>PVJO010000115.1:307455-321499 GCA_004026905.1 Hystrix cristata
AAAGAAAGAAAAAAAGAAAGAAAATGAGAAAACACAGAAGCAAGATGCAACTCACCACCCCCAACTCACCCAAGTCAAAGCAAGGGGACACTGAGGTGGAATGACTCAAAAGCCACCAACTGAATTCTCTGAAATGGTAGGAGCAGAAATGACAAGACAGATCAATAAATCTCTTGGAAAAAACAAAAGAGTAATTAAAGAGATGATGACTATAATGAAGGAAATGATTAGAGTATAGAGTAGATATAGATTTTTAAAATAGAGGAGCTTAGGAATGACATGTAAACCATGAATCCCTAACACCAAAAAAATTGGATGCCATAAAACAGACTCAAGTAGAAATCCAGGAGATTAAAAATTCTACTGATGGAGTTGGGGGTTTAACTCAGTAGCGGAGCACTTGCCTAGCAAACTCAAGGCCCTGAGTTTGATCCCCACCATAAAAAACAAAACAAAACAAAAAAATCTGCTGAAAATATACACATCAGAGTCAAAGAATGTGAAGATAGAATATCAGATCTAGAAAACAGGGTTTTGGTTTATGATCATCAAATGAAAGACTTCTTAAAAACACCAAGAGAGCACAAAAAAATTAATCCAACAGCTGCTAGATGATGCAGAGAAGACTAATATAAGATTAATTGGAATTAATGAAAAATCAGAAGATAATACAAAAGGAATAAAAAACCTGTTCACAGAAGTAATAGAAGAAAAATTTCCAACCATGGAAAAAAGAACTTGAGATACAGATAAGTAAAGCAAATAGAATTCCAAATAGTCAGGATCCGAAAAAAAAAAAAAAAACTATACCAAGACATATAATAGTCAAGATTCCAAAAATTCAACACAAGAACAGAATGTTAAAAACTGTTAGAGAAAAAGAAATCACCTACAAAGGAAACCCACCAGAATCACAGCAGACTTCTCAACAAAAACCCTTACGTCAAGGAGAGCTTGGAGTGAAATATTTCAAGCTCCAAAAGAAAACAACCTCCAACCCAGACTGATCTACCATGCAAAATTACCCAGACTGTTGTATCCTGGCCTTTCCACATGCCAAATATGAACTAGACCTGCATCTCTCACCATGCACTAAACTAACATTGAATCAAAAATCTAAATATTAAAACAGAAACCCTTAATCTGCTGGAAGGTATAACAGGTAAACTCCTGGAGACGCAGGTATAGGCAAAGACTTTAGGAACAGAACCCTGATTGCACAGGAAATATTACAAAGAATCAACAACTGGGATCACGTCAAATTAAAAACCTTTTGCACAACAAAAGAAACTACTAGCAGAGTGAAAAGACAACCCACAGGACGGGAAAAGATTTTTATCAGCTTCTCTTCAGCAAAGAACTAATGTCTAGTACATAAAGAATTTTAAAAAATCAGAATCCCAAAATGCAAAGACCCAATCCAAAAATGGGCATCTGAAATGAATAGACACCTCTCAGATGAAGAAGTACTAATAGCCAACAAATATATGAAAAAATGTTCAACATTACTGGTCATTCAAGAAATGCAAATTGCAACAACACTGAGGTTATACACAGAAATATATATTCCAGAAAGAAGGGCTATCATCAAGAAATCACCAATAACAAATGTTGGAGAGGCTGCGGAGAAAAAGGAACCCTTCTCCATCATTGGTGGGAGCATAAGTTGGTATAACCACTATGGAAAGCAGTATATTGATTTCTCAAAAAACTAAAACTAAAGGTTCCATTTGACCCAGCTGTTCTCCTTTCACGTATCTTCCTGAAAGAGTTAAGAGCATCATACCACAGAGATATATGCATACCCATGTTTATAGCAGCATAATTAATAATAGCTAAATTTTTGAAATTGCTTATATTCCCTTCAACCAATGAATAGGTTTAAAACTGTGGTATTTATACACAATGGAGTACTAATCTGCCATAAAGAAGGATAAACTTGAGTCATTTGTAGGACAATGGATGCACCTTGACACCACAATATTAACTGAAATAAATCAGCCATACAAGCTTAAATACTGTGTGGTTTCTCTTACATAAGAAACAAAAAAAAATACATAAAGAGCAAAATAAAAGATAGATAATAGTAAGTAGGGAGACCTTTATCAAATGGGAAGGGGAACAAGAGATGGAGGGAAGGGAGAAGGAGTAGAGGAAAAGGGAATGGAAAAAATTGAATAAAGAAATGGAAGTAGAGCTCTTGTAAATGGGAGGAGGACCAAAAGTTGGAAGGAGCAAGGAGAGATGGAAAAGCTAGGGGACAAAAAAGAATTAAAGTGTGTTATGTACATGTACCAAGTCCCCATGATAAATGTAATCATTATGTACTGCAAATGAGTACTAATATAAATGAATGAATGAATAAATAAGTAAATAAATAGAGTAAACAGAAAAAGACAAGCCAGGTCTTTTTTTTTTTTGTACTGTCAGATTAAATCCAAATCCTTCATACTGAGCTGCATTTTAGCTCTTTTATTATTTTACTGTTTATTTTTGAGACTGGGTGTCACTAACTCATGAAGTTGCCCAGGCTGAGTTCAAACTTGTGCTTCTCCTGCCTCAAACTTCCAGAGTGCTGGGATTACAGGCGCGAGCCACCATGCCTGGCTAATCTTAGTGAATTTGCACCTCACTGTGTGATTTACCTTGAAATAATTAATGTACTGACTTGACGCTGTTTGAGATGGCATGTGCTTACCATCTCCACAAGTATTGCCAACCCAGATCTATACAAGAGACCCTGTAGGACTTTTAATATCAATTTCTCCTTCCTGTTTCCTGAAGCAGAAAGTTGACATTTTTCCCTATGTCTTCTTAATATTTTTAAAGATCCTATTTATTAATCCACACTTGTTAATTTTCTAAAGAATTAGAGCCCCCTCAAAAGAAAACTGATTCCATACTCCTCTCTTGCGACATCTGTGTCACAGCACATGTGGAAACAGCATCTGAAGCATTGATGTTGATGACCCTTCAGCTGCCATCCCAAGTGCTCTGTCCCCCACTGGGATAGAGGCTTCACCTGCAGGGATCAGCTGTCCTCTGTAATTTACACTCAGGACTCCCAGTGTGACCTTGGACAGCAGCACAGAGGGAACCTGGGACTTTGTGTAAGTATAGTCTCAGACCCTACCCAGCACTACTGAATCAGAATCTAGATTTTAACAAGATCCCCAGGTGTCTCGTGTGCCCATTTACATTTGCAATACAGTTGGGCTCCTTACTGTCTTTCCAAATACACTCATGAACTGGCCGTTCCTACTAGACTGCCCTCCTCCCTAGCTGGGCAAATGCTCTACTACCTACCATCCCTTCCTGCCGCTTCACCCCAAAGCCCTTTTCCATCTCTGCCTGCTTTGCTGTGAGACCTTCACTTGTTTCCAGGCCTTGTGGTTTTGTTCATGTTCTCATGTTGTTGGTCATGTTTGGCTTCCTCCCTCCCACTCTGATGAGAGGTTGTGACGAGGTGGCAATACCATGGACTCTGGCCTCAGAAAGACCTGGGATCTGGCTCTGTCTCCAGGTGGGTGACCAAGCAAGTCTTTATCTTTCTGAATTTCAGAGATCTTACCTATTAAAATAAAGATAGTAGGTCTCTTTATGTAATTCATCCACTCGTTCAACCTTCCTGGCTGGACCTGCTATCTCCTGATACCTAGGCCACTGGGGACCCTGGCAGACACGGCTGTACTGTGCCTGGGTGCATACTGTCCTCTGGCATCCGTTCCAGAGAATCGGATGTGGATGGCTCTTATGACACAAACAGAACCCGTTTCAGGTTTCACTTTCTATTGGTCTGCCATGAATCCATCTCTGGTTTCCCAGTTCCTGAATGACAAATGGAAGATGACATAGATGCTTTACTCAGGTTGCCTCCTGCAAACTCTGGGGATTATATGGATAGTTTTACAACTACAACATCTTTCGTTTGAGGGGACTAATTTTACCATCACCTATCAATAGGTTTTAGTTACAGTAAATTAAATGCATTTTAAATTAAAATATGTTTAGGTTGCTGTGAATTCAATGCATTTCCCTCAAGAATAAATTTTATTATTTCTACTTCTTACTTTTCCCTTTGTTTTCTTTGCCTCCTTCCCACACTATTTCTAACACTAGTAGACATAATCAGAAGAAGACATATTCTATTCATGTGATTTTTTTCCCATTGGTAATTCAGGAGAGAGGATAGTTGAATTTGTCTGTCATATTCTTTTTCCTGAAAGTGAGGGGGAAAAAAAGCACAAATGATTGTATAGGTATAATCTTAATTTTTACTATGTATTTTATACAAGCTACATATATTTTTGATCATTGCTGAATAGTCAAAAATGTTACAGGAGTGTCAGTTTTGAGGTACATTTTCTCTGAGGCTTTGTTTTTAAAATTGAACTAGCAATATGTCTCAGGACCAAATGCTAACAATGTACATGCGGTATAGGACTGGGTCCTAGTGAAAGAAATGATATTTTTAAATAGTAAAATGAGTTTGAAATTGAAAATTGCATCGGCTTGCTCCTCAAAGGTCAATAGACCAGCACCCCTGAAAACAAGTGAGGATCTCACACCGAAGCAGGCAGAGATGGGGGAGAGCTCCCTGGCAAAGACAGCAGGTAGGAAATGGATAGTAACAGAAATTCACCCACTCAGAAAGGAGGGCATTCTATTGGAAATACCCAGAGTATGTGTGTGTGTGTGTCTGGAAAAATGAGTACCAATACTAGCTGTTTGGCAAATGTCAACAGGTACACAAATCAACTGGGGATCTTGTAATAATCCAAATTCTGAATCAGCAGTGCTGGGCAGGACCTGACACTGTGTTTACACAAAGTCCCAGGTGCCCCTGTGCTGCTGATCGAGCTGCACTGAGGATTGTTAACATGAGCCACAAAAGCTAAACTTCCAGTTGAAACCAGTCTACATACATTGGTGGTAAATTAGGTTTTTGAACATGACTCTCGAAATGGCTGGAACTTGAGAATTAGCTCTTTTTAGTCTCTTCCTCCCCAGGTTTTCCTCCTCAGATACACAATCCCTGTGTCCCTTGTCCCAAGCCATTAGCTGAAGTCCAGGCTCTAAACCATTGAGCACCTAGGATAACATTTTCACCATCTTCCTTACTTCATGGTTCATCAGTATTTTAAAGTTCTGTAACTGTGCTCTGTAGAGTTCCTTGCAACAACCAATGGGTCAATGTCTGCTTGAGTTGACTTGAGAGGCAGAAGACTGCTCTCCAAGGAGTTTAAATATCTTGAAGACAAGATGTTTTGCCAGCTCAGGCAGAAATGAACTTTACAAGGAAAACAAGGAAGCTCCCTATGGAACAATCAGATAAAAGTTAATTATTCAGCCAAAATGTCACAATTCCTTGCTTGGTGCCTTGCTACCTAAAACAAACATCTGTGCTCAGCAAAACTCAGTGCCTTTGTCATTCCTCAGTAAATCTGGGGGTTTAAGTCAGTTCAGGGCTTCACTCCAAACCAGTGAAGTCCCCTGGCCCCCCAGCAAAGATATCCTCTATCTCTCACGTCTTCATTCATCTCTCTAACCAGGTTTGATGGCTTGAATCACAGGCAGTGCAGTGTCTGAGGCATGTTCCCTGCTGAAATCCCACTCTCCTTACTCCACTCCATCTTTACTCTCCCTCGCTTCCAGAGAACTCTACCATTATAACCTCAGTGCCTGTGCCAAGGCCCAGGCTGCTGGTGTCCATGATCCTCTGGCTGTGGTCCCTTTCATTCCAGTGAGATCAAAATCCTTCCTGCATTACCACTTGACCTGAGAACAGAAACTATACCATACAGGGTTGCTGTCTTTCTCATGCATGTCCCTATGTATTCATCAATGGAAAGACTGTGCAGACTTGTGAGATGATTTTGGTTCATTTTGGTGCAGAAAGCCAGGACAGTTCTTTCACAGGATACCCAGGGCATGGTTCCTTTGCAAACAGCTAAAGACTTTTAGCTCTTGTAGAGTTTCCAGATCTGGTCAAGGAGGACCAGCTCTCGTATAAGAGTCCAGGAAATATGCCATGCTGGTCCGTTGATTGCTTTAAGTTGCAGGGAACAGCGGATGCACAGGAGGGAATTTCTCTGAGTTATCTGGGTCTAACTGTCACAGATCTTGTGGATGCAAAACATTTGTTATCATTTCCCTCCCAGGAATACTTTGCTAGCAGCGATAATTATTGTGCTACAGGAGGAAGAGATTGAAATTTTACATGTGGCTTTGACAGGCTATTACCCATTTCTCTGAGGGCCCACTGCCCTCTCAGCCAAGCTGCCCTCTCAACCAGCTTGACCTCCCCACCATTATTCACTCTCCCCCTTTTCCAATGACGATGAAACTTTTATGTTATCTGTAGACTGGGGGAGGAGTCACATTCCTTCAGATGTTTGTATGCATGGTAAAAAGTATTCATGTTTGGTCTTCTGTGGATTTGTCTGCAGTTTCTTTCCAAGATCCATAACACTGGAATCCACCAGAGAAGGATACTGTGTCACAACTGGGGCCTGTTTTTCTCCATACTCACATTAACAGGTTGTTGTTGTGTGAATGCTGAGCCCTGCCCAGAGTTTCCTATCAAGTAGTGCCAATCAATTGTATGCTGTCAGCCTTGGGGAAATTTTTACTCCAGAGGCTTTATGTTTGTTTGTATTTTTTGTGCACCCTAAGCTACTATCATCCTCAAATAATTTCACATCATGTGAGCTGGTAAGGTGTTCCATGGGACATGGGGGTAACAGCCCCCATCCCCAGCCCCCCAGGGATAAGGCAAACATCCAAGCACAGGCATATTCCTGAACACCTTGTGTCCTAGTTACTTTTCCTCATTGCTGAGACAACATACCCAGCACCCAAAGTTAAAGGGGGAAAGGTTTATATGGTCTACAGTGCTTAGAAGTTTCAATTCACAATCAGCTGGATCCAAAGCAGGGTGGCATGGCAGACAGGCAGAAGACAGCAAGGTAAGAAAGAGGGTCAGCAGGTGGTAGGCAAGGCTCTTTCTATCCCTTGTACCTTATCCAGGCTGCCAGGATTAGGACAGTGCCAAACCAATTAGTGGATTGATTTAGTAATCACTGCCCTTAATCCCAGCATCGCACACTCTAGATTCAGCCACCTCTGAAAAAGCCCATCTATGACCTCATGAGGCTTTGGGAGAAAGTCTAGACACAAACTATAACACCTTGGTGGATGGGGAAACCAAATCGACCACTCAATTCTGTGCTGAGGCAGGCAGCAAAGGTTCAATCACTGTTCTTTCAGATCCAGCCACTTCTGACAAGCCACCACTTGGGACAAGCCTGGTGCCTCACCCCAGAAGGCAATTCAGCCAACCACAGTACCCTCTGTAGCCTGAGCTCCACTCTGCTTAAACTTCTCAAGGGATCTGCAACAAGCCATCCCCTTCACCATAACTGTCTCTAATTGCTGTCTTCCACCCAGTCACTATAGCAGAGTGTCCACAGGAACTGTGGAGTGTGTTTGTTCCATGATTTCTGATCCCTGGAGGGCGGTCTCAAGAAATAAGCCTCCGCTCAAAAAAGCTCCTAGTCACATCACTCCAATGAATGGTGGGCTGTGCAGTGTACTGCTTTCCCAAAGCTAGCTTGTCACGTGTGAGAAGTCACTTTCAGAGTAAATATCCACTCTGGATTGACAGCTTACAGTAATCTTGCATTTTTCCTGCAGCTAGCCATACAGACCTGTTATTTATTGCTTGTACTGCTGGCCCTTTCTGACCTCCTCTCTGGAGCTAGAGTTGGTGTTGTGGATCACTTTGTTATTTTCTGCCTTTCTATTTCTCTGGTTGTTAGCTTTTCCTGTCACCTATTTCTTGATTCCCAGAGCTCCTCTTCTCTTGTTCCTCCTTGAGTTGCTGTCTTAATTCCAAGTCATAAAGAGACTGTAACTTCTGCTTGCATCTACTTCACCATCTTACAGAACTCATGTCGCAGAATTTATTAGCCCAGTGTTTTGATATAGTCAAATGCCAGTATCTTGCACTGCAAGGTTTTTTCAGTGTTACCCAGGTCCTCCAAGTTCTTACTTTGATCTCTCTTGGTAAGAATAATCAGTACAGAAACATTAAATAATAACCAAAACCCTGTGTCAACCATCCTAACTTTCAGACAGTTTTTCTACAGTTTCAACTGGATTAATAAAGAATTGAGTCTCTCCACCTGATTAGACACAGAAAGAATAAGGAATAGAAATTGATAAAGAGCAGAGGACTGAGGCAAATATTGAATTTGATAAAGGGCTGGGATTAACAAATGCTTGTTGGACTGAAAATATGATAATTCACAAGAAAATAATTATTCTTTTAAATTTTCTTGAAGTCATATAACCAGATCGTTTTTCTATGTAATTTCAACAATTCTACAGAATTACACTTACCTGCTAGATCCTGACAATTGTTCATGAAGAATTCTGCCTGCCACTGGAGCACACTGACATTAAAGAAATAATAGAAAAGCCAATGACATCAATGTTTGTTAACAAATCACAGAGCATTTCTGACAAAGGGAGGAGCTACTGTGTATCATAAATAACATCCTGCTGAAACTGTGTCTAGTAGGCACAGGTAACGCCTTTCTCGTAGGAGGCAGAGGCTGAGAAGAAATCAAAGCCATGAACCATGCAGATATAGGTCACCTTCACTGGTCAGCTGGGCATTCTAATCATGTGGTCTTGACAAATTTCAATTCATGACCATATTGTCACCACTTCTATAGACAGAGCAACTTCAGCATAAACTCCCACCTTCTCCCTTTGCACTGGGCACCGGCTCAGAGTGTCTAACATGCTCTATCTCTTTTTTCCTATGTCATTAATTGTTCTCACATCATTGAATTTTCATGCTCTACTTTTCTAAGTTCTTCATTTTTACTTCTCTGTAATGATGTACCCCAAAGCAGCTCAACGAACAACTCTTAGATTATCACCTATATCCACCAAAAAGACCTTGACCTGAGTGTAAAGCAGACTTTTTCTTGTGCTAAGGATATAGTCTGAGGTATTTTTCTAGTGACCTGAATGGGATGGTGTGATTCAATGGAGAAGAGTGAGAAATCGGTATGACCTTCTTAAAGGATTTCTCTCTCTTGGCTCCACAGCTTAATATGATGTCCTGATGGATTTTTGTACCATTTACTCATTTGAGAAACTCCTTTCCCCTGAAGGGTCAGAGTTCATTTAGGAAATCTATTCAGGGGCCACATGTTTCCATAATGGACTGAAAGAGGAACTAGAAGTATTTCCATGAATCAGCTGGTTTAAATCTGCCTTTTCAAGACACCCAAATAAAAGTTAAAATTAAATCAAATTCATTCAACTGTCTTTGCAAGTCATTGTAGACTGGCTTTTTGAAGAAACTTTCTGTAAGGTTTTCAGTGACGTGAACGAAGGTTAATAGCAGAAGGAAAACTTCCTTTACCCAGCATTAGAGGATGTGCGTTCGTGCGTAGCACAAGGCTTGGTGGAAAACCTTGTTACGTTATTGCCTGGCATTACAGCCATTTTCTCTGCTTGGTAAGAATGCAAAATCCAAATCTGTAAACTTCTCTCTTTGATAGACTATATAACAGATATTGTAGGACAATTTTTATGTCTCAGTTCAAAACCATGACGTGGAACACAGAGATGAAAGATAACTCAAAGATTAATTGGAGTCAATGCCCAATTCATACTCCAAGAGGACCTAAAGGGGCTGCCATTAACTGACACTGCTCAGCCTGAGAAAGTCTCAAACAACAGCCCTGAACTGAAGCCTCCCTGGCTTTTTATTGATAGAAGGAGGGAGCAAGGATTGCAGAAAAAAGAAAGGCATCTGAGCGGGACTCATATAGGTGATGGGGAAGAACAGGGCACAGTGAGGAGGGTCTGATAAAGGACTGACTCTGGGACTAAATTGAATGATAAAGGAGTATGGGGAGGACAAAGGCCAGATGATTCACTCCTTAAGTCAATGCATTTTGCTGCTACTGTGACTTGCTGGCCTAGTAGGCTATTTTTTGATCTCCAACCATAGACTGGGAGGTTTTAGGCTTGTGTCTCTCAAAGCCCCTTATCTCTGCATATCCATCTCATACATGCCTTTGGCCAATGCCCCCACATTTTTGGAAAGTAAAACAAACCATATAATCCATATTTTTTAAGTAAAAATTGTATTTCCAAGGAAAAGACATTCAAAATCTAATTATATAGCAGATCCTAATGAAAAAAGTATCTTAAGACTTCTCAGAAGTATTTTATTATGCCATTACCTTATATTTTCTGGAATGGCTTATTATCCCACAATAGTCAGGATCAATACTTAGGCATAGAATTTCATTACTGCAAAGTTCAGATATTTGGTATGCTAATGCCAACTTTATTAAAATTTGAAAATCTTTCTCGCTTCTTCTCTCATTTTCTGAGTAGTAGGAGGCTTCCTCTGGCTGCCAGGCTGCAGAAACTTCTTCACTTTGGGAAGGTTACTGATTCTGGATTTTAGGGCCTGCAACACACAATTCATAGCCTTAGGGGATATCTTAATGTCCAATTCAACTATTAGAAAACCCCGGAAACCTCCCTCGCCCCAGAAAAAGACTACCTGATTGTCTGTATTGTTAGCAGTGCAGAGCTTCAAACAGATACTCAGTAATAAGGAATATAAGAGGGAGAATGCATAGCTCAGTAGTATCTTTCTTAAACACTTTTACAGTTTCTGTCAGTTAAGATCATAGCCTTCTCTCCTTTCTTAGATATAAACCTTTTTGATCCATTTTTCCTTGCAACACAAAGAACAGTGTGTCCATTCAACATACTTAAAGACAGAAATGTAGAGGCAAAAAAACCGAGTTGGAAATGAAGATGGAAAATATTAATCAGAGGCCAGACAGAACTAACTTTCACACTATATTATGTATGTGGGTTGGCAGGTAGTGGTGAGCTGTATAGGGTGAGGAATTATGGAGACAGAAAGATAATAAGGGAAGGAGAGCAGATGGACAGAAACCTGCTCAGATGGACTCAGTATGCAAAGATGAGGCCATCTGGGATAAAAACAGTTCCACAGAGATCACCAATGAGGCCCACAAGGGAAATAGGGAGTGAGTGAGAGTCGTGGGGCCTTTAGTCCTATTCGTTATACAGGTAAATATTCTTGGAACAGCATGCAGTTCTTATTTCATTGCACAAAAAGATTATTTTCATGCCTCAAATCCAAGGTGAAGAAGGTCACTTTGGAGGCATGGGGGAAGGGTTTGAAGACCTGGAGGAGGCGGGAAGTCAAAACTACACCTCAGGGTGAAATGACTGAATTTCTGCCATCTTAAAATTTGACTCAAAAAAAAAAATCTGACTCCATTTTGAGTCACCCTAAACTTTGAGAGACCCCAGACCTCTGTTAATTAAAAAAGGAATTCTATGTTCCTTATCTGTCCTGCGAATTCTCCTCCCTGCATCCTGTGCTCTCCCCGACCTCCACCCTTTGTGCTTTTTGGTTTACATTAAGCCCATAAAGTTGTAAGCGGTAACTGCCAGTATGAGAGAGACAGTCCAAGTCCTTGGTTTAATTTCTCGCCATGTCTTAAGTGGCTTCTCCCGTCACATTAGTCATGCTATTTTACTTGCTACCTGTATAATTCTGCTTATCTGCAATGCTGTAAGGGAACTTAATAGATTCACTGGTAAGAGAAAAGACAATCAAACAGCTGTTACCCCTCCACTGTTATGGAGCACCACCTGATGAGTCCGAGCTGTGCTGTTATCAGTTACTAAAATCACACTGAGCATCAAAGGGGGGAATATGGCAAGACCCCCACCATAAATTCAGGAAGTCACAGGCAACTACAAAATGAGGGGCTCCATGTTGTCATGACAACCAGTAGGGGCTATGCTAAAGAGAGCTGACCTTTGAGCCCTCACTTATAAGAAAGGTAAAAATAAACAATTGGATTAACTAAATTGACCCAACAGACATCCCTGTAAAGTAAGGTAACTGCCTGGGAATGCCACTAGCCAAATATAACTGAGATAAGACGATAAGTGGTTAAAAATTATCTGTAACTGTCACATACATCTGCTGACTGTTGTAACTAAAAATTCCATTTGTGTAACGTAATTATAGTTTCTTCGTATAAAAAACCAGCCCTATCTCACTTCATTGCTGAGACTTCTTAGGTAGGAGCCACTCTCAGCACGGCTAAATAAATGGACTCTAACTGGCTTTTATTCAGTGTGTGGCATCTGCGTCTCTTCTTCTCCCACCCAAGTGAAGCGAGTGCTGGACATCCTTAGAGTGGCTTGAATTCCCACTTCAGGGTCCCCATATAAGATTCACTATGGGAGATGTGGGGCCGCCTCTGTGAGGGCGGTGGATAGGTCACCTGCAGCAGGGGGAAGTCAGCCAAAAGACTCGCATCAGCCTCTTCAGCATACTAGAAATGTTCAACCAGGTGAACGTCAGCCTTGTTCAGCTTGTTGCCAGCCAGGTAGTCTTGTCCGTGGCTCTTTAACACCTGCAGAGTTTGAGAAGTCAGATCGTGAACACAGGCACCTCAACCCAGCAGCTCCTCCCTGGGCTTCTCATCCCGACTTTCTTCTGCTGCCACCTCCCTGACGGGTGTGGACCTTTCTCCAGACCTTTCTCAGGGCCCTGACTCATGAGGGAGGGTGAGGGGTGGGTGCTGCCACTCCTATGTTAGAGCCCACCCACCCCTTTCATTCTCATGCCCATACTGCCCACTCTTCTCTGCATCTTCTGACACATGCGGAGGGCTCAGCTCCCACTGCACCCCGTGCCCCCAACCCGAGAGGCGCAGCCCTGAATCCTGAGGACGCACAGTTTCCCCTGCTGCCTGGGAACCATCTTCTGTGGGCAGCAGCTCCACCCTCACGGCAGGCCAGTCACACACAAGCAGACCATTCAGTGCCTGGGGTTCTTGCCTCTGTTCTCATTTCCTATTATCTCTCTGTGATCTGAGATAAGCCTGGGTTAATTTAAGTTCATCATTGCCTTTACAACATGGGCTCTGACTTCCTCCTTACACTGTGTATAATCTTCATGAACATTCCCTAGTGATGAGTAGTACTGATACCTGCAAACTTACTTTATAATGCATGAAAAGTTGGGGCTGGGGTTTTAGCCCAGTGGTTAGAGCGCTTGCTTAGCAAGTGCAAGGCCCTGAGTTCGATCCCCAGCACCAAAAAAAAAAAAAAAAAATACATGAAAAGTTGTATGCTTGATGGAGAGAGGAGTAAAGACATGGACACATGATAGATGCAACATATCTGGATGGTGACTATGCATTCACTCAATATTTATTTCAAGTTTTTGAATGTATGAAATTTACAAAATAACAGGAAAATATGTAATTATTTGTGGAATATATCAGCAATATGGCTATCATAACAAATGAAAAGGAAAAAGACATATGACATCACCTTCAAAAGAGAAACTACTCTTAAAAATTACAGTAAATACCCTATTGGATAATTACTTGGTACAAAGTCAGAGTGCAGTAAATGCCTTATTGTAGTATACATTGTTCTGTTTTTGCTTGGAGCTCTTTGATTTTCATAGTATGCATGATTTAAACTGTCTTGGCTGGAGAACCTGTCACCATGTGATGCTCCCTAATCTGACAGCACCACAAGGTCGATGGGGGTGTATTTTTTTTTATGGGGGTATATTTGAGGACTTGGTTGCCCTTAAAATCATCATTCGTTTTCCAGGTAGAATCAACAATGAATTAACTTTGACTGAAGAAATTAAAGAATAATGTAACGTTTTATAAAGTGAGTGTTGATGGAGTTCTTTTACTTGTAATCATTCTGTGTCTTTTATAATCGCTTTTTTGTTTCTTTTTTTTTAATTTTTTTTATTATTTTTACCAAGGACATGTATTGGTACATTGTATACATAATGATCATAATCAACATGGTTATTTTGTACCTGTACATGATACATCTTGGTTTTCCCCCCTCTTCCCCCCCTTCCCCTCCCCTCCCTTCCATTCACCCACCCCTCCCTATTTGCAACAAGTATAACTAC
>PVJO010000116.1:0-319637 GCA_004026905.1 Hystrix cristata
AAAAAAAAAAGTGAAAGAGCCACATGAGTTTAGGAAACTGAGCTCTTCTATAGGAAAAGAGCTCTTCTTTGTCAGAGTGCAGACTGTGAAGTGCGAAGCACAGAGGACATGAAGGTAGACAGGCAAAGGGGACCAGGTTTTAGAGGGCCTTGTGTGACCAACTAGAACTTCTATGTGGCAATATCAAACAACCTAGTATCCCGCCTCAAGAAACTAGAAAAGAAAAAAGCTAAGGCCAAAGTTAGCACATGAAAGGACATAATAGTCACAGCAGGAGGATCACAAGTCGGAGCCCAGTCTAGCTAACCTAGCAAGACCCTGTCTCAAAACAAAAAAGGAAAGGGGTTGGGGGGTACAGCTGAAATAGAGACTGGACCGAACAGAAATAGCAGAAATAGAGACTAGAAAAGAACAGGAAAGATTACCAAAACTATGCATTGTTTTTTGAAAAGCTAAACGGAATTGATAAACTCTTACCTAGACTAAGAAAAACTAAAAAAAAAAAAAAAAACTGAAGTGAAAGAGGAGATATTACAACTGATAACAGAAATATGAAGGATCTTAAGAGATTACTCTGAACAACTACATACCAACCAATTAGAAAAGCTAGAAGAAATATATAAATTCCTAGAAACATAGCTTATCATGACAAAGACATTGAAAATCTCACATTCTATATAAGAATCAACTGGAAATAAAATAAAACTTAATTGTGAGATCCAAAACTATAAAACTACCAGAAGAAAAGACGAGAAAAATTCCATGACACTGGTTAGAGCAGTAATTTCTTCCATATGACCCCCAAAGGTGCAGGCAACATTAGGAAAAGAAATAAACAGACAAACAAGATTTCATCAAACTAAAAAACTTCTTCATAGGAAAAAAAAAAACCCACAACAACAACTGAGAGAGAAGAGACAGTCCACAGGCTAGGAGAAAATATTTGTAAATTACACTTTGGATAAGTAGCTAATATCCAAAACACACAAGGAACTCAAAGTATTCAATAATAAGAAAACAAATATTATTTTAAAATGGACAGAGGGATTTGATAGACATTTCTCCAAAGAGGCCACGCAAATACCCATCCAATATATGGAAAGAACATTCAATATCTCTAATCATAAGAAATGCAGGTTAAAACCACAATGAGATATTGCCTCACATCTGTTACACTGTTATCAAAAAAATATGAACAATAATAAGTGTTGATGTGAAAAGGCAACTTTATACACTTTTAGTGCTATTGTAAATTAGTACAGCCATTTGGGAAAACAGTATGGGGGCTCCTCAAAAAGCTAAAACCTGAGCCACCATATGATCCAAGAATCCCACTGCCCAATGGGATTGACCTTAGAATGTTGAAGAAATACTGGAAACAACCTAAGTGTCTTCTTTGATTATCTCTAGCTGCTAAAGGCACATGAATCTCCCCTATTAGATGCTGATACAAAAGCAAACACCCAACAGAACTTCAAGCTGATAACACAAACCTCGAGAATATCATGCACTCGACAGTGAAGTCCTGTTTCTAAAACTCTCCCCTCACCCTCCTGTTTTTATTAAAAGTTTTCTATCCAGTGTGGAAATGGCTGCCCTGATATACAGGTCACTTTCGTGGTCCTTGATCCACCAGCACACACTTTCATTTCCTTTCCCATTTATAACATTCTGCTCTAAGCAACATTTTCTCTTCCAAATCTGTTGTGAAAGAAATTATGACATTTCACTGAACACGAAGTCAAACATCTATATAAACACACAGATACGTGTAATACAAGCACGAATGGGTTCCATATGTTTTTTTGGAAGAATATATTTCTGCCAGAGCAAGGGGGCATCCAATATTAATCACCCACACATGAATTTTGCTTAACCGTCTGCCAGTGGCTTTGATTTCTGAGAAAAATTAACATTTTAGTCTATGTAAATAATCTTTGCCTTTGAAAGAAGCAGAAGGGAAAATGATTTCTTTTTTTCTTGCAACAGAATTTTCTCTTTCTGGTTGTTCTGCACCAGCTAAGGTCAAAGGGAAAACCTACTGCCTTCTAACATTCATCTTCGCTCAAACTTTGTCAATATCTGGAACAGGCGATAAACTATGCTTCAGCTGCCTGAGTCTTATTCTATAGCTAAAGGTAATGAGATAGCATTGGTGCACAATGCCATGTAAGGATCGCATTCATTTTAAGCAGATACACAAGGAGAATGTCCACAAAGTATGCTACAGCAGGTGGTTTCTCCTGCCAGTTTCGGAAAATACAGATATGCTGAGCTTTCATTTGATCTTCTGGAGGCTTTAATGCATTATTATGTGATCATATTGCCTTTTACGTGTGTTAACGTATGTGTTACACTTTCAAGTATGAGCAGTGTTGCAAATCTGCCCCCACCCTCCAAGATAAGGCGAGAAATGACTTTGAAGATTTGCTGGAACCACCCTAATGTGGCATGATAATTCCTGCTGTGATCTTCAGAAGAGTAGAAAGCCCCAGGAATTCAGCTTTGTTGTCACCCCTTTACCTAGGAAATAGACTCCCGAACAAGAGCAAAATCACTTCCTTCTAAGAAATTGTGGGTTCTCGTATTATATATCTTTTTAGGATGAAAAACTTTGCAGGTAGTTTTTTGTTTGCTTGTTTTGTTTTTATATAAAACTAGATCTGTGTCTGAGAACCATTTGGTTGGAAGTCTCCTGATGTGTGACCTGACAACAATCATTCACAGCATTGCCAAAGGAATCGCTTTAGCCCCTTCAGCTTCCTTGCAGAGTTCCACAAAACGGCTTCACCCTCAGCCTTCCTCAGCCAACAGCCAGGAGGGGAGACCCTGACATCTGCTGGGAAATTCTCTCCCCTACTAAGTGCGTGACCAATGGAAGTCACTGGTCTTCTGGTAAGATGCGCTTTGCTCATTTGAAATGGCTATTTATCCAAGTAAGACAAACTAAACGTTCAAAAACAGGACAAAGGCTAAGCCACGCCACACCCGATCAGGGAACACCCGATCAGGACAAAGAATGAGAGCGCTCTGTTGACACTGACGTGGAAAGATTTCCAAAACACACTGACCACTGCAAATGGAAAAAGAGCAAATCACGGAACCAAAACTGTGAGATATTCTCGTTTGTACAAAAGGCAAAGTCCATGTACAAAACTAAGCTGTAAATTACCACCTGCTTGTGGGTAAATACATGTGAATGTATGTATGAGTATTATGTAACGTATCTGTCCATGCTTAGAGATAGGTGTGAAGGATACTTACTCACCATATTGATACAGCAGTAATTGCCACCTGGAGAGGGAACATGGTTGGGATGTATTAAGGGGCAAATTTTCTCTTTATTCTATGTACTTTGGCACTCTGGATTGTTTTTTACAACGAGAATACATTTATACATTATTGTATAACTTAAGAATAAGTTAAATTGATTTTCTCATTTCTTAATTTATTTAAGATTCAACAAGTACTATGGTAGAAAATTGATAAAAGTAAGTGCTTCCGATATTCATCTTCCCAATATCTATCCCTCTTTTCCCCTCACTAAAATGATACTAATTTTCAGGGATGTAATGCTATAAGCTAAACATATGCTTTCCTGGCTTCCCTTGAGATTCCAGATAGCCAGATACACAGG
Organism: Hystrix cristata; assembly: GCA_004026905.1. NCBI lineage: Eukaryota > Metazoa > Chordata > Mammalia > Rodentia > Hystricidae > Hystrix > Hystrix cristata. The sequence continues at coordinate 3,638 of PVJO010000116.1, forward strand.
CAATGACACATCACGGCCTTGCTGGGAGGATAGAGGACGCATTGCCTCTTACTGCTGTCTGGAAGAGACAATATACCTGGAGCTGCAGCAGCCATTTTGTTAAGATGAACCATCAACCAAAAGTCTAAGAGAATCACTAAGAGGCAAGGCCAGACGATGTTTAGCCAGTAAGCAAATAGAAGCTGCCCACCTCTAAGAACTCTTGTTTCGCTGAGAAACATAAACCCTTATTAGTTTAAACTGCTATTAGTGGAGGATTTTTGTTACTAACAGCTAAATGCATTCCCAACTAACACAAATTTCTGACATGTGCCCAGCAAAGTCAAGCTAGAAACACTGATTTTACAAGAAAGAGGAGGAATTATTGACAGCATAAAATGCTTAAAATTATAAAAGGAGATGAGATCCAAAATATAAATAATAAAAATAAGGATAAGAGTGACTTCTTTTCCTTACATGAGTGTTGAGCCAATTAAATAGGATGCTATATGTGAAAGTAGTTTGTAAATGGAAAAACAGTGTACAAATATTAAGGCTTTTTTTTTTTTTTGGTTTGCATATGTGATCAGCATGTTATTGGTTGTAGCTAAAATTTCAACACTCTATCAGACGACAGGATTTGAAATCTTGCCACATGACATACGTGAGCTGTGGGTCTCAGGACAATTACGTAATTTCTCTGTACCTCAGTTTCCCAATCTGTATAATTGGAATCATAATAGTCATTACTTCCATGTGAGTGCAGTAAGGATTAAATTAAATTAAATATACATTAGAAAACTTAATACAGAGCCTGGCATACAATGGCCTTCAGCATGAGCCATTGTTGTTGTGGGATGATTCTGAGGGCATCTGAGAACCCCTACATATCAAAGTGTGCCACTCACAGCCTCCACACAAGTGAAGAAAGATCCACAATACTAATTGTTTGTCTCAAAGCCTCAGAGACCACCGTTACAGAAGAAATGTGGCACTCACCTGAAGAAGGCCAAACCTTGATATTCTAGAAATATGTGTAGGGCAGCTATGACAAACGAGCCAAGCACAGAGGGGGTAAAAAATAAGAATGCCAAAGATATGCTCTGCACTCTCCAAGGGAACTTGAAGCGACAAGATATAAATGCAAGGAAAGTAAAAGCATACACAAGAGATAAATAACAACTCAGTGCTGTACAGGAAATGTCACAGCCGACGCGTGATTAATTATCTAACAGTGATGCCGAGAAGACACATTGGAGGGAAAATGATCCAGGACTGGTCCGAGCCGAAAAGAGAGTCTGCCCTGAAAGGCTTTGAATATTCAGAGAGGAGCAGAGGGCATCCCAAGAGGAGGAGGGAAATGACCCTAGTCATGAGAGCAAGAAGCCCCTAAGCATATTTGGGGGTGACATCAGGGAGCAGACCATGAAGGAGGGAGGAATCCGACCAAAACAGAAGAGTCCTACAGGGGTGCACCAACTAATGAGGGGAAGAATGCGAGCACACTTGGAATAAGAACGAGAAAGACTTAAGGGAGATCCCGAGATGAACAGTGCAGCCTGTGGACAGTGACAGCTATGGAGACTTCGGGTGAGCTGAAATGACCAGAGTCGTGTGTTCACACCCATCAGGAAGCAACAGGTCCAATTCCAGGGGCAGGATCATGACCACCAGGAACTCAGCAGCTGGGGCCTGGTGCTCAGGGTGCCGGCCCCACGCTAGGGTGGGTCAGATGGAAAATAAAACCATTAAGCCAGCGAGCAGTCAAGAGCCCCCAACGCAAATAGCAAATTCTTTCTTGCTCTTTTTCGATTTACTGTTGCTCTACTCATACTAGTGTTACTAGGTTGGTTGCCGTATGGTGTGAGACCTTAAGATAAAGGACCTAAGACAGTACATTTGGAGCAAACAAAGGAAAAGGAGTGGTGCGGGGGCCATTCTGACTACCTCAGAAGGCAGGAGGAGAATTGCACACCGTCCAGTGTGTGCATGGGAGCCAGGGGCACCAAGGAAACAGAGAGGCTGACGAGAGAAAGATCTGTCGAGATGGAGCCGACCCACCTTGGCCAGCAGAGAGCCCGGGCTGCAGCCCAACTCAGTCAGGCCTCCAAAGCCTGACGCAGCTCCCTCTGTGTGCACAGCTTCTGACTACAGCAAGGTCTCAGAGATTCACTCAGTTATCCAAAGTGCAGATCCCAGTCTTCATTGCTCTAACGAGCAACCGTGTGTTTCTGAGCTCAGAGTAAAAATATATTTGGACAGGCTGAGGAAGGCCGAAGATTTCAGATGGCCTTTAAAAATAAATGGTTCTTGGGGAAGAGAGAAGAGTTCTAGAGAAAAAAAACCTCATTAAGCTAGTTCTAGTTACAGAAAAGCATTGTGCTTGCTAGAAAACAAAGTATTCGGTTCTACTGCAGTGAAAAGAGGAAGGAGATAGAAACCAAAAGAGATAAATTGAACGCAGTTGAGGATTCCACACAAAGAGTATATCTTAATGAAATGAAGAGTAGAAAGTCACCGAAGGTCTCCATCAGGGGAGGGCAGGCACTGGTGGCCGGGTATTTGGAAGATAAAGTGGACAGTGCGAGGTGGGTTGGTACAAGAGGAGAGAGGGATCATAACAGAGCAGGTAAGTGATAGTGAAGCCTCCATCTAAAGCAATAATGGAATAGGGGAGTCAGGTATCAGCAAATTCTAGGAAGAAGACTCTGTCAGGCTGGAGGGAGGACTGGACATAAGGAGAAACAAAAAGAAGATGGTGTAAAGATCGGTCCAAGCAATAAATATTAGGTGACCAGGACAGAAAACTTATTTGCTCATGTTGGGAGTGAAAGGTCCAGGGGAAGTCCAAGTGGGCAACACATCAGGCACTCAGAGCTCCGGAGACCCCATCCCAGCCAGGTGTTAATGTGGTCATCTCTGCAGAAGTCATAGAGGTAATAAGAAGGAATAAGTCACTGGGAATTCAAATCTAGAAAAACAGAAGAGGATGAAGTGAGAACTCCTCGCGTTCTACTAGAATGGAGCCAAGTTTCTGGCCTTGACAGGACCATTAGAATTCAAAACACCAAGAGGGGAAGGATCTAGGCAAGGAAATAGACGGCGCTTCTTCCTGCATTTTAAGAAACACTATGTCTGGATGTCCAGCAGCCATTTTTCCAACATTAAGTGTCAAGTATGAGGCAAAGACTGAGGATTCCCAAGAGGCCGGGCCTCCTAACCAGCGAGGTTAGTGATGCTTCTTCAGCCCAAAACTTCTGGTACCTCTTCACTGTATCTTTTGGCAGTGCTGACACCTTCCCCCTGAGGTTTTTGCTCTTGGATTCCAGCATCAGCTTCCTCCTGCCTGTCCTTCCTAAGACCCTCTCCTCTCTGTGGGGGGAGAATGATGGACAGAGGATCGGCCCATTAAGGATGAGGAATGATCACGTGGGTAACATGGAGAAAGCACTGTCCATGACACTTGAGAAGTTTTGGCACTAAGTGAAAAAGAAAAAAAAATAAAGATGGCAAAAATTTAGAGCAGGTCAAGGGATTCCTGAGAAACAGAGAGAGAGGGAAAGACAGAGGCAAGAAGGATGTGCAGTAGAACCACCAATGTGGTGAGGCAGAAGAGCCTGTTTGCCTCGTGTTGCTGTAGGAACTAAAGGATCATGGGAAAATCGGAAGGCTCTCCAAGCCTTAGTCTTGTATGTGGAAACTGGAGAGGAGACCTGAGCTCTAAGTACCTTCAATTAGGCTCTAGCCAGCCAAGTGTGGTGGTGCATGCCTATAATCCCAGCACTGTGGCAGACTAAGGCAGGAGGATCTCACATTCAATCCCAGTCTGGGCAATTTAGTAACTGAGAATTTGGCTCAAAACTAAAAAAGGCTGGAGATGCATCTCAATGTGAAAAGTAGCATTTAGAAGCCTAAATTCCACTTTGCTGCTATGTGGCTAGGAGCAAGCTGCATTATTTATTCAAGACTTAGTTACTGTGTACGAAAAATGAGACTAATTCACCTACTTCCAAGGACCTGGGAAGAAAGAAAAGATGTGGAAGAGGGCCTAGTCACGAGCTAAGAACAGGTGAGCTGTTGTCATTTTGCTTAGCAACCATCATCAAAAGACAAACAAGATGGCTAGATTCAGCAAAAGTTATAGTTCAAGATGTCATATAGAGCCAGCCTCAATCTATTTCTTCCTGCACGATTTATCTATGAATTAATCAAGCCAGAAAACAAATACATAGTAGCACTCACCTAGCTTTGCTGTATTGGAAAGATAGCTTGTCATATCTTTATGTTCACTAAAAGATTCCCCTCCCCCTGCCAAACACTCTCCACTAGCTGTAATCACCTGCCTGAAATGTGTGTACATGTTTACATGTGTGCACGTGCATGGATATATCTTTTTTCTGTCTTTGATGTAAAAGCAACAAGGTCTCCTATTAAACTGTTACCATCATCTGGAAGGCTAAATGTATTAAGCTTTTATCAATGGTTAACACCTCAGAGACCATGAATTTAACAGATTAGCTACTTAGTTGTTTTACAAGCAAAATAAAGTAAGTAGTTACACCTGACATGGGATCATGTGCTCACTATTTACACCCTGGGAAAGTGCATACAGAAAAGTCCCCTCATGGAGAAGTCCCACATGGGGAAATAAGGCCAGATGCCACTGAATTAGGTCCTTCCCAACACAGAAAAATTCCTTTGGGAAGCTACAGTGGGGTTGCAGGAGCGTCAAGACTCTGGCAGAGAAGAACACAGGGGAATTTAAGGAACTAAGGAAGGCTGACTTAGAGGAAGCACGGCAGGCAATTGGCTCAACGAGTTTTATGAAGGTCATCATAAGAGACAAGCTGAGAGTTAACTGCAGAGTGAGAATCAGCCAAGTGCAAGGCCCAGGATCAGACCAGAAGTGTATCCGTGAGGGCGGCTTGGCGGTTCAAGCTTGCCTGCACACGAACTAATGCTCTGACAGAGGACACAGTCTCCCCAGTGTGGAGACAGCATGCTTAGCCCCTTGTGTGAAATCATCAGGAATCCACATGTAAAATCTGAGCTGATTCTAAACCCGTGAGAGGTGTATTCAGTGGGTAGGGAGGCGAAGGGAGGAGGTTGTCTTTGGGCTGTCCTGGGAAATCAGATGCCATGGAGTCCCTCTAAACCTTGGTGTAAGGGAAGAGTCTGCCCTTGCCTGGAAAAGACGGCAGGCTTGAAACTCTACGAGGGCAAGGCCGTGTCTGTCTGGCTCACCGCATATCCTAATGCCGGTCACATTTCCAGAGACACACGACACATGTGCCATAAGTATTTCTTAAATCAGTAAGATGTGTCTGATAACAGGAAACATTTAAGAAAAGGAAGAAAGTTGCTCAACTCACAGCTGGTAGGCAGCAAAGGTAACACTGGAACACAGCGATCTGAATTCAGAGTGCACCTTCTTTAACCACACGTCTCCTCCCCAGGGCAGGGCCTAATGGAGACCTGGAACTAAAGCCGATAATCAGGATGCAGAGGTGATGATGAATCAAGCTACTTTGCCAGCGAGACCCTACAGAGCTCCTGGGCCTCTCGGGCTGTACCTGCAGCCTGCACCCTCTCTAGGTGGACCACTAATAATCAAGCCCCGTATTTAGCTAAGCAGATACATAATGATGTTCCTTAACGCTCCTGTGCAGGAGTGCCCTTCATCAAAGTTAACCTCCTCATGAGAAGGGAAAATTCAGCTCCCTGCCAAAATGTCAGCCCCGATTCTTTTCCATCACAGCACTTGAATAAATCCACCATACGCTTTTTCTTTCTACCTTGTCAAGAAGCCAAGAGTGGCATTTCAAAGGACACATTTACCCCCTAGCAATTTCTCTCTTCCACCACCATGCATGTGCTTTCTTCTCATAAAATCAGACCAGACAACAAAGCTGGTAAGATTGATGTCCTGCTTCTCGTCCCTCCCTCTGGAGGGTACAGCGCGGGAGCTGTGCATTATGGACAATAAACATTTAAATAGAAATGCTTCGAGACAAGCGCCATTCAACAACGACAACAACAACGAGGCAAAAGAAGAAAAAGTACAAGGTTTCATTGATACAGCAGAGGAGTGAATTCGAGGAAACATATGGCATACAAATAAAGAACTGGACAGAACTGCAGGGGAAAATCTTTTCTGAAAAGCTCTGCTTTAGTGTTCAACATCTGGAGCACATACATCGGGACGGACTGCCCCTGCGAAATGTAACCAAACAAATGAACTGCTCTGCTCCTCATTTCAAACACTTTCGCTTTTACAGCGGATGGCAAATCTGAGGCAATCACTGTTACAGCATTTATGATTAAAAAGTCAGCAGGTAGACAGAGTCTAGAAAGTGAAACAGAGTTTCATATATTCTGCAGTCCCATCGTGCCTGCCAAAAAATGAGCTGTTAACGTAAATCCCAGAAGTTTTATATCTGTCTGACACCTTTTGTCTTCTTGCGCTTGCTCCGGACTGGAAGGGCTAGAACTTTGGTGGGACCTAACACAAGCTGACTTCAGCGGACACGAGAGATGGCAAATTTTAAGAGAAATTAAAAACCGCATGTGGGTTTCTCATTCCCACTATTTTCTGTGACAAATGGCAAACTGGTTTTTCCATTTCCCAAATTCCAAAAGCAAAAAACAAAAACTTGATAAGTCTATTAATCATCAGAAATGAGTTTAAAAATTGTGGAACATCTAGTAGCTGTGGACATTTTGCCGATAAAAAAGGACCTTCTGATGGCTTAAAATTAAAAACAAATACCCACCACACCTACAATTTTAATTGCTTTTCTTCAGGTCCTTCATGGAACTTATACACACATCCCTGATTTTCAGAGAACAGACTTCATTTTCTTCATCCATGAATGTGTTGGATTAGATGACTTCCTGGCTGCCTTTCTCGGCCAAATTCTTTAATTTTAAAAATATGTATATGTATCTATATGCACCATGTATAATCACACACATATATGTGTATATACATGTCTATCAACTATGTGTACAATGTATAATTATCTACATGTGCATATATACATATACATGCATATAGTCAGGTGTGTGTATACGTAGATATGAACAGAGGTATGGTTGATATGCCAACATAATTTTAATACAAAAATATATTTTCCCTTGCATCTGACATACTTAGCCCCTTGGGCCTCACTCTCTGAGTTTGAAAGAAGTGAAGACTTGGACTCATGGGTGGAAAATGGGTTTCGACTTGCTTGCCAAATCTTATCCTTTGCCAGGATCATTATGTTGAAAAGCATCGGTGAAGCTATGCCTGGGCTCAGCATAAAAGAGTGCTTATATTTATAATGAGTATTTATATATAGTGAACATTTATGTGTAATTAAAATAAGTCATAACGTGAGGCAGATCATACATGATATTTCTATTCTCTCAATGAGCCTATTAAAGTCTAGCTCCTATTCCCCTTGTGGGAGAGTTTGTGGGGACAAAAAGAGAAGTTTGGATTTGGTTTCTCCTTTGGGGTTTCATCACCAGAGAAAGAGCAGAGAAAGAGACAGAATTATTTACCCATGGCCAAAACTCGGATCCCAGCATTTTGAGTTCAAATCCGTTATACCACATGCGCCACCTTCCCTAAATTCTGCTGTGATATTTAGAAAGGAACGGCTACCTATAGCCATGGAATAAATCACTCAGGATCCAGCCAAGAAGCAGGGATCTCTCATCCCTAAGTATTATAAGTAGAATACATTTAATTAGGGAATGAGCTACCTAGATAAGATAAGAGCTAAGAAATCAAACAAGTAAAGCAATCTGGGGATTAGTAGAGAAAGAAAGTTTCTAATATCCTTAGACTAAAAAGAAACAGGGAGAAGGTGAGGACCCCAGAACCATTTCAGAAGCCACCTGGCAAGAGTAGGAATGACAGAAGGAGAAGCCGTGGGGAGCTGGAGCTACATTAGATATACCCTGTTTTTCCCTGCTCCCTACCACGAATCTTTTGCAAGTGACCAAACTGACTCAGAAGCCAGTTACCAAGAGACCCTGGGAAGCACAGCTGTATAACTACAATAATGGGGACAGATAAAATAATATATTGCCATATAAGTTGGTAAACATAGAAAGGATTTCAGGTCATGATCTCATAATAAAAGACTACACTGATATCCTTGGGATACGCCCACATTTTTGTACCTAATCCTTTAATTTATTCCCATTAACATACTATTCCCTGGTCTCATATGGAGTGGCAAAGGGTCTCTTCTTTTTCCCGAATTTCTTGCCTCTAGGTTTATGGCCAGGAGACCTATATTGATCTATAGAGGTCTTCGTGGATCACATCCTGGCCCAGCTAACAGCAATCTCTCTTCCAGATCATTCTCGCTCTTGGATGAAGGTTTAAGGCATAGAGAAAAAAAGGAACTTGCCAGAGACAGACCCCCAGGAAACTAAGCTCTCCTCAGAGACCCATAATTTACATGAAAATATCTTTAAAGCAATAGATTAGAGGTCATTCTGTAACCACAAAATCCTTGACTTCAGAGACTAAGAAAATGATTCTCAGAATGTGGCCCTGGCTATCTACATCAGAACCATGTCAAGACGCCTGTTAAAGACTTAAATTCAATAGCATTAGTAAATCTAGATTTGGAACCCAGGTGTTGTATTTTGGGTAGATTCTCAAAGATATGTTGGGAATAAGGTGCCTGAACAAGGAAATCCTTGGCACCAACCAGAAATCCAAGGTGTGGCTACTGGATTTCCTTCCCAGGTAAGCTGGTTACAGCCTTTAATAATTCATGTTGTCTATAGTTGTCAAGAGTAAATTTCTGCATTTGATAATCTCAAGAACCCCTGTCTTTTGCCCAGTCTTATTCCCCTGGGTCTGTTCTGCCCCCAGACTGTATATGCACAGTTCTTTCCTTTTTCCCCTTCCCTGGGCAGGAAGTCTGGGGCTGACCGCTTGGAAAGCTTTCTTCTATGCTTCACTGTAGTCTTTTCTGCCTCTCTTGTACCACACTAAACTCCCCAGGAGAACCCCCTCCTGAGTTAGGAGGCCTAAGCTGCCAGTTCCTCTTCTTGCCCACTCACTCTAAAGTGGCAGAGGAAGTGATTCTAGTAGATACAGCTGCCCCAGCTGTGAGCCCGGGAGGCTTGCCATCACAGGTGGTGAGACTTTTGGCCCCTCTGGGCTGACTGAAAGGAAAGGTCCCTGAGGGCTGGTGCTGCGCTGCATCTGAATTTGGGAGGCTAATACACCCCCGGGTCCCTCCACTGGGAAACCTTCACTCCACAGATTGACAAGTGCCCTTTCTTCCTCTCCATGGGGAAGCGATTGGGGTGCAGAATTGTTATTTGTACCTGGCATAACAGTGTTTCTTTTCCTTTAAGCAATCAACAAGGGCCACCTTCCCGGGGATGGAGGATGAAAAGACGGCGAGATTACCTGCCAGGACCATTTAGGCTTTAATGATCTTCACGTGAGCGCTTCTAGAGACGCTGCACAGCAACCGAGTCATAGGATGCTATTCTAATAAAATTAAAATTACTAAAATAAATGGCCAGGCATCTGGAAAGCACCAAGAACACAACATATTATGTAAACTGACATCCAAATATTGTACACCTACATGGCCCTTGAGCTACAACAAAGGCATTATGTATGCTAAAGACTTATTTTTAACATTTTAATTTCCTTGTAAGTAGATTTTAATCATTAGGTAGCCCAGTCATATTCAGTATCAATTTCCTTTATGTTGTCCAGTGGTTTATAGTTTCTTTCTGTCGAATTCACATTTACATACATTCTACAGCTGCAAATACATAACAAGAGCTATTCAAATGAAAAGTAAAGGTGTTTACAAATATCCAAATAATAAATGGCCTTCCTCCTTCTTTTTTCATCTAGCTGTGCTGGAATCTATCAGAAACTGATTTACAATACGCTTAAAGGTCTAAATATAAACACTTAGTGAGTCTATGAGAATCAAGCTCCGTATATCACTCAAAGAAAAGCAGCACAAAGCACCAAATGACATTCAGTTTGATCATGAATATTGATAGTATTATATTTATTTTAAATATAATGTATTCATCCGTACTCAACCAAAAGTAAAATTAAACTCATCAGGATCAGAATAACTGTTTGGTTTTGCAAAAGTCAAGGACCCTCGTTGGGTGGCTTAATGACTTCTTGTTTGTGTTCTGTTTGCATAAATTACCCATCAAGTGCAACCCTCACACCGGATGCTGCATGGCACTCGCAGAGGAATGAGAGCTGTATCAGGATCCTCATTAAAGGGAAATGCGATTGGAATGGAGTCATCATTCCTTGCCTGGCAAGGATCCGCATTCTCCACCCTCCATCCCTTTGCACCAAATCCCATTTGAAGTCGGAACTGGGCTCGCAGACCTGGATTTTTAAAAGCAACGGATGCAATCAAACAACAGACACTGTAAGCGAAAGCTGCTGTGCCCGTAGCCAAGTGTGATAAAGAAAGGGGAGAAAAACAGTGTAATGGGTTTCAAGGCAATTAGATGGGTCTCTGAGAATCCAGGTGCTGGGTAATGCGCTCTCCGTTCATCTAGCCGTTTATGTACCACAAAAAATAAATAATAAATAAATAAATAAATAAATCCTTTTCTCAATAGCTACAGACATTCTTTCTACCTCACCGTGTTACTCCCCAATAAACTGGGTATGGATCAGACCCAAGTCATGCTGCGTGTAATGCTAATTAAGTAAGACAGGCAAAAATAATGGCCGCCTTGTTTCACGTAGCACAATCATCGCGTTCCAGTCTGGACACATCCTGCAGCTATTCCAATGTAATTGTATTACTTACCTCAGGAAAGCCTCCGAGAGTGTTGTTGTCTAGAAAAGGATAATGCAAAATGAAGTTGTGGAGCTTGAGAGAAGCCACGTAACAGGGAGACGTAACTTCCCCACAGAGCGATGTTATGTTTCTGAGATGTGCAGCCTGAGCATATGTTGTATTGGAATAAAAAATGCAGGTGAATCCCGGGGAAGGAAGACACACACCACTTCTTATTGCAATCTTAAGTAAAATTGCCTGTGTACCTAGAGACGGTTCTGCTTTGGTTCACAGAAGCTCAGCTCGGAAATAAGAAATCGAAGAGCATTATCAAATGATGATCGTCACCATAAACCAGCCTTGGCTAAACCTGCCCTCAAGGCTAGGCGCTATTAGCAGCAGCTTAGACTTGTCACAAATGTTACATGCGAGACTGCATACTCCTGCAGGATCCACACTCCTGGGGCCCAGGGTCAGACTAGAACTGGCACAGACTGGTCTTTAATACTTTAAATTGATACCAAAAATGGCTGAACTGCAAAGTACATCCTCAGGCCTAGCAATACCTCATAATATAACCCTACAGATAGGTTCAAGTAGGTGGACACAGGCGACAGGAAATCGCTGTATTCCTTTTAGACAGAGGACAAGAAAAGAGGGAAGGAAGTTTAAATTGCAACAGGCAGCTGTGACTGGTATTGAAAGACAGAGGAGGACAAGCAAGTTATTAAATAGAGGTGACATTATTAGGAGAGCACACGGGGACTGGACTTTAAAACCTGGAAAGTCAGCATACGTATACATGGCAAAATGACGTGTTGCTTAGAGCGACCAGCCTGCATATAATTTTTTCATAAAATATTATCCTGAACAGTGTGAAATGACTATTTGGTAGGCCACAAATGGTCAAATATCAGCAGTTTCGTGTGGCTCAACCTAATAATTCTGCCTTGAATCAGAATCCAAACAGCACCTAAAGGATACTAGGCCATCAATAAGTATTTGTAAATAAATATTTACAAACAAGTAAATAAGTAAATTTTCAGTGAAAACGTTTGGCTGAAGGAGCAGGATTTCCTAGTTTGGAGCAGTCTGGTGGAGATTTCTTTTTTGCATCTACATTGATTACTTTTCTGTCCAAGGAATCTCCTCAGAGATCTCCTTAGTCCATCTTTGAGGTTATCCCCAACAGGGTCAGAGATTTTGTCTATTTTTTAGATATTCCCATTATCTCTCTCACTCTTTAGATTGCCAATAATAATGACTCATGAAAATAATCAAACTCATCCCCTTCTCTAAATTTTTGAACATCAATGGAGAAATAGATAACCAGAGGTTCCAATAATCATGGTTTGCTTTCAAGTTCTTGTATTGCTTTAAAAATGAGGGAAAATGTTTCACTTTATTGAAAAAAGCTTAAATTTTCTTTGGAAATCAAGCTTGTCGAGATGTAGAGTAATCCCTTAGCGTCTTCTCATAGGCCAACTCCATTCTTTCAGTTGCATAAGCCAAGCCTTTTGCAGTGGTCCTTAATTTTTTTTTCTTATTCTGCTCATGCCTCTTATCCAATCTATCAGCAATCTTGAAGCAGCACCTACACAGATCCTGAACCCAGTCACTATTCACCATGTCTTCTGCCATTCATCCTCACAAGAGCCACGATCCTCTCCCTTGATTATCTCAAGACTCCTGACTAGTCTTCCTACTTTTATCCTCGTGTCCTATACCTTATATGCCACAGAACATAGAAATCATGGCCCTCAGAGCTTTCAATGAGTCCCCACTTCACTCAAAGTGAAAGCCCAAGTCCTGGCAATGGTGCAGGAGCCTTCCCAGTGCGCTCCACAGCCCCTCATTACTCCCTGTCCTGATCTACTTTCTCTCCTGCACACTCTGCTACAGGCAGACGGTCTCTTGCAGACTTCCACTCAAGTGTCTCCCTCTTGGGTAGACCATCCTCATCACCCTGCCTAAATGACACTCACTCTTTGCCACCCGTCACACCTCATTTCTATGCTTCCTTATGTCCCCTTAGCCTTCCTGCCATTTTGAAAGATATAAAAAAACCATTTTGTTATTTCTCCTTTCAAAAGGTGAGGCCTAATTCCTCTTCTCTTGAGCAAGGCTTTGCTTGGTGGCTTGCTTTTAAAAAACTGAATGTGCTCGACATGACTGCAGTCATGTGAAAGTCTCATGGCTTTTTCTGCTCTTCCTTTCACTCTTGGAAGCCTACTGCCACATCACAAGGACACCCAAGCAACTCTAGAGAGATCCTCATGAAGATGATCCAAGGCCTTCCGCCAAATGCAAAGGAGCAGACATTGTGAGAGAGGGTCTGCCAAGCCCACTCAAGCCCTCAACTTACTACCGCCCCAGTCAGTATTTTGACTCCAGCCTCATGAGAGATCCTGAACCAAAAACACACAGCTGAGCCTCTCTCAAATATTTACGATAAAAAATTTTTAACTGAGGAAACATAGTGTTATCACTCTAAGCTCCAAACTTTTGGGATAATTCTTTACATAGCAATAGATAACTAATACAGTCCATCACCATCTAGACATACGATATAGCTTACTTAATCATTGTGTTTACTGTCTCCTCCAAGAACCATAAATTCTGTGAAGGCAGGAATATTTGTCTATTTTGTTCGTTACTGTCATCCACACACCAAAAACAGTTAAATAAATTAAACTTTTAATAATGAATAAAGTGGATATCCAAGATGGCATACATTAGTGGATCAGCAAAAAAGGGACATTTAGACATATACTTAGAATGGTAGCAAAAGTATGTATTACTTGAGTTCCAATCAGGGACGATATTCACATTTGTTCATACAGTAGGCTTCTACCCTTGATGGGTGCAGGACGAATGGCTATACTGATGACTTTATTTTTCTACTGAATGTTAAAGCTGTGCTCTCAAGAAAAATAGGATCAACCAGGGGATGACGCATGAGTTTTTGGTTCTTCTAGTAGGCAACAAAACTATTCACAGAGCTTCCTATACAAGCACAACACCCAGACTCTACATCCCAATCCCTTGACTCAGGAAGTCTGGGAGGAGGCTTTGGCATCTTAGCTGTAAAATTGTCTTCTAGATTATTCTGCCGCATGACCAAGACTGAAAACGTCTCTTCTGGGTGGTAAATAGCTAGAAAATGTAGCTGATCCGCCATTCACATGCACTGAAAGCATTTCACATTAATGCAGCCACTCTGAACGAAGTTCTCTTCTTCATTCATTCATCCATCTACTAATTACATATTGAGGAGTTGGGCTTTGAGCTAGGCCCTGAGGGAGAAGAGAGCTTGCCAGAGCTCAGGATCTGGGGAGCAAGATCGAACACTTACCCAAGGAGACATCGAATTCATAAAGCCTGTCATCACCATCCCATTCTTATCCTTGTCTTTCCCACTACTAAAGTCTGGATTCACTACACACCCACACACACACACATACGCGCACACACACCCTGGTTGAACATAGATTGTGCATTCATCATCAGAGACCAGAGCTTGGTGGTGGCAGCTGACTATGAGGGAGAGCTGAGGTCATGTAAGGAGAATGTGTAAAACACAAAGGAGAAGAGCCCCAAAGGAACCCTAGATTTTAAGGACTTTCAGAGGAAGAAGCAGAGTTTGCTGTGACATCTAAAAAATTAGATTCCCTGGAGCTAAAGGAAAAGCCAGGTAGTATGAATTCCTTTAAATCAAAGGTAAAGAACCCTCAAGCAGAAGTAGTGACCGAGCCCCACGTCTCTCTAATGTGGATTGATGCCCTGCCTGCTTAGATCTGCACACTTATCCTCCAGTAAAATGAGTTTCATCCAAACAAAGGGTACCCTAGTAACTGATGGTTTATCCAATCCTTGACTAACCCAGAGAGAACACAGATAGGAGTTTGCCACTTTGTGGTTCTAGTCCTGGCCTCCTACTAACTTGAAGCTTAGAAAATAAATTGTTTAAGGGTCTCTGTAGCCTCATCTACCATACTATTAAATAATCTTTAAAGTTATTTTTTCTTTTTCAATTCTAATATTCAATTAAAAAATATGTAGTGTGTGCATATGTATAAAACAATCCTTTACCTGACTAACATTGTTTGCTCTGAGAAATGGAAAGCACCATGGAGAGGAGAGAGATTACGGCTTGACTTTATTGGTAAGAGAAGCAAATACCAGCAGGCACACGCTAATTTCCAGAGTACTAGCTGACAGCATTATTCTTCATTTGGAAAGTATTTCAATATCAATTGAATGAGTTAGAACAAACATCCCCAGGCATTCCAGCAGGACCAAAGACCTGTCAGAGCCAGAGATGAGACCCAGAAGTTCATCTGGGTTACACAATGCCCTGGGCTTCACGGCATCTGACAACAGTGTTGGTCCCCCACTGGATTCACTGGCTCATCCCTGGTTCAAGGAGGGCATCAGAAGACTGTAGTCCCACACCAACAGCACAACACAGCAACTCTCCACCTTCAGGCTTGGCGTAGGCAGGGACATGATTGATGTTGCCACAGGTGGCGACGGCTGTGGGAGACTGTAACTCCTTATTCCCTCTGCCAATTAATTCCCAAGAAGGAACCATTCTGAAGATACATTTCCAGTTCTCTCCCTCTCTCCCTTTCTCCCTCTTTCCTCTTCCTCCACTACCTGCTCCTCCTCCCCCTCATCCCCTCCTCCCTCCCCTCCCCTCCCCCTCTCCTCCTCCAGGAGGAAAGAACTAGAGATTTAGAAAAACAAAAGGAAAATCAGGATCAAGAGCAGTCATTCCCACTACAGTCTAAAACAAAGTTTCTTGGCCTCAGCACTATTGCTATTTGGGGCTGGATAATTCTTTGTTGCGTTGTCCTAAGCATTATAGGATGTTTAGCAGCATCCTGGGTTCTACCCACAAGATGCCAGCAGCAAACACTTCCCCAGTTGTGATATACCAGGAATAGCTCTAGACATTGCCAAGTATCTCCCAAGTTGCTCACCATTAAGAATCGCTGCTGTAAAGAATGTCCCTACAAAAAGGCTCAGACAGATTAGGCTGGCTGAAACCAGAATTGCCCACCCTGAACAGAAATACTTCAGCCAAGCTCTCTGTATGAACTGATGCTAAGAGAGCAATGAAAAACAAATAAATGAATAAATAACAAAACTTCCACGGGCAGCCCTGCTCTACCTACCCTGAAATCCCACATCTGGATATCAAAAGCTCCAGCTGATGGCCTTTACTTGACTCCATAGCACAAAATAAACCCGAGAACCCTTCATTTGTAGCCTCTGTGCCTCATCCCAACCATTCTGCCTTGAACTTCCTCTGTGTGGATCCCAAATGCAGCTTGCATGTGGAAAGAATTCCTTGTGATAGGGAAGGAAAAAACAGACCGACAAAGGATGCCTGGTTGGAAACTCATCTACATCATTCACTAGCTGTACGGCCTCCAGTCCATCATTTACGCTTTCTGAAACCATTTACCCATCTGCAAAATGGGAACAATACTGTGTGCATGGCCTTTCTCAAAAGATCATTATGATGCTCAAAAACAAGGCACGTAACATCTATGTAACACCAAGCAGTGGCAAGGAGTCAAATCCTCGTGCTTCTCTAGAACCGTAATTGTTGTCATTATAGCCCCACATCCCTGACTCGACAGTGCAGGAATTGCCCTGCAAGAATTTGAGAAAATTCTGAAACACCACTTTTCTTTCATTTCAGTGTGAACTTGATTAGAAGTCCCTCTGCTTAATGTAGAGAAAAAGTGAAATAGGAGGTGTGATTGAAAAATATGGTACGTGTTCAAATTTTTAAAACTTCATTACAGCAGAGGATGCTTTGCCACTAACCCCCATAAAAATATACCTCCTTCCTCGCAAACACTTATCCCATTGTCCTTGCCCCTTTCCGAAGCAGCTCTGGAAATCTTCTCTTATGAGTGTCCTTAGTTGTGCTATCATGCCTGTCTTGAGGTCCTGAATCAATTCAAAATGTTTATCTATTGTGGTCATTTTGGTTTTAAGGAAAAGCCAGAAGTTGCATGGTACTAGATCTGGTGCATAAAGTGGATAGCAATCCTTATGAGCCTGCCTTTCTGCTGGATGGCACTCAGCAGCATTCACCATATTTTTGATCACACCCTGTAAAGATACAAGGAGTTGGCAAGCTGCCAGGGAGTTACACTACCACCGGAGAGGGACCAAGGGGCTGGGATAGAGCTCAACATAATTTCTCCAAGGAGTGACCTGGTAGAGGACTAGTTTATAAGGAAAGGAGGAGCCTATGGTCTGGTCTGTGTCCTAGTTCTGCTTTCAACCAGAGATTGCCCCATGTCCTCTGAGGGTCTCACATGTCCTCCGTGCCCCTCACCCCAACACTATTACTCTCAAAGAATGTGAAGTGTCCAGTTCACGAGACATGCCACAGTTTATATCTAGATGTCCCCGAGAGCTTCACGCGGTCCTAGAAAGGGCATTTGGAAGAGGACTGGACTGTGGGGGTGCGGTGTTGTTAGGAGGTGAGGTCTCTGGGCGTGTGGTTTGAAGAGTCTATCTGCTTCTGGGCCGCCATGACTTGAGCAGCTTTTCCTCAGCTAAGCCCCTCCGCCATATCTCCCCGCCTTGGAGCCACCTGACTGTGTCCTGGAACTGTGAGTGGAAATAAGGCTCCTCTCCTTTAAGTTGTGGGCGCTGGGTATTGTGTCCTAGTGATGGGAAAGTGAGTAAGTCTGGATACCTTGTGGCCCACTCAAGAAGAGGAATGTTCCTCTCAGGTGGCTTCCTCTGCTCTTTGGTAGATGTTTGGTCGGATTAAAAACCAGTGCTGGAAGCTCCGATTCAAGAAAAACAGAACATCCCAACACCGAGTTCAGCTCTGTGGCGCCGGTCCTACCCCAGGCAGGGTCTGAAGGAGGGTGCTGCTCCCTGTCAGGGTCCCCACAGCCCACTCCCCTGGCTCCTCTCGTTTTGTCCCCATCCCTTTGGCCCTCCAGGAGCAAGCCAGAGATCTTGCTTCCATACTGGATACAGCTATATTAACTTTGCCTTTTCTTTCCCCAGTTATTTGCAAAGAGAAGCTGGCAGGAGAGCGGGAAGCTGACTTTGTGCCTGAGGGTGAGGCAGTCTAAAGCAGTGGGGGATGTGCCTCTCCCAGTAAAAATTAATGGAAGAAAACCCGCCGTGTGCTGCATGAGTTCTATCTCCTGGGGAGCTTACGTTTCCATTGGTCTCTCACCAGGCCCTCCTTCTGGGCTCCCCTGTCCCCTGGGTGTCTTTGGCATAGGGTGAGGGACCATCATTAAAGGGAAAAGGGCAAAGAATAAATCAGACAGGAGGGGGTCACCCACACATGCACACATGTGCATATACACATGCATGTACCTGCACATACAAATGCTATGCACTTGCACACAGATGCACTTTTCCGATGTCATTGTTTACGTTGTTTGTAATAAGTGAAATCATTAGGAATCCCACGGGAGAAAAGGATTACAACAGGAGGAAAGACATGAGGAAGCCCACTAAGGGTTCGCAAAACAGTCAAGTGCCTCACATCTCCCTTTTGCTTGGCTTTTAGAAGACAAGCACTTCCCGCGTGTGTCGCTGCTGTGGAAGGTTTTGATGGTGTTTTTAGAGACAGAGCATCACACACGGGCAGCCCTTGACCTCCTACCTCTCACCCTTCCTCAGAGCTAAACCCCTGCCGTGTGGGATTACTCCGGGAATGGCATTTCCTAGGCCCTCCTTCCCTCTATAGTTCTGGGTTAGAGTTGCTCAAAAGTGAAGGTGTGTGAGGTTTGCGAGGAAAAGCGAAGCAGTAGCTGGTGATTTCTGAAGGTTGTCACTGGGCCAAGGTGATGCAAGACAGAGCCGAAGTGCTAGCCCGGCCCAGCTTGGCATGAGTCTCTCTCCGCTTGTTTCCTAAACCAACAGCCCCTGACCGGGTGACCCTAGAGGCTTCATCGCAAATTTGCAGAGACAGAAGTCACAGTCAGCAGCATGGTGACTACTGGTGATTTATGTACTGGAGAGAATGTGGTCTCACACAAGTAGATGGCTTCAGATATCAACAGCCTCGGAACAAAGAGGTGGGGAAGGAGCACAGGCAACAACAGGTGATGAGGGATCATCAGAGACTGAAGTCCCGGCCAAGAGGCCTGGCAGCAAGTGCCCTGAGCTGTGGAGGGCGGGCACAGGCCACGCCCAGGGAGGGGTGGTAAAGAGCGGGCTTGGAGGCCTTTGCAGCTGGGTGCTGATCCCAGTGCTGTGCCAAAACCAAGCAGCACCAGGAGACAGGCAGCTCCAGCCACAGCCACTGTCGCTTGTTCTGAGCTCAGAGTCAAAGAAGGCAGCGAGGGCCGGGGCTGAAGGGACATTCAGAATGGGGCTGCTAGTCACACTGAAGGCTTGAAAACCACTTAACTAGAACAATGTGATCTAAGCAAAGGCACAGCACTGAGTAGAGTATTATGCAGCCATTAGACATGATAGTTATGAGGACTGAGTAGCAGCTGAATGTGGGAAGTAATTGCAAGGTGCAGCATCCACTGATAAGTACAAATGTCCTCTCACATGCGTGTGGATAAATACTAGAAGAGAAAATCTCAAAATAGCTGCCATCCTAATGAGGGGGTTTGAACACTATGCGTCATTTTTTCTGTCTACTTTCAATATTGTCTATCTGCTAACAGACGATTTGAAATATAACGTATAAAAGTGAGGAAAGAAAGTCACCTGGTTCTGTACCCAGGTGTCCAAGACTAATGTGGTCCTTACACAGTGTGGGGGCTCCAGACTGAATGTGCCAGTCCCCACCCACGGACCCTACACGAACACACAATGCCCACAACACACACATACATATACACACAACACACATTGTAACACCATATATACACACACAACGCATACATCATACATACATGATGCACATACCACACACCCTCGCTACACTACAGAGGCAGGCACATGCATGTGTTCATTCCCATGTGCATTCCACATGGATAGCAATTTAGGTCAGAGTTTGTTCTCAGGGATTCCTGGTAGCCAGGGAGCAGGAGACATCCCTCCCTTTTGCCCTCACAGGAAACTGAAGTTCACTCTCCAAGCAGGGCATTCCAGAAACCCAGCCCTAAACCATTTCCCACTCCACAGACTGTTTAGTGAGAGCCACATCTTGGGCCTGGGCTTGATCAGCTACGTGGTAAGAGCCCTGAGGGCTACCACCAAAAAAGCCACATTTTTTGTTTGGGAAAGAAAGCCCAGTGCTCTGCTGTTCACACAAGAGAATACTCCTTCTTGTTTCTCCCATATGCTGGCTTTTGCAATTTTATTTGCTCCAAGGAAGTGTGCTCACACACGTGAAGTCAACCCATAATGGTCGCCTCTCATTACAATGCTGGTATCAAGCTTGCTGGATTCCTCCAGCAGTCAACATTAGGCACGGTACATTGCGTGAATATAAATCAAATTAACATACACTGTCACTGCCCGGTTGAGCAGCTGTATTCTTTGTGTTAAATTTCATAGTTAAAATGAAACACTTTTCCATTACTAGCTTGCAGCTCCACTGGGCAACTGCAATGGTTACCTGCCAGAATTAAGCCTTATAATGCCAGCGTTGTCTCGAAACGGCATATACAAAACGGATTTACAAAGTGACTGAAGAGTTGCTAATTGCCCCCAGAATAAAACTGTGCTGTTGATTTAAATCTTTGAACAAAATGTTTGCATGAACTCAGCACTGTAAGTACCTGCCTGGCTCAGGTGGTTAGAGCAGGACTCTGTAAAGACCAAAGTTAAAGTTCAGTGCGTGGCCCACTTAATTTGCGGGGCTCATGGTCAGGAAATTTCTACCCTCCTGCACCAGCATACCACGCCGGTCCACAATGAGTACACACTGCAATCAATGCGCGTTACAGACACTCCGTGCATCAGTTACAAAAGAAAAAAGTCATAGCAGGTATTATTAGCACCGTGACACATATGAGGAAATTGAAACTCAGGAAGTGATCTCATGGCACAACTAATAAATGACATAGCCAGAACTCAAACGAGGAACTGAGTCCAGGCTCTCAGAATCCCTGTTCCTTCCTCTTTGCCAAAATGCTGTCGGATGGTGCAGGGATACAGGAAGCAAAACCACTCAGAACACATGCTTTGCTGGTGATGGATGCATAGCGGCATCTCCCTCAGAACATGTATCAGGCCTACTCTTAGCACACCAAGTGTCTGCCTGTAAGGCCCCAGACAGCCTTTCCCTGTCATGTGGGGAATAGATGCGCCACCTACAAGGCTTGAGGAAACAAGAGACAAAGCTTCCACTCGACTGCTCTGTCACTTCTTATGTCAGGAACAACCACCGCCCCTGCTAGCCTGATGCTTATCGGCTCCTGTTTACATGGCCCCTCAACTCCATTTCACCTTTAGGGAGGGGGCTCCTCGGCCTGCATAAGTAGCCTTGTATGAGTTACTTTTCTAGAGTCAATGGTTTGCAAGACAGCAGATTTAATACAGGACATTTATAAATTACAACACTTATACACACAAGGCAGATGCAGGAAGAGTGCAGAGCATCTGCCTATGCACTGGAGACCTGAAAGATCCAATCAAGAGCTGGGAGCCCACAGCAATGTCCCATGCACATCCAGGTCTGCACTAAAAGGCTGAAGAAATCTATACTGGCACCAGGATATGATGCTCACAGTGGAGATGAAGACCAGAGCTCCCCTGAAGTGAACACCAGCCATCCTCGATGACAGCAAGGCCCCGGGCTCCTTCCGCAATGAGAACAGCCGAGTTCCCTTTGGGAGAAAGAGCCACAACAGAGCTTCTCCTGGGAAACAGCTAGCCACTGCTTCTGCTCCTGTTCTCCTTTGTGCTGTGTCAGCAATAGTCTTTAGGTGGATCCTCTACACCTAGAACCACAGCAACTCAGTTCAGCTAGGTGCTCCTGCTCAAGCTGACCACAATAATAAGCCTCCACCACAAGCCTCCACTCCACCCATTCCACTCAGAACTGGGCTTCATCTCTGTCCAATACCAGTGTGCTTCTGTCTCCTAACTGACTCTGAGTGCCACACCCCGTGGCATTCCCAGCAACCTGAACCCACCTGCCTCAACTCAGTCACAGAATTCTGTACTTTTAAAGAGTGTGACACAGTGAATGAGATAAGCCAATCAATCCAACTCTGGTGGGCACAGAACTCAGTTCTTACGAGGGCAGCACACATTTCCATTTCCCAGGCCAAGGAGTGTAAATCTCTCTACATGCAGAGTGTCTGCAGCTACAGAAGACTGATTGTGGGTCAAGAAGCCTAAGACTGAATGTCTCAAGCAAAAGCCATTGCCCAAATATCTGAGAGGCTACAAGGTAGAAGAATGGGGAAAAAAGAAGCAGAAAGATACATCACGTACAGGTACAAATACCCTGTCGTGAATGTTATCACTATGTCTATCTAAAATGTACCAGTAAAATCAAATTCAAAAAACTAAAAATAAAAATAAAAAAATTAAAAATTAAAAAAAAAAAAAAGAATAGTGCCTTTGGACAGGAAATATTTGACTCTGCAGGATGGGGAGTCAAGCTTTCAGCTCCGGATAGATCAGTTTTTCAAGTAGTACCCATATCGTGGCAATTAAGATGTTTAGCAGAACTAACCAAGTCTATGAGACCTCGATGGGTGCCTACGCCTTGTAGAGTTGTATAGGAAGGCTCAGGGCATCGCTCTGGGCAGGGCGGGTTTATGAGGCGAGCATAGACTCCAAGTGTTGACTAAGGATGACCATAGAGCTGCACTTTCAGCTACCTGATTGATAAGCTCGGTGTAAGTTTTATCTCTGCAGAAAAACACAAGGTTTGAGAACAGAGCAGCCTGGGCTATGCCACGGGATACTTACGTAGCGTATCTCTGGGCAAGTCCTTTTATTCAAGTGCTTCCGCTCATGAGTTGTAGTCAGTGCAGAGAGTCGGCAAAGACCGCCACTCATGGAGTTCAAGTGTGTTGTCCGCCTGACTGCAGACATGGCCTCCCCTTGCCTGAGTTCCTTCACCTGTAAAGGAGGTTTAAATGTGGCACCCCTGTGTTATTTGGGGTGATAAGTGTTTTGCAACTACACATGCATGGTGGTTGCACAGCATCGTGAATGTGTTAAATGCCACTAAATTGTTCACTTTGTGCTATGCTCATTTCATCGCTATAAAATTTTTTTAAAGTAGTACCCATATCATTAGGTGGTTGCAATGATTTAAAGTTAATACACGTAAAGTTCTCAGGGCAATACTTGGCCCATAATAAGCACTATGTAAATATGAGCTATAGTTTTACAGGAAATATGCCAAGCAATTTGCACACACTAAATACTCATGACCAGCTATGAGTTAGGAACTGCTATTACTCCCATTTTGCAGGCAGGAAACTAAGACACCAAAACGTAAAGAACTGCTCCAGTTATCACAGCTGTGTAAAAAGTTACCCCCAAATTGTGATCTAAAGAAGCCATTTATAGGCCTATGGTTTCTGCGGCCCAGAGATTTCGATGGGGTAAAAACAAGACAGTTTGTCCCAGCTCCACAGGGTCTGGGGTTTTTCTACTAGACGCCTCCACAGCTGGGAGCTGGAACCATCTGAAGTCTTGTTATTTGTGAGTCTGGTGATTAAGGTTGGCTGTCAGCTGAGAACTGTAGTAGTCTGTTTTATGGGGCTTCCTCATGCCATGGTGGCTGGGTTTTGAGGGAAGAGATCCCCAGGGAGGCAGACCCTGCTGGAAGTTGTATCATCCTCACAGCCCACCCTCAGAAGCCATACAACACCACGCTCACCACCCCATAGTCATGGAGGCAGTTCAAGCTCTAGAAAAGGGAAGATAGACCCTCCCTCTTAATAAGTATCACCAAGATTCTGAAAGAGAAGGTAGAAGAAGAAAAATTGCTGTGGCTGATTTGGGTGACACACTCTTCCACAAATACCTTCCTAAGACCATCAGGCGTCAGGGACAGAGTTTGGGATTCAAGATCTGGTTCCAGAACCCAGTTCTTCTCCACCATAGGCCCAGTCTATCTGGGAAGGCAAATAAAGATTAGCAGTTTCTTTGCTTGGGAAGATCTAGAAGGATTCTACCTGCTCACCCAGGTTTAGACCTACCAAGAGAAGCAGAACATTCATCTTCACCCCGTCCTCTGTAGAAAGGATGTTGACAAATGGCTACTCTCTAATTCCCTTCTTTTAAACTTACTGCAACATACTTCATGCAGCAATTAATTGAATTCCTGCTTATCTTATACTAAATTATTGTGCCATCGTGTCTCCCCATTGAAGTTTTCAGAAACATTCTAATCAGCAGCAAATTTTTAAAACTTTCAGTAGGGAAGATTAATTTCTAGGAAGATTTTCACATGCAGCTAACTTTCCCCATTTTCTATTAACTCTTGTTAATTTCCTTTCCCGCCAGGATCGCTTCCCAGTCACACTTTTTAACTGGAAGCTGAGCTCTATCTGGGTCCCCCAGATTGCGTGCACATTGCATCCCACTTAAATCAGCTCACTAAATGAAGCAATCGAGTCAGTACTACCATCATCATAACACATTCTGACAAAAACATGAAAGATAGCCTATCTCTGCCTTAACTCATGTGGGTATCAGTGGAGGGGAAGAAAGTAAATTCTTTTAAAATACAGACAGAATCTTTTATCAATGAAAAACTGTCATCCAGTCTTTCTTATCTCTTTGTGCAGTGACAGCGGGATTTATCTTTCTTAGAAGCAAGCCTCCAAATGAATATCATGCCTGTTTTGCCAAGGTGAGCAGTTTTTCATCTCTGAGCAAGTAGACATGTTTTACATAGATGTTGTGGTAACCTCACACGGTCTGTCATCTATCCCTGTGCCCTCCAAGGAGTCTTGAAGCCCTTAGCACCTGCCCGTTTCTCTCACAAACACAAGAGACCTGTGCACTCAAAGCCCGCTCCACCGCCCCCTGGGGAAGAAGAATGTCACGATGCTGGGACACTGTGTGTGGTATTGTAATGTAGATACACGTCCCTATAAATGTGTGCAAGCCCATAGACCACACCAAGAGTGAACCTCAGTGTGAACTGTGGACTTGGGGTGAAAATAATGAGATGACATGAGTTCACCCATTGTTACCAGTGTACCACTCCAGTGGGGATGTTGATGGGGGGAAGTATGTTTGTGCAAGGTCAGGTTATATGGCAAATCTCTGTACCTTATCCTCAATTTTACTGTGAACTGGAGTAAAATGTGAAGTCTACTGAAAATGTTTCGTGAAGCAATCTTGTGCTTGGCCATGTTAGCTCCATGGGAGCTGCTAGCCTGACAGCGAGGGGACATCTTGGCTAGAAACCTCTCCTGCACTGAGGGGAACAGCCTGGTCTGGACACAGCCTTAGGAAGAAATACTCCCTCCAGCAGAGAGCTCTGCCATTAGCACATCTCTTTAGGGAACAGCAAAAAGTCATTCCTTCTTTTCATTCTTTGGTTTTTAAAATTCTCCGGTGGGTTTGCTTGGTGATAACAGAACAGTATTCAGTGTAGGATGATAATAATAGCAGCTAATATTCATTGAGCACTTACTGTGTGCCAAGGACCATTCTGAGCATATTATGTGTCTTATCTATTTGACAGCCTGTGAGTCATGTCCCCATTTTTCAGAATAAGAAACTCAGGCACAGAGTGACCTCAGAGGTTACAAAACTAATAAGCAGCAGAGCCTGGACATCAGGCCAGGTGAACTAGTTCTAGAACCTGCAATCCCAACCCTTCCTGTACTGCCAGTGTGGAATCTCCAGGGGCTGTCCCATCACGGCAGGGCTATTTTTCAAATGTTCCAGGAAAGACCTTCACTGGGTCTCTTCTCTTTTTCTCAAAATAGGAGGCATGATTCCTATTCAACTCAAGGTAAGACCAAATCCATTATGACAGGGGAAGCTTGACCACCCAGATCAAGTTTCCAGGGTCCTCCCTAGAAACTTTCTAGCTGAGGAAGTGTGGAAATTCTAGCACTTGGGACCTGGAGCTAACTTAAACCAAAAGGGGAATTTATTGGAAGACTATTGAGCAACTTATGGAACACAAAGGGAAGATGGAACCCCAGAACTCAGGAAGAATAAAACAGGGCAGCTTCAGAGGACCCAGTAAAGGACCTGGAAGGCAGTCTCTGTGGGACAGCTCCTCAGTGATGACTTGTTGCAGCCAGTTCTAATGTGACTCATAAATTGATACAAATTCCTGAGACAGGACATCTTTTGGTTTCCCTGGGGTCCTGTGCTCAAGCTTGGAAATTCCTAAAAGAGGTGTCTAGAGGAGACTTGGGGTTAATTCTGACCTCAGAATTAATCCCCAGACGATCTGCAGCCCACACTTTGAGGAATACTAGTTTGGAACATTCAGACGTGTTTTATAAACTATGGACCAATTCTCTACAAAGGAGACCAGTCATTGGAAGCTTACAACAATTCTGGAAAGGTTGGACAAGCCTCACTTTCTTCTCTACAGACCAGCACTCTGAGACACAAAATGAGTAAGTAATTTCCAGGAGACTCTGGAGAACCTGGAATTGAATTCCAGCTCATCTAAGTCCTGGACAACATTTCCCGACCCCACTTTTTGCCTTCCAGAGCTAAATGCAAATGAAGACTAATTTCTTCTTTTATGGAAGTTTTAAAAACATATTTGCAATAGATAACACATACATTAATTGTAGGGAATTGGTACTTATACATATTACATCTTGACCCTTCTCTTTTCCCCTTCTAACCACTCCCTCCCATCTCCCCCAATCTCCAAGTGCCCTTCTTATCTCCACAAAGTCTTCCTCCCTGCGTCCTATCCCAATGTCTTCATGGTTCAGCATCTAGAGTCTTCGTTTGCCCTCCTTTCTCTCTCCACCCAGCACACACAGGCATGCCTGCAAACACTCTTGCTCCTGAGTGCAACCACCGCCCCAGAAGGGCTCAGCTACACAGCGCAAGGCCCCCCTCTGTAGGGAAAGGAGATGAGCCCTGAGCCACTGAGCCTTCGTGCCGGAGCTTTGTCAATGGTGATCAACCCAGGCTGCCAGAGCTGCTTTGTCTTGGCAGAGATGCTGAGACAAAATCACCAGTCTCTTCTGCACATGGCTGCTGCACTAGGCTCTCCCAGCTCACCCTGCGCCTGTTTTCCTAGAGCAGAACTGGGGCAGAGAGATTTTATTAGATGCAGCAGGGTGCAGGGCTCAGGGAACACTTGAATGGTTCTCAGTCAGCCATGAACAGTCTGCAGCTGAAGGTTGGGGGGAGGGGGGCAGCACTCTCTCCCTTTCACATCTGGGAGAGCACCTGGCTGCACCCTCCAAATTGCAATGCCAAAGGGAGAATTGGCGCTGATTAGGACCCCATCAGAATTAACAAAGTAACATTCACTTATGCTAATGGGCGTCAAGGGTTAGTTCATCATTACTAGTAGAGCGGATTGGCCCAAGACAAGCTGAAGTCATAAAACACACTTAAAATCTCTCTGTCTTTAAGTAAGCAGAGGAAGAGAATTTATTATTATTGTTCCTCAGTCACACAAAAAAGGAGAGTAAAACTGAATGAAGGTCACCATTCCCCTTCCAGCTGATCGACTTCTCTTTCTCTTTGCTCCTCTGCCTACGTCGTAAATTGCAGCCAGAAACAGAGGAGCACGTGAGATGATTTTCTGTTGTTACTTTCATTTTCCCCAAGAGGAAAAGGGACAGTCTATTTAAAACAACTGAGCTGCTATATCACAGCGCTTCTTGTTTAAAATTCAAACGTCACTGTAAACAAGCACCAACAGAACTAACATCTGACAGAGACTGTGAGAAGCACAATATGGTAGTTCAAAAATAATAACCCTGAATATACATCAGTTCGGTGCTTTCATTTTCCACCATTTGTATAAATAAGATTTTAATAGGGAAGTATATATACGGAGAGAGAGCGAGATCAGATATACGTAACATATAAATAGAGACCAAGACATATACCATCTATTATATGCATGTACGTTATTAATATTCACATGTATAATATATCTATAAAACATCTGACCCTCACACAAACTCTGGGAGGTAGATGGATGAAGCTGAGTCTCACTGTTCAAGCAACTTGTCCCGAGGCCTGACACCTGAAGTGGCAACCTCATTTTTATGCCCTCAAGACCTCTTTCCTCTACAGTACTTCATTTTTTTTCATGTTTTAGACAAAGAAATATTAAAAGGTGTCGTAAAATTATCCTGCGACTTGTCCATTGAGGCATGTGTACCTGAGGGTATTGATAGCATTTGTCCCACGATGTAATTGGACAACATATAACAAAATGCCTGTAATAAACCAGCATGTAAACAAATGCTAGATTGATGTAGATCTCTTGGGAGCAGGAAGTTCAGGGTCAATAGCTCCGGAAACATGAATAAATATTTAAACCAACAGAGGAATTTTCCCTCTGGGAAGGTGTTTGGCTTGGAGAGTGCTTACATGGGAGTCCAGCCTCGTGCCGGGACTGGCCACAGCAAGCAGCTTGATTGGAGGATCTCAGGAGGTGTAGGGAGGCCCTCACCGATAGCGGGGTATTCCCTCTGGCTACCTACAGACCTGTCCATCTCTCTCAAGTCCCATCCCTGCACCTCTTTGAGAAGGAGCCTGTGTACAAACACTGTGTGCCTTTGTATTAATGTCCAAATCTGTGCAGCTCAGAGCCCATATCTGCTCTCACAGCATGGCAGCCTTCCCTCAAAGTCTCCCTTAGTTGTTTTAGGAAGGTCCTGGGATGTCCCCAGCATTCCTAAACTAGTCTGTTAAGGTTGTTTTTTCTCTAGCCTCCTGGGCAAGGTCCAGACCTTAGCTCATGCAGTCTGTACCCTCATCGAGGTTCTGCTGGGCTCAGTCACTTCCCCTGGGGCTACCTGGTACCTACTTGGGGACTCTCAGTACCAGAGCTACTAGAGCCCTACATGAAGGAAGAAGGTGTCCTGTCCCAAATTCTGTATTCCACTGTTACCTTGGCCCTAAACTGACCCTGTGATTATGCACAGAGTTTCCCAAAGTCTTTAGGAACACAACTCTTTCAGTCCTAAACTTAGCCTAGGCAGAGAGACAGCTCATCTTCCAGTTGCTGACTCATTAAGAAACGTCTCCCCTCCTCCCTTTTCAGCCCAGCACCCATCAACCCAATAAGAACTCCCATCAGTGGACACTGGCAAGGGACACTGACCTCCCGGGTCCCCAAAATGGTAAGATGAAGCCTTCTCCCCACCCCCATCATGTCTACTCTCTGAGGTCAAAGGAAGCCAAAACAAGGCAAAGCTGGAATACTCCTAGAGGTCTTCCTGAGAAGTAAGACTCAGACAAACAGATAAAAGACAACATTTGAGGCCCAAGAACAACTTGGACTTGATTTTTGCGCAAAAGATCAATTATACCCACAACTCAAAGCCATGTGTGAGCCAGCAGAACTAAGCCATCAGAAGAAAACAACTTACCACTGGAAAACCCAGGCCCTCTCCACTTTGACAAATGACTGCCCTGCCCCAAAACTGGGGCATAGTGTACTTTTCTAAGTACACACAGTGTCCCTGTTATTTGTTGAATCCGTTTTCCAACTGGGCCACCTATCTCCTCAGAAAACACCACTGAATCTCATACAACTTGTTCTGACTTCTCTCATGGCCCTTCATTTTCCTGCTTTTGATGCCAACTTTAAACAGAAGCACTACAGGAGGGAATATACTTTGGAATAGGAAACTCTAGGAACTTAGCCTTTGGAGGGATGCGGAGTCTGCCCCCGGAGTCCTCAGCCCATTGGCCACATCCCTGCCGCAAGGTCTCTTGGGAGATCAGAGATAACAGAATCCCAGAATCCTAACTGCAACCTTGGTCAGCACTCTGAGCTGTAAATTTCAATACAGTCAGGCCCTCTTGCTGGGCCTCAAACCTGCATTCTTCCATGTTAAAGCATCCAGTGACTTTAATGTGAGTTCCATGCATGTAAGGCCTGCAGGATTGGACCCTCTGGGAGTGTAAAGTGACAACATAATAGAGAAAAATCACTTTAGCAGGCAACAGTGACAGCTGGGCCGGCATTAGAAAAAAGGGAAAAGGCCTCGGTTTAGACAAATTACTGAATGAAATGATCACATGAAAAGCCCTTTTTACAGCTGCCACTAAGGAACCCAGAAAATATAAAACATGTGAAAAAGTAAATAAAGGAATTTTTCGACCTTTTTTTCCCATTAAAGGTGTAGTAAATGGTTAAAATCCTCTAAAAAGATCCTCAGTGTTCTGAATCACAGGCCCAAATGGAAAAATGTGGCTATTTGGGTTTTACATGTCAGTTATTATACAACCAATAAAATATAAACAAATGAAAATGCTCCAAAATTCCTGGAAAATTCCAAAGCCTGCTTCAGAATCTCTACAATTATACACTGATCCTCTCATTTCCAAGACTTCTGACATCTCATTACCCTGCATTATACTTTTACAGACTCATTTTCCAGCATATATAAAAACGACTTAATGTGTCCTCCAAACCATCTCAATTACCTAATTGATGAGGACTATCAGCCACTTAAAAATAAAATACACATTTCCTTAATAAAAATCCTTGGGGGAGGGAAGGATGGTAAGCCCTTTTTTTTCTTTCTTTTTTTAATAAAACCCCAATTGGTAAAAAATTTCAAACCTCAAAGGCAGAATGATGTTGCAGGGTGGGGCGGGGAAGTGGGTGTCAGGAGATCTGGTTTCTGGTGTTGGTTCTGCTGTTAATTCACTGTGTGATTTGGGGTTTGGATCAACCCTCCCTGGGCCTCGGTTACCAGTTCTCTAAAATGAGGGAGTTGGATAGGATGTTCTCTAGGCCCCTTCCTGTGCTGACAGGCTATGATTTTGAAAGCCGCCCAGGGGAATAATCCTTTAGAAAGTGTGCTCATGACCTCGTCATTTTTAAATTTAGAAAAAAAAATTTTTTTTTTCGTTTTCGCTGCTTCTTTGTCTATAGAGCCAGTTACAGGCTCAAAAGAGAGCCAAATAATATAGTGATATTGTATAAGTCAGTATTTACTAGAGAAACAGATATAATACAAAATACACAGATATGTAAGAATTTACAGATTGGCTTACAAGGGTCGCCTACAAAATCAGACTTGGAAGAGTGCAGAGGGTCCGTCTGCACACTGGAGATCTGAAGGGTCCTGCCAAAGGTCTGGAGCTCGCTGCAGTGTGCTGTACGAGTTCCTGACAGGTCTGCGATGGAAGCCGAAGAGTGTGTTGGAAGCCGGGAGATTACGTCCAAAGTGAAAGCGGAGCTCCTCAGGTGGGTCCTCTACACACAGAACCACATCAACTCAGTTCAGCTGGGTTTTCCTGCGCAAGTTGACCACAATAATAAGTCCACCATAGATATTCTTAGTAATCTTGAAATTATTACAATTTTATGAAGTAACTCCTAGGACTATCTCAGATAAAGGCCAGAAGTATTTTCAGAAGACTTCCAAGCTCCCTTGGAGAGGATTTTGGGAATTCCTCAGTTTGGAAGCATCTTTCCCAGGGGTCGTGCAACATACACTCAGCTTCCAAGAACTTGCCAGAACTAGATTTTTTTTTTTTAAATGCCAGAACCAGCCTGTAACCTAGCAAGGAAAAGCGAAAATAAGATGGGTGATTAACATATTAAAAGAGATATGCACAAGATACATCATGCAACAGGAGTGCCGTTATTAAAGTTCTTTTGAGAAGTTTGCTGCCTAAATTTTGGAAAGATGGAGGACGAAGGGAAGGAGGGAAAGATGAGGTCAGGAGTAAATACTTTCAGCTCATTAACATTTCCTTCCCTTAGGACATAGCCGAAGGATTTTCAACTTTGGCTGCACATTGAAATCGCTTAAGGAGCTTTAACTAAAAATTGAAGCCTGGATCTTGTCTTCAGACATTTCAATTCAATTGCAGTTCAATTGTTCTGGAGCGCCACTTTGGCATGGGGTTCCTAAAAGCTCCCCCAGATAATTCACTGTGGCAGCCAGTTTTGAGAATCCCTGATGTAGACCCTCGAATTCCATAGCTCTTACACTTTAGCATGTAGTGCCTGGAAGACTTCCTAGAACATGATTGCCAGACTTCATTCCCAGAGTTTCCGATGTAGTGAGTGCATTTACAACACGATCTCGGGTGCTGCCGTTGCACACGTTGATGGCCTGAAGCCCTCACTGTAAGAATCGATGTTCTAATGTCTTAATTTGTCTCAGAGTGATGAGAGCTCTTCTCACACAGCTCATCTTCTCTGCCCTTTATCTTTACCCTACTGTGGGTAGGGCAGCTGTGAAAAGGGCTTTTCATGTGATCATTTCATTCTACCCCACTGTGGCCATCGCAGGCCTGTTGACCTGGGCAACTTGTCAGGATTCAGGGCCCAGGAGTAACTAGGGATCAACAGAGAATCACTGACTTGGGTTCTACTGACTGTTTTCTCCACTTTTGCATGAGCCGAAGGAAAGAGATCGGCCCTCCGGAGAGCATCAAATTCAGTAAGCAATGCACAATAATAAATATGTAAAATAGGAAGTGACTATAAGGAAAACCTAGTGCCAGAAGCACGGCCCTTGGGCAAATAAGTGAGGACTTATTTGCTTAAAGTCTTGGATTTGTTACTAGGAACTGAACTCAGGGTCTTCTCACTGGATGACATTCCCAGTCCTGTTGTTTGTTTGTTTTTAATTTTAAAACAAAGACTCCCTAAGTCACTAAGTTGCCCAGGTTGAGCTTGAACTTGCACTCCTCTTGCCTCAGCCTCCCAGAGTTCTGAGCTTTCAGGTGGGCACCACCATCCCCGGCTGAGCTTAATTGTGAAAGCTTCACTTGCTCAGCCATGAATGATGTCACCGGTCTTCTCCCAAGGCCCATGCTAACTTCTGTGCTGATACTAAAAGCCGTCCAGCCATTGAACTGTGGCTTCTTCCCAGTCATTTAGGGTCCATCTGCCTGATGTTTTCTCCTATTGTGGAATATGCACCTGTTCCCGTAGAGCAAAGACAGTTCAGTGGTAGCTGAGGAAACTCTTGGTTTCAACAGCATCTCAAAAGCAGCAGTGGAAACAGCAGTAAGATCTGCTGATAGTTCAGTTCTTCTTCCCAGTGCCCCTTCTCCATGTGTTTCTTCATCCATTCTAAGAATGACCTCGGGCAAAGGCAGGGCCCACAAGCAGAAGGGTGCCCCCAGAAAGGTAGGGTCTCTGGTGGTGGGAATGCCATACTCTTTGTCTGAATGAGTCCCCCCTCCGAGGGACAGGAATGGGAGTCAGATTCCAGTACCAGTCAGCAAGATGGATACAGGATTCATAGCAGAGGATGGGAAGAGACACTGGATTCTTTCTGTAACCTAGCGAGAATAACCATTCCTAGGTACCAGTCCTCCTGGTGGGAATTTGAGGGGCCCTTAAAGGTGCCAGTCTACTAAAGATAACAGATGAGCTCCTGAGCCATAGCCACAAAGACTATCTTAGCTCTAACCAAGGTGGATTTATATTCCTTTTCATTCTTTGTTAGAATTGCTTGGAAATTTTCCTCTTAAACAGGGTTACCCAGTTGACATCCAGGAATACAGATGGGAAAATAAGAAACGAGTGGATAACTTGCATGTTAGTAGAGGGTATAAGGATTTTTGTCTCTGTCGTTGGAGACTGAGGTGCAGATAGTGGGTAGAGGACACTCAAGACAGGGAAGATAGAGAAGGGGTGACAGAGAATAAAGTGCATGTGTTAGGAATGTAATGGAAGGCAATAATGGATGTGCCTGGTACCACAAATCCATGATATACGGTCAGACAATGACTCTGTCAGAGGGTCAGAAATACTCAGAGAGCTGAGCTGCTAGCAAGAGGAAGGATGAGAAAGAAGAGAAAGAAAAAGGAGTTGAAAGGAGAGAAGGAAGAATTATTAAAGTAAAATATGTTCCAAAAAGCCCAAATGGATTTTTATAAGCAGATATACTCATTATTGAAGGTAAATTTATCATAGCGTAATATGACAATTGTGCAGAAAGAAAAAAACACCAAAAACAATAATCAGCCTTTTTAATGGTCCTTGGAGCTGTGAGCTAAAGCTCAATGGCCTCTCCAGCTCTCACTTTCGTGACTGATTCTGGTCGTGAGTTAAGCAGGCCATCAAGATTATTCTCTAGGAAGGGCCGTGGCAGGAGTAATGTTTTAGCCTGAGCGAGTTGCTGTGTCTAGCCAAGCTTATGGCACAGCACATAGGTATAGATAGACTCAGTTCTGGTGTTGATCGGCACCTCTAGTAAAGTCATCTGCAGAAAAGGGTAGCCCTCTTGGTCGTGGGATTGACCTGGTTCCCCACCCCTCAAGAAGAAGAACCTGAGACGCAAGCCGACACACTGGTGTCTGAGTTGCAGAAGCAATCCCAGCGAGCAGGAGAAAGACTGAAGAATAAAACAGGGAAGACGGCCAGGTCAGTATATGAGCATAACCTGGAAATGGGCTTACTCCACAGAGCATCTGTCCGAATTGTCTGGAGAGACTCCTGCGCCCACAGTAAGGCTCGCCCCACAGGAGACTAATTCACTCACGCTTCCAGGCAATACACGCCGGAGTGTCAGGTGAGCTCCTGCAATATCCTGCAGTGAAGTGTCAGAGACGCAGCAAAGAATCCACCGTGACTGGGCACTGTGCTATCGGAACACACTTGCTCCTATGAAGCTGGCGCCCTAGCGGTATGAGCCGGGCGAAAAGGGAAGCTCAGAGCACGTGTAGTACCAACACTATCCTTCCCACCTTAGCGGAAATGGTAAGCCAATATGCTGCTTCTCCCAAGCAGTCTTTGCTTTTTCTGTTGATCCCTAGTGTCAATTGATCCATCAGTAATCACATCAGCATGCTGATATTGGGTCACCCTGCTCTCCCTTGGGCGTAGATTAAATCTAAGTACATCATCAAGATTTTGTAGCCACCCAGGCTGAGAGGGAGAGCTCCAAGCACTACTCAATTGGGAAGATGCCATCAAGGCCTCAAGTGACTCTGGCACTTACATTCGGGAAGCTGAAGTCCGCGTATGACGCCTAAGTGTGACTCTTGTTCTCACGTCCAGGAAGATGAATCTGTGAAGTGCTGCTGATCATAAAATTCTTGGTATTCTCAATAGGAAAAAAAAAAAAAGGTCTCTACTTCAAGCCAGAGTCCCCGTCCTCAGGGTGGGTGTAGCTTTCTCTACAGCAAATTTCAGCTCAGTCCTCCTTGCTCCTGCCTATGCCTTGGAGTGCCAGCGGCGCAGATTCGCCCTGGCAGAGCCCTAATGCAGCCCGAAGACACGGCCTCTGATAAAATAGTTCAAGACATGGCAAGTGTTTAGCAGAGTCCATATGAAAGGTAGCCTGGTCATCAGGACAAACTTCGAGGGCCTGCTCTTTCCTTCTGCTACTTCAGCACACTAGATTCCTGTCAGCTCATGCCTGTCCTATCCCAATCATCCTCAAACGAATCTCTCTGCCTCCACCCTCTCCCACATTAACCCAGCCACAACGAGCCAATTAGTATTCCAGAGGGCCTTTCGCACTGTGGCAAGCCCAAGTGAAGTACCTTTGGGATTATGTCATTTCCAAGTTCAAATAACACTGGGCATTCCCCATGGCAGAGAGAGTAGGAAAAATGCTTGTAGTCTGGCATTTGAGATCTTAAGCTGACTTTCCAGGCTTATTTCCTTTCATTTCCCTACACAAAACCTGAGGTTCAGCCCATAAAAACTAATACACACAAATATAAACAAATGATCCCAGCACATGGGGCAGATGGCGCCCAGGAGTGGGAAGAGAATGATCCAGGAAGTCAGAACTCTTGATGTAAATCCTGAAAAAGGAGAAGCAGTCTGCAGGTATGTAAGGAAGGGAAGGGATTCCCACCTTAGGTTTCAAAGGGACGATTTGAGTGGGGGGACAGAGGCCAGATGAAGCAAACAGCATTCGGGGAGCTGCAGAAGGGAAGACCTCAAGAGGTGAGTCTCGTCACAATATGGACAATGTATATAGGACCCATGGAAAGATGGGTGAGGGAGGAGTTAAGGGACAGGGGTAAGAAAGAAGACGGTGTGAACCAGAGCAATGGCCGAGGGAATGGAGCTGGGCAGAAGGCTCTGGGCACTGTGAAGTGTTGGACAGGTCATCAAGTAAACTATGGGCTCGCCAGTGGTTTCCACGCAAGCTTAGAGACCTGCCTCCACACGAACCCTGTGTCCATGGAAAAGTATGCAGCCTGCCGAACAATCCTCTTACAAATCACCACTTCAACCCAGCCTGTCCTTAGGGACGTGCTTACACTCACCAGATTAACCTCTGTGCCAACAAAACACAAACATGTTTCTTCCAACATACACTTTGTTTTGATTAAAATCAAGATTAGCCCATCTTAATGTTGTGAAGCTCAGCTGGACTTTTAATTTTGCTTTTTAGCGAATTTAATTTTATTAGTTTATTCTGATTACTCGACTAAAAAAATTAAATAAAATCCTTTTGAATCCTTTGGAAGACTGCCAACCCTGAGTTACAACCAGGAAAAGAGAAGGAAGAAGGGGAGGAGTTTTGCTGGAGACACGGAGAAGAAAGGATCCTGCTATTTCTCCCACCACCAAGAAACTTTTGAGAAGATAAGGAAGAAGTAGGGCATCCTCAGATGTAACAAAGGGTGAGGGCAATGTAAGCAGTGTGCCCCTGGTGCTTAGCACTTCCGGGCATGTGAGAAATAATATTTGCTGGAAGTGAGGAAGAAAAAGAGGGTTCACTGTCATTGAGGAAGAGGATTTGAGGACTCACTGATTGCCCCATAGCTGATGCCTTCTGTCCGCTAACACCCCCAACTTGGATCAGGGGAAAGAACAATGAGGTGCAAGGAGACAAAGGATCAAAGAAGCTGAAAGTACATCCGAGTGTGCCGAGCCCTTTCTGCCTAAGGGATTCGCCCATCACTCAATCGGTTACATAGTTCTGTTTCGGAACATGTAGGTCTTTTGGAAGACCCTGCTGCATCCTCTGCTTAGCATCTTCTTCCTCCTGGTCACGATTCAAATCTGATCTCCTCAAAATGACCTTGATCAACCCCTTCATCTAGAGTAGAGTTCTAGAAACCACCACCTCTTCATCTTTTATTCTGTGCATAGCACTGATCATTCCTCCCAAATTATCTTGCTTGCAGATACGTTGCTTAACAATAAGGATAGGTTCTGAGAAACGCATCGTGAGGCTGCTTCACCACTGTGCAAACCTCACAGAGTACATCTGCACAAATCTAGATGGTGTAGCTCATTCACTCAAGCATGGCCTCTCGATGCCATCAAGAGATTCTGTAAACACAAGACAGATGAGGCTGCTCCCTGCATAACACAGCATACTGTCTTACAGTCAATGTGCCTTATGTAAGTAGAAGGAATACGCTCTAAAATAATGATGAAAATGTGTAGTAAAAATATAAGCCAATAACATAGCTGTTTTTTATTATCAAGTGTTATGCATTGTACATAATTGTATGTGCTATACTTTTATATAACTGTCAGCAAAGTAGGTTTGTTTATATCAGCATCACTACAAATACATGAATAATTCATTGCGCTGTGACATTATAATAGCCATGCCATCACTAGGCAAAAGGAAATTTTCAGCTCCATTATAATATTATGGGACCACTGTTGAATATGTGGTCCGTTGTTGACAGAAATATGTTTACGTGGCACATGGTTATATTTATGGGTTTATTCACTTATTGTCTACTTCCTCCTGGTAGAATGTCTGTTCTATAACAGCAGAGACCTTCTTTTCAGAATTCATCACTGTATCTTCCAGCTAGGAACAGTTCCTGGCTTACGGTATGTTCTCAATGAATATTTTGCTGAATGAATATCAAATTAAAAGGATGAAGATGTACAGCATATGGATGGATCTGTAAATGATTGGTGAATAAAAAAACGCAAGTAACAGAATGGGATTTATAACAAAGTTCCACTTATGTAAGTTAGAAATCTAGGCATGCAAGGCATTCATGTATTTTTTAATACATGAATATGTTGACTATATATATGTATATGTTGACTATGTTGAGGATGGGAAAGGATAGAGGTGCTGAAAAAAAATAAACTACATGCATACAAATAGGTAAAGAAGGAGAAAGCTACCATGGACCAATTCTGATTCTAGTCACCACTTCAGATCAAGTTAACTGTTTGGTAAACTCTTTCTCCCATTATATGGATTCATTCAACACACCTTTTTGTTGTTATAATAATTTTCCCTCCAGGAACTGTAAAGGAAAGAGATGCAAAATGCCTGGCCACGTGGGCAGTAAAGTCGGCATTCTGCTGCCCAGAGAGTAGATCAGGGAGTTCACCTTCCATGGGATGAGCAGTCTCTTCCTGCTGTGGCTCCCCATCACCTCGAGCTCCCGAATGTGGCTCACTGAACATCCTTTGGGAACCTACTCAACCAGTTTATTTCTACAGTTCTCAAGCCCCAGGGAGCATTTTAGCACCATAAAACCAAAATGGTGCACCAGGGTTCCTGGGACACACAGGAGGCCACACAGGAGGGGTAAGACCTGACCCTTGACAGGTCACACAATCAGAACCGTGGTCCCCATCAGCCATGGCTGGCTGTGCAGCTTAGATACAAATCACCCCAGACTTAAAGAACCCCGCAGCCAGATGAAACTTCTAGTGGTTTGGATAGACCCTTCTCCTCTCCCGGTCTGCACAGCCCTGGAGGAACTCATGTCCACACAGCATAAATGGCAGAGCCAGGGTTTGGGACTCTGCTCTCCTGACTCCTTCTCCAGGGCTCTTATCATTTCCCACACGGCCCATCTGCCGACCTGTGTAGTGAGGTTGCTCAGCTTCTCAAAGGACAGTAAGGTGGGTCAGTGCTAAACACTTTTACAGTACATTAATTTCTTTTTTGACCTGAAGCAAATCCTTTGCTTTTTTTAAATGTTCCCCCAAAGTTTAGAAGATGCTCACCTCTCCTAGAGACTGGATTAAGTACAATGACTATCAAAATGTATTTCTTGGCTCTACTTTTTTTATTCCAAAGTTGTTAACAACTGGTAAATACACACCTATGTTCAAATTTTCACATTTGCAGGCAGTACAATTAGGACTGCATGTGATACTAATCATTGCCCCATACTCTCAACCATCCTTATTACTTCTAACGCAAAAAGGAAACTCTCTACTCTTAAGATAACTTATTGGTGACCCCTGGTAAATGACAGCTTAGCGAGACTTCAAGGAACTTGTGATTTACAACTTGAATTTCAGCAAACATCTTCCTGCATTTCTAATGGAAAACGGATCCTTCTCCCTGCTTTTGAAGTGCTCTTTGGGAATTGTTTGAGTATTCTTTGCAATCTTTTATACCCGGCCTAAGGACTCTGACAAACTCTCTCTTTCCCTTCAAAGGCTTGTTAACTATGTGATGAATACACCTGTCACTTCCAATTCTAACCTTACTTTCTGTTGTGATGGCTGTAGAATTTGGTATCTATGGCAACTTTTCAGTGGCTCAACATCGATTAAAAAATGATTGGCTTATCAGGCTTGCTCGGTTGATGGATGGAAATGATCAGTTGCTCAAAATAATCATGACAGATAAAGTTTCATGATTAGCTGGTATTTTGCAAGATTCTGAAATTTTAGATTTCATTACCTTCTTTTTATTATCTCTGTGCAAAAATAACTAGAATTTAATTCTACAGAAGTAGTTGCAAGTTAATCTGAACCGTCTCAATGAAAGAAATGTGATTCAATCCGCACGCCTTATTTAGAAGCCGAATGGCAAATTTGGCTATCCTAGAAAATCTACTCCTTGATTTTCTGATATCCCAAGGTCAGAGTAAGGCATAATCTCTTTAAAAATCAAGTTTGATGCTAAGAAACAGTTTAGTCTGTTTTAAAGCATTTGCAAATTAATTATAAAGATTTTTATTCTAGTGCAGCAAGTATGCAAAATCAGGAAAGAGAAGATTGTAGGGCAGAAACATTAACTGGGGCCCGATCTTCCAGGAAAAGTCATGCCTTATTTTTTAACAGAACAATTTAAATCAGTGTCCTCAAAAGTGTAATGATGCATCAGTGACAGCATACAAAACGATTTTACGTAGTCCACAAACTTTCTCAATTGCCGCATGTTTATTTTGATGGGATGTTGCTGTTATTCAACCATGTTGTACCTTTAAAAATAAAGGTAGAAACTTCACATGGTTTAACCTAATACTTTAAGCCCTTCCCTTATTTTTGCAAATATTAATTCTCATTTCCTGGGGCTACCATAATAAAGTAGCACAAACTGGGTGGCTTAATTGAGAAGAAATACACTGTCTGACAGTTATGGATGCTGGAAATTTACAATCCAGTTGTTGGCAGGACCACGCTCTCTGTGAGGCCCCGAGGGGAATCTTTCCCTGCCTCTTACAAGCTTCCGGTGTCTGCCCGGGCTCCTGGCACACTTTGCTAGCAGCTACATAACTTTAATCCCCACCTTTGTTAGCATGCGGCCTTTTTTATGTTTCTATCTCCATGTAGCCATCTTCTTTTGTTGTTGGGTTTTTTTCCGGTACTGGGGATTAAACCCAAGGCCCCATGCATTCCAGCAGGCACTCTATCTGTAAGCTACATCTTCAGCCCTTTTTATTTTTTGAGACAGGGTCTCACAAGGTTGCGCAGGCTGACCTCAAACTTGTGAACCTCCTGCCTCGGCCTCCAAAGTAGCTGAGATTATAGACCTGTGCCACTATGCCTAGCATTCAGCCATTTTCTTATAAGAACACTAATAATTTTGGTTTGGGGTCCAGCCTACCACAATATGACCTCAATTATTAAAGTGTACTTACCACAATTATTATTACACTTACAATGGTCCTCGTTCTAAATAAAGACAAGTTCTGAATTGGTAGGGTCAGTACTTTAACATAAATGTTTGAAGAATCCAATTCAACCACTAACAACTAATATTTTAAGTCTGCAATTTCACAGATAATGTTATTTAGGACGACGCAAATAGTTTTTTGGGGGGAAGGTGAAGCTGATTTTCAGTAACATGATAAAAATGGTATGGAAACATGGCCACATCTGTAAACAAGGCAGAGAGAACAACTACAGCTGGAGGGTGAGACTGATTGTAAAACTGGAGACATGATTCTCTTCCCTCTTCCCACCTGCTATACAATGTGACCTTGCAGCAGCTCCCACTGAGAAGAGGTGGAGTCTATTTTTTCACCTCTTAGTTTGGTTGACCTCGGGTTTGCCTTGGCTGAATTAGCAAGTATGCATTCAGCGGAAGCTTGAAAAGTACCTGCTCATTAGGCCTTGCCCTCCTGTCCAGGCTGCCTTGCTGAAAAGTGTGAGCGACTACATGAAGCAGAACCAAGACCAGTAGCTGGTGGTCACCAGGGCCCCAAGCTGACCCAGATGTAGCCACAGACACATGACTGGCATGCTAGGCCAGGCCAGCCAGTTCCGTGAGCAGGCCAGCACAGCCATCCAGCTGGAGCCTGGCCCCACCTGCTGACCTGTAGAACCCTGAAAAAACAAAAGATGTTACTGTTTAAATCAACCACTTCAACTTTCTTCCCAACTTCCCGTTTGTTTTGCCTAGCCATTAGTTTCACAAGTATTCCGAGGATTTTTTGCAGCAAAGCTGTTTTTAGGGTCCTGGACATGGAGGTTTGGGGTGAAACAAGATCATTTGGCAACAGCGGGGAGGGCTGGGTAAGGAAGGCATCTTGCAGCATTCAGCTGTGAAATCCATGCACTTTCCTCACCTTCCCTCGATGGTCT
The DNA here is from genome assembly GCA_004026905.1 of Hystrix cristata. Lineage (NCBI taxonomy): Eukaryota > Metazoa > Chordata > Mammalia > Rodentia > Hystricidae > Hystrix > Hystrix cristata. The sequence goes on from PVJO010000116.1 coordinate 45,233, forward strand.
GTGAATTTGACCAAAACAGCCTTAGAGGCTGAGAGAAAGTAGCCAGGCCTCTAAGAGCAGAGCAGATGAATCCTGTTCCTCCAACGTCCCCATCTTCCTGCAGGACGCTTTCTCCTCTGTTTGATTTTAGAAAAGTCAAGAAAAGATTCCCATAAACAGTAACAGCTATTGTTGGTGAGCAAACCATGGGACTTTGCAGTCATTCATGGTCATTCTTCCAAACTCCACCCTCTGTGAAGCTCTGCATTTGAGTCCCAACTCTGAACAGCAGTAATAGAAAGAGAAATAGATATAAATTAGGATTCTTGGGATTATAACCCCAAAGAGGTCCACCGCTATTCTTCTTCCCCTCCAAGTGCAGTTAGAGTAACTTTCAGAAACGTAAAACTGATCACGTTTCCAGTTTTCTATTGCTGTTGGGGTTACAACCAGATCCCTCAATAGAGCTAATGTGACATTCATCTGCATGGGTTACTGTAATAAAACTGGGTGGCTTAAACAACAGAAAGTTATTTTCCCACAGTCCTGGAGAACAAGAGTCCAAAATGCGGGTGCTGACAGGGTTGGCATCTGGTGAGGGCTCTCTTCCCGGCTCATAGATGGCAGACTTTGCACTGTGTCATCATATGTCCTCTGTGTATGCACAGCCTGCTGTCTCTCTCTCTCTCTCCTCAAGACACTAGTCCTATTAAATCGGGGCTCTATCTTTATGATCTCATTTAATATTTAGTGTTAGATGTCTCCTTCAAAGCCTGATCTCCAAGTATAGCCTGTGAAGAGGGTAAAGCTTCAAAATATGAATGGGGGTGGGGGACACCATTCAGTCCGTGACAACAGCTTTGCCTGGCCACCTCTCCAGACCCTTGCATGTGACTAACTAATCCTCATCCTCTACCTCCAGCCACTCTGCTTTGCCCCTTTTGGGCCCCCTTTCTGCATCACTGTCTTAGCAGTTGTGATTTTGTTCTTATCCAGGTGATGTCTTGCCCTCAGAAGAATGTCAGCTACAAGACAGCAAAGACTTACATCTGGTTTGCTCATCGCTTTATCCCCAAGATCAGTACCCAGCATATCAGGGACACTTGGCCACAGTCTGTGGAATGAACGAAAAGTCTAACAAAAGGCTTCAGAGCTTTGTTGCAACAACCTAGGTCAACTTGGAGCTAAGGAAATGATTCCTACCTCTTCATGCATTAATCCAGTAAACATTTATTCCATGCCTACTGTATGTTAGGTTCGGAAGACACAGGATAAATAATAAAAGCAACTGCCCAGCCAACCCCTCCATGGGCTGAATCATATTTCCTATTCCCTTTATGCGCAATCCTCAATCTACTTTGCCCTGAGTATAAACAGTCACTGAAATTTTTTCAGCTGTATAATACTTATTTAGCTTTGCTGTTTACATTCATTGCACATACATTCCTTGAAAATTTTAATGTCAGAAATAAAAATCATGTCACATCATTAAAAGTTTAAAATATAATTATCATGCTTTGAGAGATGTGTCCTGATTATGCTTCAAGGAAAATTACTGTCAATAAATTCTTTATGATTTTATGGAAGCTAAAAAAGAGAAAATACAATAAGGTAAGATTTTAAAATACAAAAATAATTGAAAGATATATACTAATTCCAAAAATCATTCTCCAGGACGAATGTGACTGACTCTTAAATGAATTGCACTTTTTTTCATAACATTGTAATATAAAGTGAATCAAGGAGGAAGTAAAAATACATATATCACATATACAGCAAAGCTTCTAAGAATCTTTCAGAACCTAATAAATTGAAGAAGGGCAGAGTTTGGGAGATCGTTACTGGCTGCAGGACTTGACTTTGTTGACTTCTTCACATCCTTTAACTATTGTGGGATGTTCCTTTGACACCCAGCCAGGCTCCCTCGTTAGGCGCTTTACACATACCATGCTAATGCCACTTACCAAACAGCATAGGAGTCATCATCCCCATTTTACAGAAAGAAAAAGTTTAACTAGAAAGTTTAAAACACAATTAAATAGCAAAGCTGGGGTCTGACTTCCAGCCAGTGTGACCTCAGAATTCATGTTCTATTAGCCTGTACTACCCTGAGCTGTCAAGAACAGGTTCCGGCTGACTCCCAGATGAAAAGTCTTGGGCATAAATAAGGAAATTAAATGAATTAAGGTACATTTTTGTCTCTACTTCGAGACTGGGAGTGATTCCTAAATGGCCTCTGGAGCTCTGGGGAGAGAAAACAGAAGTCCTAAGGCCTTTCGTCTATCTCTATGAAGCAATTCAATTACCCCCGTAAGAGGCATTTTTGGTTTAGACGGAGGGTGATGTGAATGTAGACACATGCAGGGCCAGACATCCTGTCCCAGGAGGGCAGCAACTGACCCCTCTCTGATGTGGTGTCCAGAAGAGCAAGGTCGCCAGGTAAACACTTCCCCAGGGTGCTACAGAGTCTGAAATTTCCACCGAGGAAAGTAATTCCTTTTGGTTAAAGGACTGTTTCCCTCAAGAAATCTCCTTTTAAAATGTATGGAACCCTAATAAGATAATTAAGTCATTCATTCCTTGGCTTACTCAGTTTACCTGAGAGCAGTTAGCCAATCACCTCAAAGTCCCTGCTTTCCCTTTCTTGATTGTCAGTTTTCCTCATTTCATACCCAGTAAGAGCTCTGTTTTGATGTTCCCGTCTATAAAATGGGGATAAAGATAATGAATACTTGGTAGAGTTGCTTTGAGGAGAGATGAATCAAACAAGCAGCAGACCCTGTTTTGTGCACTAAGCAAAGTGCTGTAAACCATGCCCAGCATACCAATTTGTCAACATTTGGGTGTAGCATTTTAATCTTTCTAGACTTAAGTTATTTCCTTTCTACAATAAAAGTAAAGATGCTCTAAACTGGAAACGCCTGGTTTGCCTTGATTCATCCAACAGAGATTTATTGAGTGCCCAGTATCTGATGAATAGTGGTGACTATAATATACTCACTTCCTACATTGAGTGCCCAGTATCTGATGAATAGTGGTGACTATAATATACTCACTTCCTACATTTATCAAGTTTGTACTCTAGAGAGTGAAGCAGACATTGTCAACAGCTGTGGTCAGCTAGAGAGAATGACATAAACATTGCTGTAAGCACTCTGAAGGAAAGGGACTGGACCAGTGGGACCTCCGTGGGACTTGCTGAGGAAATGACATTCAAACTGACTTGAAGATGAGGAGTTGGGCAGATAGAGAGTTGAGGGAAGGGCTCTCCAGGCAGGGCTCACTGTGAGTGAGAGGCAGAGGCTAGAATCTGAGTCCCAGGAATGGTGAGAGCCCAGAAAGAGTGGCCAAGGGGAAGAAACAAGAGGACCAAGGTTAACTTCATGTGCAAACAGGTCTTGGGAGGCCATAATAAAGACTCTAAACTCATTCTGCAAGAAATAGGAAGCTCCAAGGTTACAAGCATAGAGAAATGTGATAGGTTTTTCAACTTCACAGCGTTGCTATGGTTGTGTAGACACAGCATTGGCTGTGTAGGGCAGGTTACAGGGGAAGAAAGATGGGCTCAGAATCACTGCAACCACCCAGGAGACAGGGTGGGGAGTCGGGTGGTGGCAGTAGCAATGAAGAGCGGGCATAAGTAGGAGTTGTGCTGGATGTAGAATCAGTAGGACAGGCACACAGGAAATGGTCCAGCTCTGTCCCCTCCTTTCCTCTGTTTGCGAGTGGCCCGGTCAAGAAGCACATAGAGTGACCTTGTGGTTCCCGGGGAATAGCTGTATTGTGGGAGCCTCTTCGGGACCTTTTGGGCACTCACTTCTCTGGACTACAAGGATAAATACACAGTATCTGTGTTTGGTGCTTCCAGAAACATGAGTCGTCTTCCCCAGTGAAAGGAGTTGGCCTGGACTAACTGGGCACTGCCTATTTGGGGTCCGATCTGGGCCTGCTTCAGTCTCCGGTCCTAACACTATTGGTCTCCAGGAATCATAAACACTTATTTCCAGAGAGGGATAGAACATTTTCAGTGGGGAGGAGAAGCAGATTCAAGATAAGCCTCAGGAAAGCTAAAAGCTTAGTTACTGCTGAGACCAAAAGTCTGCTGAGAGGCGACTATAGCCAACTCATGGGGACACAGAGAACCTTGGGTCACTCCGCCCCACACAGAAAAGGGCCACAGGGCTTGCGAATGCAGCATACGTGAGTCAGCCCATGACGTTAGGAACATCTGTTTTCAGAGGCCTCAGTGCAGCCCCTACTGTTGCTCTAAAGGCACCAACACCTCCCGAGCAATTCCTCTCCTCCCCTTCCCTTCCCCTCTGCTGCTCTGCCTTTTCCTACTTCTCTCTCAGATTCCCCTCTGACAATAAATGTGAATAGCAAATTTTAAGATTTTCTTATCAGATTGGCAGAAGCCTAAAAGATTCATAATATCAAATGCTGGAGTGCATGCCAGGAAACGCAACGTAATCATTCATTTAGGGAATGTGTAACTTAGGAATGCCTTTTTGGCAGCATCTCTCAAAATTTTAAGTACATATGCCTTCTGCACAGCACTTCCACTTCCAAGAAGGATGCTTTCAAAAGTGTTTGTGTACCAAATGTTAAAAGTTGTCAATAGCTTTTTATCAGGGACACTAATGCAAAACTAGAGACGACGTCATCCTCCAACCATTAAATAAATATTTGTACCTCCAACCTGCAAAATACCATGAAGCCAGTAAAAGAAGCAACATTACACCTAAATGACTTCCAAGATGTGTTACATGGTAAGAGCAAATTCCAGAGCAGTTTGAGCACACGTGTGTGGATTGCTCTTTATTTCTACAGACAGGTTTATGTGTAGGTGTGTAAGTGTGTAAGCACATAGAAAAGAAGCTGGAAGGTTGCACCACAAAACTACAGTAGACATCTCTGGGGATAAGAACAGTGATTATAGGGAGAAAAGGGGAGTGTCCACAATCCCTAGTAGCCGAGGTATCCAGAACGCTTGAATTCACAGAAACAGAAAGTAGCATGGTGGCCACCAGGCGCCGCGAGGAGGAGAAAATGGGGAGCTATTGTTTCATGAGCACAGAGCTGCTGTTTGAAATGATGAAAAAGTTCTGAGGATGGATGGCGGAGGTAGCAGAACAATGTGAAGGTACATAATGCCACCAACCTGTACACTTTAAAATGTGCAAATGGTATATTTATATTAAGTATATTTCGCCTGAATAAAGAACAATGATTAATACAATGATTCTATCCAGATTGATTTCCAGGGCAGGGCAGTTGGGAACAAGAGAAGACTCTGTTTGCAAATAATGTCACTTAATGCCAGGAGGGTGCAGAGGGATCAACATATCCACCTCCCACCCACGGGACACCATAATCACAATGGGAAGCAAGTGTTTACGGGCCGAACACCAGTCCAGGGTCCAAGCCTAAAGACCCTTTGAAATGGTCTGCTTTATTGGCACAACTCTCTAGACTCCTACAGCAAATGGTGTGAAATGAGGGACAGACTCATAACTGTCATTTAAGGGGAAAAAAAAAAAGACCACAATGATTTAGCACAGTTCTCATATAGTCCTACTTGGAACCAATGGCTAAGTGAACACTCTGGCATTTTATAGCAGGCAATCGCTTCATCACTGAACAGCGGCTGTTTTTCTATGTCAGCTGACATCTTAGAGACAAAGCCCCTGAGGACACCATGTCATCTCTGCATATGAAACTAGAATTAAACTACCTGGTGCCCAAACACGTCATATTTGGCATCTGCACGTCATTACTCGAAGCTCACGCTGCAAAGCAGAAGGCCCACGATGATTACATTCAGCCAGAGCACTTTGCAGAAGAAACCAAACAAACAGAAACAAACCCAAGTCTCGTAATGTTTCACTGCTCTTCTCACTGGCTCCTGTCAGAAGAAAAGAGAAGAGACGTTTATGCGGGGAAGGAAGGCCAGGTCAAAGGTGGAGAGAGGGAGGCTCCGGTCCTCACCGAGAACTCGGTGGAAAGAGAAAGAGAAAGTCCCTCAGAGAAAGTCCGTCCTTGCCACCGGTAACCAAATATTCCCAACCCTTGATTTTTACAGGCGGCTGATTTATGGATCATGACAAAACAGAAGGGACATACCTTGAGTTACTGCCCATTTAGATGAGGGGATAAAACTTTGTATTTACTCTCAGTGCTTTTAATATCGCAAATGAATACTGATCAGAGATGTTTGTTGAAAATGAGAAGGGTGCCAGTTTCCGCTGGATCCCGTGTCATCTGAACGACCTTGCATTTGAGAACTGCGAGGCGGGAACTTATTTGGTCTCCAGGAAATCACGAAAGTCAAAATTAGCAAATTCAAGCTACCTGAGCACTACTTGAAAAATATAGAACAAAGCATTGAGAAAGATGCAAAAAATAGCACTTGGCAGGAAAAAGGGCATAAGCTAAACTCTCTCAAAAGCCTGACAGAGGCAGAGTGTGACCAGCACTCAGAGCCGGGGGCTCTCAAGTGTGCCTCCCCGCCTCTCACGACCCGCAAGAGCGCCCTGCGCTGCCAGGCCAGGCCTCGGAGCTCAGTCCCCCACTGCACGGCAGCCCTTTGCCCTCTTGAGCTGAGATGAAATCTCTCCCCTCAGCGTCTGCACCCTGCTCTGTGTTCTGTTCGCCGAAGCGAGCCAGTCGCGAAGTCTTCTCCCTCGTCCTTGCCGCTGCTTTTGTGAACAGTTCTCACTTTCCTCCTTTGCACACTTCTTCAGGTAAAACATCACAGCGTACTTGAGTGAAGAGACTTTTGCAAGCACTACACCCCCGCCCAAATATCCTTGTCAACATTTCCAGCCTTTTTAGCCAAAGAGTTTCTTTGAAGCAAAAACTTGAAAAAGCAAATCCCTCCCTTAGCCGTGCTAATACCACTCTAAGCTGTTAATGATCAATTACCCTTGGTATGCAGGAAAGCAAAATGCCAGCCATAGACTTTGAAGAAAAAGGGTAAAGAGGAGAGGAACGGAGAATAAAGTAGGGAGTTACCAGGGAGAGGCGGTGAGAACGAATGCAAGAACGAACAGAAAGGAAAATGAGAAATATTTTAGGCTTCCAGCATTCAGGAGGCTGAAGCAAGAAAACCTCTGTGAGTTCGAGGCCAGCCTGGGCTACATAGTGAGTTCAAGGCCAAGATAAACTACAAAGCAAGAACCTGTCTCAAAAATATATATATCTTAGCTGCTATCACACTTTTACCTAATGTGGATATGATGTAGGGACATGCGTAAATACACACACACACACACACACACACACACAGAACCCACACTCACTGAAAAGTTCAAAGAGCCAAAAAATTCAGTGAACCACCTGATACCTTCCTACTGGCTATCAATAAATCCTGCATTTTTTCCACTTAATGATTGATCACTTACCCACCATCTTCTTTCCATATGGACATAGAGACAATATTCAGTTAAAAGAGTTTCCTCTTTTTACAAGCACCCCAATAAAAAGAAGTGGAAATATCAAAATTCTCTGTGAACTAAAACCTCAGCGTGGAGAGATTCTTCATGTATAGTACTTTCTAATTGTGACCAGGAGCCAGATGGAATAACCTAATAAAACCAGGGCCAGGCAGAGCTGTAATACATATGGCCAAATAGTCTGTTCTGATATGGAAATTTCTTCTGCAGAACTGAATGGTTTCTATAGGCGTTTTCCAGACTTTAATCTCACCAGGCTGATTTTTCAATTGCAAGTGTCCATCACCGCCAAGCTTTGAGCCCCAAGTCTGCCCTATAACTCATCAAATCAGCTCATTTTTAAGTGTTTTTTCTTTAACATTATTAGCAAAAAAGTAAAGCCTTCTTTGACTACAAATACCAAATTCAATTTAATCATTCAATTGAACCATTTATTTACCTTTTCTCAAGTCAGTGGTGATAAGGTGGATGGAGGGGACACTGGGAAAGACAGCAGAAGGAAGTAAGATATGGCTTGGTCTGTCATCTTCTTTGGCAAGAAAAAAGTTATGAATGTGTTTTACTTGAGCAGCAACTTTACAAAGCACTGTCAAACAAATGACTTTGTCTACAACATCCTGTAGGTAAGCAGGGAATCAGCCATTGCCCCCATTTTTATACACAAGAAAATCAAGGATCAGAGAAATTGAGGAATTTGTAGTGTCATGATGACTTACAAACCCAAACAGTGCAGCCTTACTTCGAAGCCTTTTTGAAAAGCTACTAAAATACCTGAATTTAGCTTTTTTGCAAAACTAGAAATCATATGCAATTCTCAGAACTCACTCTGCAAGCTCTCCTGACTGTACCCTGCTTCCGCTGAATAGCCAGTGTCAGTGCCAACGCCATCAACATCTACAGAAGTATCTGAGTGAGTGCCCCAAACCCACTCTACAGCCAGCAGTCCTTTGAGCAAGTAACCCGATAAAACAGCTCACACTGAAACATCTTCGGTTGAGCTCTTGAAGATGAGTAACTTGCTAAGATCTACAATTAGTGGTAGCACCTGAATTTGAACCCAAAGTAGGCATCCTTCCAGGTCTTATTGTAAGCATGATAAAGTGAGATTCAAAGATTCTCAGAAATCCCTGATACTTAGGGAAAACACACACACACACACACACACACACACACACACACACACACACACACACACAGGATCAAGATTTCTTAGCAAGAAAGTCTCCCAAACCTTATACTGGTGCCATGCATGGGTATCAGGAGTCAAACCTTTAAAAAGGCACAGACAGAAGGAGTTGTGTACTTCAGATGGTTTCTATTATAGGTGATAAGGGTCGGCTTCCATGAAGACCTCTGGCTTTCCCCAGTATAGACTCCAGAATCGCAATGTGAGGAACCCTGATCTTTCCACACCTCAACCCTGTCCCATCTCTGAGATGAAGCTAGTTCATCCCCAGCAGGTACAGGGCTGGCACGGCCCAGGACTCTGCTTCTGCCCAAATGCTTCAGAAATAGGCAACAAAAGGAAATTAAACATCACCCATCACCTCAACAAAATGGAGGAAACATTCTAGATTACAAAGCCCCCCTAATTCAGACAGTTGGTTAAGCACAGACACAGGTCCAGCCCTGGCACAAGGTGACAGCCTGATGATGATGCCAATCACCATTACTGAGCTCTGATTCTGTGCCACATACAATGGTGATCCTATTATTAGCATTAACATATTTGCTTCTTATTAACCCCAAGAGGCATGTGTTATTATTATTCCCATTGCAAGTAAGAAAAGTGGAGCCAATGGTGATTAAGAAACTTGCCCATGGTTAAACAGCAGTGCAGCCAAGATTCAACTCCTATCTGCCTGATTAAAAGTCTTGGGCTCTTACCTGCGATATTACTATTAAATTGGACCAGCCAATGAGAAAGATTCAAACATTTGAGACTGGCTGAAACAAAAACACAAACATTCAAGTGCCTATTTCAAACTCCAAATCTCCACAACGATGCTGGATCCTGGCAAACAAACATCAAAAACATGCTCCTTTATAAAATAGTTTCTGTTCCTGGGGCCAATTCCAAATACTATATAACCTGACTTTCTCTGTGTATTTTTGGAAGTTTCTCAGGCATAACAGCAATGAAGACACTCATCCACTGTACGGGGAAACGCAGATTAAGTGTGGAAGAAATGCTTAGCAAGCATCTGGCATGGGGGTTGGTGACAGAGGAAGGGACCTGGGCTCTTCCTTCCATTTGGGGTTGAATGAAAGCCTTCTCTCTGGCTCAGCCACTTCCCTGTGCTCCTTTAGCTTTTTTGTCCAAATCTCTCTTAATCTTCCCCTTTCTCTTTCTTCTTCCTTTCCATTGTTCTCTTTTCCCCTAATCCACCATAATAATGGATTGGAAGAGCACACAGGAGTGTACCCAGAGTGGACAACAGGATTCACCAGATCAACATCTCCTTGTGGTGCATCTCAATTCATTTGTAAATCCCTACTGATACAGTAACAAGGCAGTTCAGGGGATGGAAAGCACTCTGGTGAACAAACAAGTAGTTCTGTATTCTAATCCTGACCAACAGGGTATAGAAGCTTGAGTCTCTATTTCTTTGATTGTAAAATGGAAGGAAATGGAATCATCTTTCAAGTTTCTTCTCAGTTTTCATCCCCAGCATATCTTTAGATGAAATATGGCCTGAAATATCATTGAATAATAATTTAGGTTGCATTTTATTATATTTATATATTTCACTCTGTTGAAGTGATGTGTAGATAAGCCCCAACCACCATTACTTGCCTGACTCCATGTGAAAGACTGATTTGGGTACTTTAACTTGATCATTGTAAAACCAGGCTAGATGATATAGATCTTCCAAAGTGGATATTTTTTTCTCTGATATCTTTTTTAACCAAATGAATCCCATAATCACCAAACTTCTGCTTAGAGGTGCCAGGGACACAACTAAAGATAACAAAATTTTCTCATGTGGGAAGGGTTTCCAAGCAACAAGTCTGAATAATCTTTTCCATTGGGGTGGAAAATTCAACTGTGCTAGGGGACTCTCTGGGCTTTACATTATTTCCACACCAATGTTGATTTTGTCAGACTTCTCAGGCAAAGAGACACATAAAGACAAATAAGAATAAAGTTTAAGTGCTAGACATTTATTTTCTTTTCAATCCATTTTAGAGGTGAACAGCTTCCCTTCCCAGGAAGGACAAGTCTTCTCACCTTAAGAGTTTATCACCACTCCTGGGGCAAAGTTACAATCTGTTAACAAAGAACTATTGTAATCAAAGGAATCTAACAGAAAGGTTTCTATTGCTGCAGCCTGGGAAAGAAAGTTTTTCTTTCCCTAACTAGTTATTAAAGTACTTATGTTTAAACCAGGGATATTTCAATGACATCAGAATAGGGACCAGCCCTAAGCCTTTGTGAAAACTTAAATTACCATTTGAAAATGTTCTGTTAACTTTCAATTTTCTTGCATTTTCCATTTTTTGAAAAATACCTTGTTACATTCTCTTCGAGTAGCTGTTTTGATTCAGTTAACCAAAGGAGGGTTTTGGTTTTGGTTTTTTTAGAAAGCAACTTAGGAACAATGATATTCTTTGAATTTAGTTGAAGGTAGCTATTTAGAAGTTGCTAAATTGGATGGACTGTGCATTTCAGTTCTATTGGGCACACTCATCTGATAAGTCTTTGATGCCTATCTCTATCGGTTTGCGGTAAGGGCAAAAATTAAAGGCAGGTGCGGAAAGCAAGCCAAGGGCCTAAGAGGCAAATCTAGAACATGTTACAACATTGTTATTATTGGCTGGGGTCAGAGCTCAGCATCTTTCCTTGCATTAGCAGTCAGAGTTTGTTTGGCAACTCAGAGGGGCCCCTTGTTGGATTCACGTTGGGCTGACAGTGGGCTGAAAGATGCACAGAGCTCAGGGCAGCAGTGTCCTGGCGGCCAGGGGACGGAGCCTCAGAGGGAAGAGGGTGTGACTCACAGCTTTTAGAAAGTCACGACTTTCTGGTTTGTTGGTACATTTGACACCCCGTACCCTCAGCAAAAGTCATTATTAGTGCTGAAATTAACAGCTCACTTTGGAGATCAGAACAGACATTTCCCTTCTATTCAGGAGATATTTATATCGTTGGACTCCAAGATTTGAAGGTTTCTTTAGAAAAACCAAATATGATAAAAAATCAGAGTTTTACACCCACAAAAAGACCATCCTTTGCTCAATACTGTGTTCCCTTCCTCCTCATCCTTTCCTGGAACCAAGGAATTGGAGTAAAGAAATAAAAAGGGCACAAGGAAAGGGACAGATGGGAAAGCCAGCTTTCTCGCTCCTCTGATACCATGCCAGGAGGATGCAGCAACTAGCCTGGCCACCTTGTGTAGCAAAATCCTCTGTCCTCTGTGGGGCAAAAAGATCCTCTTATCTTACTCTAAACTTATCCATATTTCCTTGTCAGAGATTGCCACAGAAACAAATCATTGTAAGAACTCAAAAATGTTCAACTCACACCCCGGGACTCAGATTCACCAATGGGTCTGAGACAGATCTGTCAAAGTACAGGGCTTTTACACACAGCACAAGGAGAAAAGGAATTTGTTTCACACACTTCATGTTTACACTGTTTGTGCACAAACTTAAGGAGGCTCCCGGAAAAAAAAAAAAAAAAAAAAAAAAAAACAGGGTATGTGTCAGAACCCTGAACAATGTGCTGACAAAGCCCCACGAGCCTTCTGGAAAATAGTTTGCCAAGTCACTCTCATGAAACCATTTCCAGGAGGCCTCAGCCAACACCCTGGAGTGCTGGAGGCTGCCCAGAGAACAGTGTGCTGAGAACAGCCCAGGACAGACTCATGGCAGACCTGCGGATGCAACACTTGGCTTTGAACTCCATGATGTCACCAGCTGCCCAGCAACTTGACCCTGAGTCACCTCTGGGGTGCGAATACCCAGCTGAGAACCACTGTTCTCTCCTGTTTGGGCTCCGAGCTTTGGACCCCATCCCACATGACACTTGGCTTTCATTGCCACTTGGGGTACCAGGGAGCCACAAGAGTGGGCAAGAACAGGAGGAGATTCCTTTCTTTCTGGTCATTACATCCAAGCTCCACTTTTGAGAATATTGTTTTCTTCCATAACAGCTACGCCATTGTACATTCCCACAAACAGCACACAGAGGTTATAACACACTGGCATCCTCACCAACACTGATTATCCTCTTTCCAAGCTCCACTCTAACACCTCCCATCTCCTCCCCTTTTGTTTTCTCTCAGTGCTTTATCATACTATTAATACCTAACTTGCGTTAAATGTTTACCTCAACACAGGGGTTTTATGTGGATTAACTCAGTTAACCTCATTGCGGTTCCCATTTTAATGATGAGAAAATTCACACTGGAGGGTTAGCAACCTGCCCAGCCTAACATAGCTAGAAAATTGGGACTTGAGGATAGATTTTTGAACAACCTGAACTTATGCCCTCAGATGACTACATGATCCTACCCACCATTGTTGAGATATTAATCACATCGGGCTGATCCTGGCATTCATTTGAAGTCAGAGTGAAAACCGAGGCGAGTTAAAGGGGTGGAAGTTCAGTCTACAACACCATGGACGGCTTTGGCTAGACTGCATGACCCGTCTTCCCTCGGCACAGGAATTCTGGCCATAGACCATCAGCAGCCGGACCACCCGGGATGCCTGCTCCTGGCCCCGCCCTCTGCCTGCCCCGTCAAATGACTGACGCTGGAGCCCAAGAATGAGCATTTCCATCAAGTTCCCAGGGGATTCTTACACATGCTAACATTTGAGAGTCACAGATTGGAGAGCCCGAAGGCTTCTCCCAAATAATCTACAGAACAGTATTTCTTGGCACTAAGTTTTTGTTGGTTGGTTGGTTGGGTTTTTTTTTTTCGGGGGAGAGCAACTGGGGAGGTGTTTTTCCATGTTAGTCCTAATGAAGCACAGAAAAAGCTGCAGCTACCGCCATTTCAGTAGGATTCATTTTGTGTCCCCTGACAAAAAGATAGTTAGGAAAGGGGGAAAAAAAACGCTCCCTCCAATAAAATTGAAAGTGAAGGTAATTCGGTTAACTACAAAGCTACTTGGTTTGTTTTGGCTTTCCTTAGTTTTGTTTTGGTTGGGTTTCTTTTTTCCTTGAAAGATTTTTTTATGTTAGAACCTGCAGGGCCCACATTCCTTAAAGTGTTCTTGCCCTGCAATGTTGTAGAAAACCTGAGACGAAGCTGGAAGTATTCTCTTAGCAACACAACCAGTGAGACACAGAATGGTGGCTTAGCCACTGGTGAATAAGCACATATAATCGAGCTGGGCAGAGATTCTCTTTTAGAGATAGTGTCATAGAAAAATATAAAATTTTAGACCTGCAAAGAATGTTTTTTGGTGGAGACCCCAATTTATGGACTAGACACACGAAGGGCCTACCAACACTAAGAACCCAAAACTGGAGCTTCTCAATCCTGGGCCAGATTCTGGAAAAGACCCCACAGTGATTGCTGAAAGTCATTTATTTCTGTGCCCTTTCACAATTTGATTTCCTGTCTGCCCCCCTTTCTGTGTTATTATTAACATCTGTCTGTAGACTGTCCCATGTTGTTCTCAAATTTGTAGAAGCAGCAAACTCCAATTTGTTAGCATAAATGTTGGAAAAGGAAGGTCCCAATTTTCCCTATTTTAGCCCCCTGGAACTTAGGGACCAGATAAATTTAGATAAGTCCGGACACCCTATTGCTAAATTCTGGAGATAGAATAGAGCACCCGCCTGGGGCTCTAAGCCTGCAGCCGTCTTTCTCTTTGTCAAAAAGGAGATTAGCAAGTGTTAGAGAGCTGTAAGAGCCTCATTACTGATCAGCTGGGATTCACAATGATTCATCTGAGGATTAAAAGGAGTATGAAAGGGATGTAATTGAAAATATAACGTAGCGTCCACCCTACCTGCCACATCTCCAGCTCACTAGTGGGTCCCTTCCTACCGTCTCAGGCTGTGTTCCCCACTCCAGCAACCTCTCCCCAAGGACTGTTTGAGTTCGAGTTCGTGCTGTGTGGAGGCGTTAGACCCTGTCATGCAAAGGAGTTGGCAATAGTCGCCCATTCTAGCTAGACGCATGAATGAAAGTGCAGGTCTCTCTTACCTTTTCTTTCCCTGGTGCAAGTTCTCATGCTGTAAAGCAAGGAAATGCACACAGGTGAAATGCCTTAAATTATTCCTCTGCTCAAACATCTTACTTGTCTCCTGTTGCCAATAAAATAAAGTGTAAATCCCTTAGTCCAGGTATGTGTACCTGATCCCCACATACATTTTACAGAGTCCATGTCCAGCATGCACAGTTAGATTAGGGTCCTTCTATTCCAATTGAGTCTCTAGCCAGCCCTAATCATTCAAAATCAAATCAAGGCATCAAACCCACCAGGGATTCATGATTCTCAGCTAGCATGACCATTAGAATGACCTGGGGGGCTCCAGGAACTACCAAAGCCTGGGCTGCACCCAAGATCCACAGAATCAGGGTCTCCAGTGGGTAGAACTAAGGCATCGCGAGTTTGAAAAGCTCCCACAGCGATTTCAATGTGATTTCAACCGAGTGAACTCTTGGACCTCACCTCATATCTATGAAAACATGACTTTGGGGGCAAGGAGGTCAGACCTGGGGTTCTGTATTTAAATACACACTCAAGATTGTAATAGGAAAGCAGATTTGGAGACCAGGACTAGTTCAGCCTCCATCACCTGTAGATATAAAAACAGAAACCCCAAGTTGTTGAATCACAGAGCCTGTGTCAAAGACCGGTGAAGAGCAGATCTGAAAGTAAAACACACAAGTCCTGATTCCCTGTCCTGGGCTCCCCTCGTGGTCCTACCTTCTAATCTTCCCTCACTCTAAGTTCTGCACATACTTCTGCCCATAATGTACACCAGGGATCCATCTGTCCCTTGATATTCTGGTCTCCTCACATTGGTGTCGCCACACCCCACCTGGAATTACTGTGCCATTTCTTCCAGTTATCCCAGCCCGAGACTTCGCTTCTTTTAAGGTTGTTCCCACTTCCTGCATAAGCTTTCTTAGCCAACACTACAGCACACGCTGTCTGTCTTCTCTCGGCCCCTGTGGCATATAAGGTCACAGTTTAGCATTAAGTTATTCTTTAACAACACAGGATAGAAATTCCCAGAGGGCGGAGACTAAGAGTTCCGTTCTTCTCATATCCACCTGGTGCACTCAGAGTAAGCACTCAGCAAACGTTCTTCTATCCCAAACAGAGAGCCTCAAGGCTCAGTCAAGTGTAGCTCGTTGAAAATCACCTTTTGGGCCCACTTCAGAAATCTATCACAAGGATGAGGAAAAAAAAAAAGAAGAAGAATTCCTTTTCATGTTTCTCTTTTCCTATTTCGTTTTAAAAGAATGGCCTTGAGGTTTATGTCACTTGCAATCAAGCAGCAGTGAACTTGATGCCCAGAATATCTAACTTTTCAAGAGACTGGCATGACACATGCATAGATATTTTGCATGTCTTCTTTTGTGTGCTGTCTTTCAGCAAATGTCAATGGCTTATCAGAATAATAGATCATCCTGGGCAATTGCTGCATCCATACATGTACTGCTGGAAACTACTCGGTCCTAGAAATAAGCAGAAATAGCCTCCTAATGCCTCTGGGGAAAAAGGAGCGTATAAATACGGCAACTCTCATCATTTACCTCTTCAGGACTTAGCTCAACGGGTGTCTTCAAATCAAAAAATGCCAAAGCTCCCAAACCTGGAGTTCCACTCTCAGGTTGCTTATTAAGAAGCTCTTCAGTTTCTGATTGGTTTTATTAGAGCCTTATTCACCCGTATGAATATTTTGTGTGCAAATTAGCGGCCAAGGCTTAAATTAGTGGTTGTTAGTATTAGTGATTGACACTGAGGATTCCGCGCTGGTAGAAATATAAAATGGTACAATCACTTTGGAAAACAGTCTGGCAGCTCCTCAAAAAGTTAAACATAGAGTTACACTATGATCCAGCAATTCCACTCCCAGGTGTGTAGCCAAGAGAAATAAAAACATATACCCAAACAAAAACGTCAACATAAGTATTCATAGCAGCATTATTCATACTAGCCAAAAAGTAGTAACGCAATGTCCATCAATTGATGAATGGACGAATAAAATATGGTATATCCATAAAATGGAACATTTAACCATAAAAAGGAATAAAGTATTGGCACATACTACAATACAGACAAACCCTAAAAACATTATGTGAAGTGAAAGAAGCCAGTCGTAAAATACTACATGTTGTCTGGTTCTGTTCGCATGAAATCTATATGGGCAGAAAATAGACGAGTGGTTTTCTTGAGCTGAGGGACCAAGGGATTGAGAAGGAGAGGGGAGTGGCTGCCGCTGGGTACAGAGTTTCCTTTTTCAGAGATGAGTATGTTCTAAAATTAACTGGATGGTTGTATAACTAAATATATTTAAAACTTATATGCTTTATATCTCAGTGTGAGTGTGAATCATATCTCAATAAAGCCATGGCACAAAAAAAATTTTAAAAAAACAATTGAAGATTCCAATCCTTCACACCTCTTCCTAGTGGCATAATCTTCAGCATCTTATTTAGCTTCTCTAGGCACCACTTAAATGTGCTTGCACAATTTTAAGGATTAAATAAAATCATTCAAATGGAGGATTTAAATGTATACTAACCCTTCAATAAAGGTTAGCTCTTTCTTCTATTATTTCCAAACTTCTAGAGGAAGAACGCTCATCTGGGAGGTGCCTGCCATGAATCCAACTCTATTCTATACAAGAAACCATGCAACGTTGGTCCCATCAGAAGAAGGATTCAGAAACAAGGAGAAAGAAAGTTTTCCCAGAACTCTTCTTTCCCTGTGTACTTCGCCTCAGCCCCAAACCCTCCTTACTTCTACCCTCATCACCGACGTGAGAAAGGACTTAAAAGATCTCTTTCCCCTCTCTACATAATTTCCACTCTGAAAACTGCTATTTAGGCTCCTGAAGCAATATTCCAGAACTTCTGGAGGCTTGGGAGAACTAAGCAAGAGGATGTTAATTAAACAGTGGATGAAAGGCAAATGGAAGTATGCTTACCTGCCAGGCACACCTCACACATCTTCACGGGCTGAGAAAAATTCCATTCTGAAGGGCACTGAAGCTATTGCTATCTAGAGCAGCCAGCCAGTGAGAAATTATGCTCTGAGTTTCAGCTCAGCCAGCTTTCATTACTGCTGAGAAATAGCACCATATAATTCAACCCAGCTCAAGTCTCCTCTCTGAAGACTTTCTGGCCATCCTAGGCCTCCACAATTACTCCCGCCACTGAAGTCCTAGAGGATTAATGTGATAACAAAGGAAATCACCCAGGACTGAGGCCAGCACATAAGGAATGCTCAAAAAAACTATCCACAGTCCTCCGGTAGCCCTTGGTATTGGCACTGGTCCTTGGGCTCCCAATAAACTCCCCTCTGTGCTATTATTTATTTTATATATATATATATATATAATATATATATATATATATAATATATATATATATATATTTTTTTTTTTTCCATCTCCCCAAGCTATCTGTAAGCCCAGGGAGGACAGCAAGCCCCTGGTATGCCTTCCCATTTCCCAGAATCATAATCTCTTCTGTGAGAAGGTACTCAATAAACATTTGTTTCCGATGATAATACCCATTCTGCCTTTTTGAAAGGTTGTTTCTGTCACTAAGATTTCCAATCAGAGTTAGAAGAATAGATGGAAGGATTGCTTTTAATTTTTTTATTAGTACCTGTTTGCAATGCGTAATGATTACATTTATCGTGGGGTGTTGGTACATATATGTAACACATCTTAATCCTTTTTTCTTCCTCTACTCCTTCCATCCCTCCCTGCCGGAAGGAGTGACCTTTTACACAGTGGAGTAAGAAAATCGTGCTTAATAAAGAAGAAAGTGTATGTGGAGGGGAAATTCATAGCTAACTTAGTTGACCACACCTTCCCTCCACCTCCATCCAACTGCGATTACCAATCCGAGCCCAATTCTGAAGGAAAGCGGGGTGGGAAGTGTTGCAGAGGTTTGGTCAAAGATAGGTTATTGAGTCCGAAAGAAATGAATTTCTTTCCAGTCCAGCTTCCTTCTTATTAGACATGCTGTGGAATAAATCTGAACCTCACGTTCCTTGCCTGGCATTTGTGGGATAAAACCTACATTTTATTATCATTGTGAAGTAAAAGGTACAGTGCTCAATAAGTGGCAATTATAATTACATCTGTGCTTTAATCATGTATTTTTAGGAGATCCTGGAGCACCCAGTATCCCA
This sequence comes from Hystrix cristata, assembly GCA_004026905.1. NCBI lineage: Eukaryota > Metazoa > Chordata > Mammalia > Rodentia > Hystricidae > Hystrix > Hystrix cristata. The sequence continues at coordinate 64,006 of PVJO010000116.1, forward strand.
ATATTCTTTCTCTTACTATCTGAGTTATCGTGACAAGTTATTGCTTCCTTAACTATAAAACAAGAATAATAATTTCTGCAATTTAGTGCTTGTGGCAAAGACTATTAGCTACCAACCAAATATCCCATTTCCTCTTCCTACTCAGTACTCACTGAGGCCTCATTTGCCAGCCATCCTGGAGGTCAAGGGGGTCCATGAGACTCAATTCTAGTCAACAAAATGGTTACAAAACAGTCGTGTGTCATTTATAAACCAGAATCATGAAAACCTCCCACACGTGCTTTTCCACACTCCCCCCACTCTGGATATTGACATCGTGGGAAAACCTCGAACAAAAAGGGTTGTAGACAGCAAAGTTTCCATCAGATTGAGTCCCAGAATCTCTGAGGGGAGCCTGATCTTTGATACCACCATCTTAGAATCAAACTGACCTGTTTTGAAAAGGAAAAAATAATAATAATGTTTTGGGTTAAACTCTGAAATTCGGGGGTCACAGCAGGTTATCACTAACCCTAATACTTGTTGATACAGACTTTGTATAAATAGTTTTGAAAGATTATATATACATACATATATATACATATATACACACGCATATATACATATATATATGTATACACACACACACACACGCACATATATATATATAAAGTCTTGGGTCATAACACCTCAGTAATAGTTAATTCCCTTTTGTTCATGGGTATGCTACCCACCTGAAATACATCAATACGTTTTCCCCTTTGGAGCAAAGGTTTCTAGCACTCTGGGAGGCTGAGGCAGGAAAATCACAATTTGATCTCAGCCTGGGCAACGCAGCAAGACCCTGTCCCAAAATAAAAATATAAAAAAGGGCTGGAGGTGTAGCTCAGTGTGAAGGTTCTGAGTTCAATGCTCAAGACCTCCCCTCCCACCCCTAACCCCACCCCCCAAAAATGTAGAGATCCTGGAACAAATTCAGCACCTCATTTAGGGGAAAGAAGGCCTTTCAAGTTGCTTGGTGCAGGTCAAACTTACCTGGAACTTACCAGGCATTCTATAATCACACATAATGTACTTTTTTTTTTCTTACTGCCACCAATTTGGGACTATTCCTTTTCTAAGTTCTTTTATAATGAAAACATTTTTCATAGTCTGTATAAAATACCATAGCATTCCACAGCCATATAGACACAAATTAAAAACTAATTTTTCATTCCGGGTGTTGTTCATCGGGGTCAAGATGTAGCCCTTTTAATTGCCCTGGCTGAAGCCGGCCGGCAGGGCTCCATTCTAAGAGCAGCCCATGCTACACTTAGACAGGGCATCTGTGAAAGAGGAGCTGGCCTCGGAGAGGTGAGCATGGAGCAGGAAGGACCTCGGAGAGGTGAGCCCTGGAGCGGCAGAGGTGGTGACAGAGGCTGTGTCAGACCAGAGCTGAGAATAAGGAGTGTAGCTTTGTAAGACAGGAGATCATGATCAATTACTCAGGCAGAAACAGGACAGAGATTTAGAGGAAACAATAGCCAGTCATTGTTATTTAATGGGACAATAATTTCGCATAAGTTGGGGCCAAGAGTTTATCTTGGACACTACTAAGACTTCCTTCTCTGTCCGGCGCTCTGGGCTGGGCGCACAGGGGCTGCCATGCCTGGGACGGGCAACAGTCAAAGAAGTGAGTGACCTGGCTGAGCATGCGTGTATCTGACTGTGTGTTTGAATTGCAGATTCCAAACTTCAGGGTACAGCAGTATTCTATTCTCCTAGATTGTTCAAACCATGAATTTATATAACAGTCTTTCCGCTTCCGGCTAAATCATATGGAGAGATGAAAAAATTAGACAATGAAAAACAGAGTGCTCTCCTGGCATGGGGGGGGCAGTCCAGCAATCTGGAGTCACTTCACACTGATATTCTTCAGGTCCAGCATTTATTTTGAGTGGTAACAGAGGCCCTGAAAAGGTGTGTTTTATCTCTCAAGGTTCATTTGAGGGAGCTGTCTACTTCTCTGGTTACTTGTAACAGCCTGAATTAGCCAGCACACTCTTTCCAAATTTTCCAGCAATGTCTTCACACCTCTGAGCAACTGCCTAGCGGGCCTGCCCCTTAATTGGACTCTTCTGAGTGATACTCGCTTTTGAGGCGATGCCAGCAAACAAACCTGCAAACCAGACACACCCCATAATTTCAACCCCTCCCTCTTCTTCCCCACCTGGAAATGTACCACCCTTCAGGACTGAGCTTTGAATACCTATCAATGACTGACTTCAACACAGCCAAGTGTGGGATCCCACCCTACGTTGTTAATGACTCACTTGGGAGAGGAGGAAGGATGAGGCAGAGAGAAATAAAATCTACGTGACTGGGGGAGAAATATTTCCAACAGAAGTGTCTATTAAATTAATATACATTCTCACGAGAACATCAGAACAATTCAATATTGAACCAAGGAAGTGACAAGAAAGGGTTTTACTGACAAGGCAACCTGCCACCGGCAGTTTTTTTTTTTCCATTTTTTATCCTATTTCCGCTCTTCAGTCTTTCTGTTGGACCCTTTTTCCTCAAGTGTCATGTATGTGTTCATGTGTGCACATACATGTTGGTGCATGTTTGTGTGTGCATGCATGGGTGTGTGTATGTCTGCGTTTGAACTGTACTTTCACAACTACAGGATATTGCAGTATTCTATTTCCCTAGATGGCACAAACCATGAATTTATATGACAGTGTTTCCATTTCAAGGCTAAATCATAGTGAGAGAATAAAAAACTATATATATTTCTTCAGGTGTTTATATCTGAGCAGAAATACTGACATTGAACAAAATCATTGTAGTGAAAAGCATTTTTGTGACAGAACACACAGATCTGAGAGGTAGTGAAAAACAAGCTTAATTTAGAAAACTCACACCTCCTAGATCTTTTCCGTAATTTATAACACTCTGTGCCTTTCTATATAGTTCTTCAGTGTTGCAAAACTGAACGGGTATTTCTCCCTGAGACTGGAAATATACCTATAATTAATAAATTTAGTTCTTTACCCTTTTTCTCCCTCAGAAAAAAAAATAAATTACCTGACCTTTAACACAAGTCTGTGTCTAACTTCATTAAGGTTTGCCTTTGTGTTTTCTTTCAGTGCAAGACTGATGGTTTAGTCCAAGCTGTCATTCAAAGTCTGTGGGTTAAAAGGTCTCCATTTATTTATCTTGGTGTCCATATTAACCAGTTAAATTGGTTGAGCAGCAGTCAATGACAGAAAAACAGATATTTGAGAAGTAAAACATTTGGTACTTGAAAAATTACAGAAGTTCTTTGGTAGAGTTTATTAGACTGCTAATTATTGAATAAGCGTAAGAAGTTTTATATTTTCCTAACTTTGAAAACAATAAGTCATTTGAAGCTACACACATCATGTACATAGTTGGTAGAAATTGTTCTGCAGACTTACCGAAAACAGAGATTTCAAGAAGCTTTTAATTTTTCAACCACTGATATCCTAGAGCCCTGAAACGGACACATGATCCATCCCTCCCCCAAACACACAAACACACACACACACACACACACACACACACACACACACACACACTAGAAAAGCCAAAATGGAAAACCGGCCTTGGTGATGGTAAGACACAGTGACTGGATGGGGGAGCAAGGAGCTTTCCACACTTCCAAGAAGACAAAATTCATCCTTTAAAAGCAAATTCGGCAGCTGCCCTCCCAGCACGGGTCACCTTCCGGGCTTCCTCACATCTGTCAGTGACTCCGCGGATCTCCGAAACGAGAACTCAGTCATCGCTGGCCTCTCTCTGGCCTTCAACCTCCATGGCAACCTGTGGCCAAACCCTGTCGTCTCCACTCAGAACCTCAGAACTCACTACTTCTCTTCCACAGGGGAGAGTTGTTTTTAGTCCAAACAAGTGCAAGGTGATGCTGCTGTTATGATACCTTGCTTGGCACCATCAGCCTAGCCCAAGCCTCTTCCACCTCCCAGCACAGTTCTTTTCTGCCCATGAGGACACAGCCCATTGGAACAGGATTTCCTCTCCAGACGCGCAGGATGGAGCTTAGCCCCACCAAGACCTTGACTTCAAACTCCAAGCTACCAGGAGAGAAAAAGTTTTTAGTGTGTAAACCACCTACTTTATCACAGCAGCCACAGGAAGCCAACACAAAGACAGAATTATTTAGATAATCAACAGTTTGCCTTAAAAAGGTAACCAAGGCCACCATTAGTCTGAAGAGCTAAATCATCTCTGTATTTACCTTGGTTCTCTCCCTTACTTTGGATATGCACAGGACTATCTAATGGCACCAAGCTATCGATGACAATGATGATGCTATTTTTATATTTTTGGGGGGTTTTGTTTGTTTGTTTGTTTGTTTGGGTGCCAGGGATTGAACTCAGGGCCCTGGGCTTGCTAGGCAAGCACACTAACCACTGTGCTAAATCCCCAGCCCTATTTTTATAGTTTTATCTACCATCTACTAGGGGCTAAGTCCTGTTCATTTACACCCATTATCTCAATCTGTTTCCCACATGCAAGTATCTCTATCAACTGTATCCTTTGAAGAGTTTAGAATTTGAGAAAAAGTAACCTGAAAACAAATCAATTATTTATCTAGATATTTACAAAGTCCCCCCCACTGGAAGAATCTAACCTATAGAAATTCTACTTTTCTGTCCATTTTTTTCTCATAGCATGAAGAGTTGGGGGCTCCAGTAGGACTCTAGAACTGTACTTGTCTGCCGAAGTTCATGCTCTTAACTTTAGTCCCCTCAAGGAAACACAGGTATTTCCCCTGAGGACAGGTGGGCTCCAGAATCACATGCTGTTGGGGTCACCCTTTTTCTTGGGATCCTCTGAAAAATCATCAGAGGAGACATCTGAGGAAGAACACCCACATCATCTTTGTGTGCTCCCTGGGCATTTCTGCAAATGGCACTGTTGTGACAGGAAAGGACAAACAGATGCCCCGTGACCCTCGGGGCCCCAAAGGTGACTGATCACAAGGTCAGCACATGGCCTGTTCATTTGGAAACAGCCAGAGCCCAGGCTTTTCAGTCCGTACTGTTGTACATCACAGCGGCAATGGATCGGGAGCAGCCTTTATAAATGGAGCCTTTCTTTGCCTGTTGTTGTTGTTCTTATCATGCCTAGAGTTCCTATCAGCAGGAAGAAAAAATTCAAACTTAAAGTGTCAGGCAGGCAACAAAGTACCTTTTATGATTAAACACCAATAAAAGACCACCTGCTGCTGTGCATCCCATAATGCACAGGGCAGCCCCCAGAGCAGAGAATGGTGCACCAAAAATGCCAGTCGTGGCACAATCAAGAGACCCTGCACCAGAGCAAACTTGAGATGACTTCAGGGCGGGGAACTTCCTCTGGAAGCTGGAGATGTCATTAGGAAAAATGTCCTGAGCCTTTTGACAGTAACTTCATCAGTTACCAGCATTGGGAGCAAAAGCAACATCATTAGACAAAGCATTTGGTTTCGGCAAAGGAGAATTTTGAAGATGGGCCACTTATTTGGTCTCTCCACTTACTCTCTTGTTTCCCCTCAAAGTTGCATATGTTCAGGGAATGGCCCCCTGAGATGTTCGAATTGTACTGTCTTTCAGGTTGGAGGTTTTCAGTTCAGTTCGGTTTTGTTTTGTTTTAGCTGCTAAACATTTTCTTAAAATGAAACAATGATTACGTGGAACTCAACATTAACACACACGCAGGCGCACACACGCGCAGAGAGGGTAGGCAGGAAAAGCTGCCGCCTTCCCTATTCACCCCACTACACCTGCCCCAGGACTTTCCAAAGGTTACATTTAAAACCGCTGACCACTTTTATATCGCTGAGCTGTAGAAAGGGCAGAACCAGGGTCTTGCTATGGATTTAAGGCTGGCCTTGAACTCCTAGTGACCCTCTTATCTCAGCCTCCTTAGTCCTGGGATTGCAGGCATATGCTGCCGTGCCTAGTGACATGGTGTACGCCTCCATTCCTAACACTGATGTGCCGACCTACTTCCTGGCAACCCACACTGAACTTTTCACCCTGAAGTATATTCTATTGGAAATATTTCTTCCATGTCAATTTATCTGCTAGGTTCTAAGGAACAACAACATTGACTATCATTCCTTGATGGTTTCTGTTCCAATTAGAAAATCACATATGCAAATAATACATAAGTATAATTTATAAGCAATAGAAGTAACCACAAAGCAGGTGATTATTTTTTAAAAATCTATCAATTCAGCATGCCTTTGGCACTTTCTCTGACTTCCTAACACCCCCTTCGGTGTGCAGAAAATAATGCCATGCTTATAAATCAAAAATTAGAAACGTTGATTCTAATTTGCCATTTGGAGTCTAGAAAATACAATGGCTTATGGCCAGAATTGCATTCTACACTCCTAACTGTGTGGGATGCTCATCTTTCTTCCAAATAGTCAAAAGCTGCATCAGTCAAAATGATGTCTATAAAATTATAAAAACTGTTTGGATCAAAATTCCAAAACATCAGTAAAGAAATTTGTGTCTTAGTCCATTTAGATTGCTATAACAAAATGCCTTAGACTGGATTAACAATGGAAATGTATTTCTTACAGATTAAGGGATGGGAAGTCCAAGATTAGGGTAGTGGCAGATTCGGTGTCGGATGAGAAACTGTTCTTCACAAGCAGTGTCTCTATGCTGTGTTCTTACCTAACAAAAGGGGCAAACAAGTTCCCTTAGGCTCTTTTTGCAAGGAAGTAATCCCATTATGAAGCCCCTCATGACCTAATCACCTCCAAGAGCCCCCACCATATTATTGCACTGGGGATTAGGTTTCAATCTATGAATTTTGGTAGGACCCTAACATTCAGGTCACAGTGAAATGCACAGAGTAAATCATCCCATGTGCACAGGAGGACATCTAAACCGGGTACCATCCAGCTGGAAAGTTCTTAAAAATGCTGTTTTCCATGTGAGACAAAAGGCCTCCGTTTGGCCTAGGGTAGCCATCCTCTGAGATGGTGCACAATGCTCCTTCCCCTGGTATTCCCTTGTGTAAATTCCTGCAGCATCACAGCAGAGCTTCATTGCTGGGGTCAACAGCAAAAGGCAGATGTAACGGTATGTGACTTCTGAGCTTCCTTGTGAGTGTCCCTGGAGAGGCTCACATGGCAAACGAATGAAAGAGGCCCCCCAGCCAACGGCCAACTGCCTGAAAAGAACTGAGGATCCAACAACTGTGTGAAGGAGCTTGAAGAGAATCTTCCCTTTCTGAGTCTTCAGCAAGGCTCAGGAGACCAGACACCTAAACAGCTCAGGAGACACCATAGACTCAATCCATACCACTCATCCCTTCTGAATTCATGGTCCCCACACAGTTTCTAAAGTCCACGAATCCATGAGTGTTTGTATCCACTCAAAATTCATATGCTGAAACATGCTAACTAGAAAGAAAACTACAAGAAAAATATTCCTGGCAAAGATAACATGCGCAAAGGCACAGAAGCATTAAACATGGTGATGTTCTAGAAGAACTGTCAAGAATTTGATATGGTTGGAGAGAAGAATACATCCAGTTGACTTGTAGATGATGAAGATAAAGAGGCCACTTGGACAAAATTCACAAAGCATTTATAGTTAGAGCATTAAATTTTAACTTGGCAATCAAAAAACCTGTGCTTAACCACTGAAAAGTTTTAAGTATATATTTGTTCATTCTTTCAACAAATATGAATAAAGCACCCATCTTGGGCAGGGTATTATACCCTGGACACATCCAAAGATGAGAAAGACCAGAAGAAAAAAATATATATAAAACAGTGAACAGAAAGTTCAGGTAGCAGTTGTACGGGGCGTGTATAGGCATGGGAAGAGGAGTGGGGACGGAGAGCTTTCCAAATCTATTTCCAAAGCCATCTTCACATGGCAGCCTCCTCACTGGCTTCACCTGCTTTCATATTTTCCACGACACTCACAAATTCAGTTTGTAGGCTATGACCATGTGCCCCAAGCAAGGATTTTCAGGCTCTACTCCCTTTAAACTTCTTTTTTTTTCCTCCATGGAAAGAAAGACTCACTAACTGTCAGAATGGGAAGAGACCCCGGAGACGCACGTCCACCGGTGTATGGATATGGAATGTGAGGCCCACAACAGGGAAAAAGTCCCTCCAAGTCCTCCAGACCGGTTACATCAGAGTCAACCAAATCTCAAGTCTCCTGGGTTCCACCACATCTCACTAATGCCATCATCCTTGGACAGCTATGCTTCAGTAGCCTGCAAGAGCAGCATGCCACAAAAATGCCCGGAGCATGGCAGAGATTTTAGCTTCACTGAAAGAGCGATGGTTTCATTCGGCAGCCATCCAAGGTCCCCGCTAAGGCTGTTTTCCTCAACTCAATTAGACAGAGCACTGGGGGGAAGATCAGGCTGAGAAATTCTCTGGGGTTTCATCTGTTAATTGAAGCCACTGTCAGATTTTCCACAGTATGACAAATAATCAAAGATTCCTTCACTCTTTTCTTTATCACTCTCTTATTCCAAGGCAACATTAGGCTAAATTACAAGAAAGAAATAGTACAATCTATTTTAAAATGGAAATAAAACAGTCAAAAGGGAATGGATAGGCCTAATCACTTAGATATTTTTAAAGTTTGATGCCAAAGAGTACCCATATTTCAGGGGGAAGAGAATTTCATTTTGGACAATTTCATGCATGAGTTCTGTGTTGTCTCCCTCCCTACCAGGCTTGTTTTGGTCCCCTATTGTTTAAAGACATTCCGGGTCCAGGTCCTTTGGGCACTGGATGCATCAGTGACCAGCAAATTAACAGTGTCTGTCTATACTGGCATTCATACTCTCAACTTAATGGTTAATTTACGTAATGAAAGCCTTCTGTCCTTATAAATAGGATAGGATGTCAGCAGTATATTAGACTGGGTAATATGATAGAAGGGGAGGAGAGATTCTTCATTACCAGGGTCAATCGTTTGCATTTCATTCACTCAATAAATATATTTTTTTAAGTATCTGCTTGTGACCATTAATCCTGTTGAGACTTTGGGAAAGGGATTATTGCATTTCCAGTTGATCAAGGGATAATTGTATTATGTTAGGTGGAATTATGAACTTTCCATTGTCTTTATTTGCAGATTAAATATGGTTTAAGAAGATGTTTACATGTGACATTGACAAGAAGTGGATTGTGATGCTGACCATGATAGATCAGCTTCATTGGATTAAGAAACACCTAGCAGACTAATAAAGCATGCTCCTGGGTGTATCTGGGTGGGCCATGAAATTGTGGCCTTGGGTACTATATACGGTCCATTGGCCATTCCTTTCTGCCACAGTTCTCCTCTGCCTCCCGTGAACAAAGCAGCTTTGTTCTAACCTGAGGTCTGTGCTTGAGAGCCTGCCAACCATGCACTGCATCTCCTGAAACCATGAGCTAAATTAAACTTTTCTCCTCTGAGCTGTGGGTCTCCAGTATTGTGGCTCAACAAGAGGAAAGCTGACTAATACATTGTTATAGTTTGAATATGGGTTAAGTGTATCTCCCAAAGAGTCACTGGATGGAAGTTTAGTCCCTAGTATGTTACTGTTGAGAGGCATTCAAACCTTTAAAAGCATGCTTGGTGGAAGGTAGCTAGGTCACTGGGGAAGCTGAAGTTAGGAGGGATTAACATAGTTCCCTGGAGACTCTGGTTAGTTCCTGTGAGAATGAGTTGCTATAATAAGAGCAAAGTTGGCCCTTGAACCTTTAGCTTCCTGACTCTCATGTGATAGCTCCCTTTGCACCCACACCTGCCATGCATGATACCATCTGCCATGTTGCGATGCAGCCAGAAGACCCTCCCCAGAGCTAAGTAGATGCTACTGCCCTGTCCATAGGTCTCCAGGCCTGTGAGCTAAATAAATCTCTTTTCATTATACATTTCCCATTATCAGGTATTTTGTTATTGCAATTAAAAGTGGAAATATTAACTGGGCAGGATGGCACACACCTATAATCCCAGCAGTCTGGTAGACACATTTGAAAAAAGGCAAGTTTGAGTACCGCCTGAGCAATTTAGTGACTTAGCGAGACTCTGCCTCAAAATAAAAAATATGAAAGGAATAAAATAGCCCAGGGTATAGCTCAATGAGAAGGCCCTGGGTTAAATCTTTGTTACCAAAAAAAAAAAAAAAAAAAAAAGTGGAATTAGTACTTGTTATATGAGTACTTGATCCCGGGATAGGATTGAGGACTTTAGCTAACATGCACACCCAGCACCCCAAACCAGCCCAACCCTGGTGGGTAGTTCAGTAACCAAACAGTGAGCTGAGTGCCCTGAAACTCTCAGAACCAAATGCATAAGTAACTATTGAACCGAGGTCAGAAACATCAACCTGCACACAAATCTACAAATTTGCTGATTGTTGTTGGGCACTACACCCAAATAACAGAAGAAAAACAGAAATAAAAAAAAATGAAAGTTAATCCAACAAGAATAGAACCAAGAATTGACCATCCCAAATAATAGGGACAATGTAAGTTCTATTCAACACAGACAGAGCCAAGAACCAACAATTATCTCCAGATGAGATTTTTCAACCACCAAAATCATGAAAAAAAATCTCTCGCCTTCCTCTTCTGTGCTGACAGAGTGTTCTCCTGGCTACTCTCACTTTCTGCCTTTCATCATAACTACTAGTAGCTATATCTACTTCACCTACTCCTCCATTACAAATCCGTGAAGATGCTGACTCTCCAGCACGCAAATTGCTGCCTGGTTACGTTGGTTTCTCAGTTCATGTTAGTAGAATTGAGGAGAGATCCCAAAATGAGGGACGTGTTTCTCAGCAGAAACAGTCCCAACCTCCACTTAAGAGGAATGCAGAGAAAAGTGGCTAAAAGCAGAGAGCCTGGAGTCCAGCGCTCTGTGTGGAAATCCTGGCTGGCTCTTACAGGCATGTGTCTTTGGGACAAAGTTGCTAACCCGCCCTGTCCACCACCTTTCTCACATATAAAACAAGGATAGAAATAATATATCCTAGCATTGCTACATAGGAGGTCTAAATAATAATCTTTGGAGAATTTAGGGAAAAAAATAGAGTAGGAAAACTGGTCCTACCCAGAGATAAGAATGTAACTGAAAAATTGTTTAGTGATAAGTCGATTTGCTGTCTCAAAAAGTTACCTCTTTGGGGGTTTGCCCTATATTGTACCTAAGTCTAGTCTCAGTCTCATGCTTTAAAAGTTCTCTACTCTGCTCCTTTAGTTACTATTACTATTATGAAAGAGAAACTAACAAAGACTAAGCATTTGTTGCCTAACTTGGTGATTCATACCTTAAAAAATGAGAATTAAGGGAAAACTGGCAGCCTCAACAATATTTTAAGTCTGTCATTACCCTATTATCTACACCTCTAAATTGGTATTGCATAAAAGAGATTGTGACCCCCAAGGATGTAGAAACCATATCCTTTTTATCTTTGATGCCTCAATAGTGTTTGATAAATATTTCATGAATAAATAACTCATTCTATTTTGGGTCATATCTTTTACATATTTTCTTGATGTAAATGAAGCTATGAATCACACTGATACATGTGTACATGTATATACATATATGTACATAATTTTATAATTTCATACAGTGAAAAAAGGGCACAAAAGGGACCATGATGGAGGTTATGGACAGAACTGGACAAGACTCTAGGCCTAATTTTACCTATAAGGATAAGGAGATTTCCAAAGATATATTTTCCCTTCGATAAGACAAAGAGCTGCATATTTTATTTTCTGATGTCTGCAGTGATTTCACAGTTCAAAATTATAAATTTTGCACCTAACATTTACAATAGCTATTTCTAGTCCAAAAAATACTGATAATTCTAAGTAAAATGTAGCAGGGAGTAAAATCGCGTAAGTCCCCTATACAGTGACATAGCCGCAGGAAAGAAGTCAAACAACATAATTACACCAGACTTAATCCTCCCCTTTGTAAACCAAGGCACTCCTGGCTGTTCCTTGGAGACACAAAAAATTCCTTTCAGGTTGTCTCCCGAACCTTCTTTGCTGGCAAAGACGAAATCACAGGAGGTAATTTATCTGTGCACACGAGTTGTAAACACTAAACCAAATCTGGTTCACTTTATTTTCATTTTCTTCTTTTGAGGGCTACTTCTAGTAACCCGGATGCTACACAAGATTGTTAATTAAACGAAACGCTACTGCAGGTAGATTAGGATCAGTACATTTTAAAATTGTGCTATCTTACAGAAGGGAAATTTTTGGAAAAAATTCTAAGTGATAGAATATTTACTGTGCATAGTTTCGGCGGTGATGAACACAAGATTTCAATAGGCTTAAGGAGCTGTCATTTAGAGTTTCTTCTTTCATGCTAAATTTTAGGAATAAAGAGAATTTTAGCAGGGAGCTAGAGTGAAGTTTAAATTTAGGCCATTTTATTCAATAGAAAGGCTATCCTTTTGTCTATATTATGAGAGGGAAATAACTTCCTTACTTGAAGAAAGCAATTTTTTTAAATGGATGTTAGTAAGAGTAGCCCTATGAGATATAGAAAATGAAAAGTAAAGTCCTTTGGCAAGTTTGATATCTAGACCGTGCTTTAGCTTTATTATGTTAAAAAAGAAAGAAGAAAAACATAAATGCAACTTCCGTTTGTATTTTCTGTGAAGTTAACTTTCTTTAGTTTGTATGCATTTTCTTCAAGTAAATAGATCGTATTTTTGGCCCACGTTTAGGAACACATGCTAATGTTATCAGTGAAACTGCCGGCCTTTCAAGACATAAATAACTCTACTGCCACCTGATGGCAAGATACTGAAATTGCAGGGTCAGATCTTGAAACCAAAAATTCCTGTAAGGAGAAGACTTCAAATTTGCATAACAAAGACAGCTTTGTAATTTCACAAAGAATAAGCTTTGACTGACACTAATGCAAATGAGAAAAATCTAATGACTGTTAAAAAAAAACTACATAAAAGCGGCAAGGGGGCAAATCTTCTAGTTCCAATAAAATTACCAGTATAAAGTTTCACACAAGTGTGCCTCATTGTTATGTTGTTACAGGGTATATTTTTCTGCTGTGGCAGACATATTTCCAGAGATTTAAGCAAATCCTTTATAATTTAGAAAACTGCATTGGTCAGGTTCCTGGTACAGCTGCCGTAACAAAAAGATCCAAAATTATAATGAGTCATATAAGAGAGAATTTTGTTTTTCTCTTAGGAAAAAAAGAAAAGATGCAGATATTGGCTAAAATTAAGTACTTACTGTTCACTTTCCTTGGTGTGCTAATGGTATAATAGTTTTGTTTTCTTTTGCTTTTTTTTTAAAGTCCTTGAATTTTAAGAGGAGTGTGTGTAGTGTGGGGCTGATCAGGTGAGACAGCTAGGGGCTGGTCTAGTTGCTTGGCAATTATGACAGTTCTCTTATTGAGCTATCTTTCATTCCACATACGCTGCCTCAATTCTTTATCCCCCACTACAAAAACAAAGAAGGGAACAGAAGGAAGGGAGAATACATGTTCCCCCTTTACAGACTAGAAGTCATATGCATTACTTCCACTCCCTGGCCATGTTCACATCTAAAGACAGTGTGGGAAATGTAATCTTTAAGCTGTGACCTCATATCCAAATAAAAATTTTATTCATGTGAAATTCTATTACAAAGATTACAGGAAAAACTGGTGGCCCCAATGATATTTTGATTCTCCTCTTTAATATATTCTGGTGTTTTTAAACAGACATTGCTTTGAAAAAACTGTTCTATGGTAAAGAAGGCTAATGAGCAGTGACAATCAGAGATAAAGCAGGAGCTCAGATTTTATTTTCCTATAAAGGGCATTCTTAGGACAAAATCTGAGTACAGTTAATACATCAAATAACTATATTGTGTTAATATTAATTTTCTGATTTTGATAATTATACTATGATTGTATAACTATTTTTAGAAAACACTTAAGAATTTACAGACCTTTGCCATCAGTCTGTAACTTTTTCTGAAATACTCAGAGGAGAAGAAACAAGAACAAAAGTGGTAAAATGTTAACATTTGAAGAACTTAAATGAAAGGTATTAGAAAAACTATGCTATTCTTGCAACTTTGCTGTAAGTCTAGAATTATGTCAAAATAAAAAGTTAAAATCAGCACTACTTTCGTTCTGATTCAAATTAACTTATTAGATTTTTTTTTAAATGTTCATTTAAAATTTAGTCATTATATAACACCTTAGTTGAACCCAAATCCCAGGAAATTTAGTAGTCTTAGCTTCTATATTTGGTTTTCTTTAAGCCCTTTCTCCTTTCCTCCTCACATATTACAATGAATGGAGTTAAATGGAGAAGTTATTTGCAGCATTACAAGTGGTAAGAAGAGTCCAGCTACATGCACAGTTACGAATCCCACCCCAGGAGCCAGGAGTCCAGCAGAGGCAGCAAGAAGCACTTCCCAGCCAGGGTTAGATGCAGCTTCTCCCTCTGCCCCAGTGGGAGAAATGCAAAATCTTCCCCATGTTTGCCCAGGCTCACATTGCCCTGACACTAACACACTGCAAGCCTGAGAATCACAGGGCCTCCCAGTTCTTAAATTGAATTCAGCTTAAGAATTCAATCAGAGCTTATCCTTGTTAGAGCAGGCAAAGCCGCTCTGGTGCCCAAGCGCCCTTGCACAATCCCTCTGCCTCTAGCCCCCAGTAGTGCAGAGAGGCCGTCTTTCCACACAGATGCTCTACAAGGAGGAAGAACCCTCCGACTGAAACATTCCACTCCATCGTGCTCATGTCCTTGGCCCTGGACCCGCCTGCAGACTTCCTCTGCCCCGGTGATGAGTCCCACCTTTGGCACAGGAGAGACAATTTCATGGAGACGGGCACATACATCCAACTCTAGCGACCCCATAGTCAGCAATGACTCCTGGGCTTCATCCAGCACCACTTATATTTCCACTTTTTTTAGCACTGAGCTGCCCACTTAGATGCTTAGATTGTCACTTTTCCTCCCAAGATCACCCCAGTAGTTAAACGATTCTTAACAGCATTTCCCAAAGTGGGGGCATTTCAAGGCCAGGCAAGGGGCAGGAGTGAGTAGAGACTCTGCCTGCCTGGGAGCTGCGCTATGTCCGCTGACCTAAAAGCAGGGCACACCCCACACCCCAGCAGCCCCACTAGACTTGGGCTGCAAGGAGCTCCTCCTCTGTGAAAGTCAGAGGGGAAAGGGAACTTACTGAACGCTTTTCACACGTTCAGCTAATAAGAATGCCCTGAATTTGCCAGACAAATTCATATCTTCTGTCTTTGAATTTGAAAAACATGTTCTCCCAAACAGATACTCCCACAAATTGTCACTTCTTTTGATAGAGATGTTCAAATTCTTTAGATGTTGGTTTATTGGCTTGATTACTTGTTTGATTGGTTTTCCACTAGGAAATGCTTCACTGGTGAGTAAAAGAGTACTTCCTCCTCAGGAGCCTCCTAAGAGTGATGGGCAAGGAAGTAGGTTTGGACAATATTCAGCATCATCACAGACTGTAATCTCTTAGATGCCAAATCGTCTTGAAAAAAGCAAAGAAATCTCACATGTTTCTTCCTGTGTTAATTCTTGTTGCTTTGTTGTAATTCGATGCATGATTCCGGCAATACCCTATAACAGCCACACAGAAGCAATAATTTAGACTGGGTGGCACTTTTCCCAACCCACGACCTTGGAAGCCGACTCGGCAAGGCCGCCCGTGCTTCATCCGAACAGACTTTCTCAAGCTGCTCTAAGCAGACACTACACACCTCTGAGACTGGGGCTCTTTCCTCGCAATTAAACTTGCTTGTGGATCTGTAGGTGGCCCTTTTCCCCCATGTGATCACTGATCTGATGAGGGGGAAAAAACTGCTTTGGCAGAAAGCATGTGTTCCATTTCCTGCCTGTAGCAACTCTAAGCTCTGCAGGAGTCGCTTGAAGTCTCCACTGGGCAAATCTCCTCCCCTACCAGAGATAAATTTGTTGAAAACGAGAAAGAAAGTTGCAGGAATACTCACAGTATTTCGCCTTCTGAAATCAATGAAGACAGAGAATTACTCTCGGTCCTAATCCCTGTTCCCGCCTTAACAGAAAGCTGGCCCGATTCCAGTACCTATCAGGACTGATTTCTCCTTCTGCCTTTGGAAGGACACTGCGCCACGCGTGCACCGCCCCCAGAGGTGAAGGGGGGCCTGGAAACGCCACACCCACACTCTTCAGCGCACTTTCGCCACAGGCAGCATGTTCCAGTTCACACGGAGACATGCTCGGTGACACTGTGGTTTACCTGTCCTTCGGCGAACGGTTTCTCAGCCTCGGAAGAACTGGTGTTTTGGGTGTAGAAACCAGTCTCCACAGGGTCAGCCCGCTGTGGCTGGCTTTGCATTTGTTTCCTCCTGTGGACAAACAGTTTGCACCTTGAGCAATGAACACAACAGCATGGCTACCAGCTGGGAGGGCATCTGAGAGACTGAAAAATCAGTCCTACTTAGTATCACTTTAAATCTACTCAGTATTTACCTATTCAGCACGGTGAGCTATTCCGAGGACGTGGGTTTGAATCCCAACTCTGCCACTTACTAGCCTTATGACATTGAGTTGAGCTACTTAACGTCTCTGTGAACCAACTTTCTCATCTATAAAAGAAAATTGCTTCACAGAGTTGTGAGAATTCGGTGAGTTATTACACCTAGAGGATTTGGAACAGTCTCTGACACGTAGTAGACTCTCAATATGCTATTTTTGTCATTATCAGCTCATCTTCATACTGTTAGCTGTTTTTATTAATTTTGTTTGGAAGAATTTGGAAAAGCCTGAATGAAAGGTTCACTCATTTGGGCTATTATTCTGGACCATCCCAAATGGAGCAGGGCCTAAGTTAACTCAGTCAAGTGGAGCAGGGCCTAAGTAAATTTAAAGTAAGCTTTTGCATTTTGAAAAAAAAATCACTATTCACTAAGAGCTGGAAAAAGGAGCGAATCTCAGTGCCAAATTCAAGACTCTGGTTTCCTCGCACCTCCCACACTCCATGAAGCCCTAGGCAATGGCTGAGGACATAGCACTCATCTCACCTCTGGATCCTCTTTTTACCTATCTCCCAGGTCACTTCCTAGTCTCATTCTTCTAAATTCTTACCCTTTTTTGTATTCTTCCTATAACACCTACATGGGCCTTAGGGCATCAGGCTTCATTAGTGTCCCTTCATGGCACCACTGGGCTGAAGATTTCTGACCCATGAATCATGCACAAAGCGATTCTCATGGAGTCTTCTAATTCACAACCCAAGTGTTTGTCTGGCTCCCCCATTGCCACACAGACTGTGTAAGGTTGGGGCAAAATAGACTAAGGGGAAAATCTTCAGATGTGATGGACTGACATTTTGAAAAAATATTTACAAGGCAAACTTAAAGTAAGCTTCTGCATTTTGAAAAAAATTACTATTCCCTCAATCTATGTTTTCCTACATAATTTCAAAGTGTAAACCAGAACCGACAAGACTGGCTTTTAGTAACACTTTCAACACTCACTCAGCATGTGACCCTGGACAAGGGCATTCCAGGCTTCTCTTCCATTTAAATTTATAACAAAAATGCCTGAATCTATCTAGGAGGTATTATGAGGGTCCAATGGGATGATATATTTGAAAGTGTTTTGAAAATATTTACAAATATAAAATAGCATTATTATTTATGGCGTACCTCTAACAAGTCCTAGGAAGTGTAGAGCAGGGACAGAAGCTAAGGAGAAGTCAAAAACTGGGGTCCTTTTGGCAAATAACTTCCCCTTTCTGATCCTCAGTTTTACCTATAAAATGAAAGGTTGGACTTGATGAACTTAGATTCCTTCCCAGATGAGCTACTACTGAGTCCAAACCAAACAAAGAGAAGGAAATTAATCAGAGTAAAATGGATATGTTTTTTAAAAGACTAAACTCTACAATAACAATAAGGGAAATGAAAAAAGTCAGACATGGCTTATTGACTATGACGCCCCTTCCCCAAACACAGACAAGTCCTGATAGCCTAATTTGCCATCAACAACAAACAGTTTTTCAGCGTATTGTTTTAAAATGGAGATTTTAAGACAAATCACTTACAAAAACCCTATATGCAAATACACTAATGACGGAAGTCTGCCTGCAGTCTCCTATCTGGACTTGTTAGAGGTATGCCATAAATAATATGCAACATGAGTGACCACACAGGTACACACACACACACAATTCATTGATATTCACAGAGGCCAACTCACATGAAGATAAGGTAAATAGACTTGGCTGCTTTGATGTATGGAAAGCAATCCCTCTACAAATATTCATTTCCATAGAATCTAAAGCCTCTTTTGACGGATGAGAAAATTGAGATTAAAATGATCAAGTGGATTACAGAAAATTGATGGCTACTTAGTGACTATGAAGGTAGGCTATTTAGTGACCATCTGACCTGATTATAGCTTGTGTTCTGTGTTGATTCTTTCTTGATCTTGCCTCGAGAACCTCTCATAAGGTTCCAATATTTCATTCACTGGTGCCTTCCCAAAGTGCAATGTTTTTCCAATAGTTTTACTTTTTCTTAGGAGATGCCTAAGACCATTCTGCAGGCTCTTTGCATCGAAATCTTTCTTGTATCATATTCATTAGTTGAGGTTGATAACTGTTAAATTTCACATGCATAAACCACATTTCTTTGACTCCAATATACAGTCATTTGCTCACAATCCCATGTTTAAATTTCTTGTTAATTAAACCGTAGACATAAATTCAACCTTCAGCTTGTTATTTTAATAGTAATTGCAACAATTAACCCATAACTGTTTTTATCACTAACAATTATTAAATAATAACTTGTGTGTTCATTAACATAATAATCTCATTAATTGCATGCCATCTCACAATGAGATTAACCTATGAAGAGCAGACAGAAAATACAGGTTGCAAGCAGAGTGTTATACTCTCCCTGGAGCTGCCTGGGCAAATTTTCAAAAAGTTACACTTCAGAAGGTAGAGGAAAGGTTTTGCCAGACAGGAGAGCTGCAGTGTCAAAATACTAACAATATGAATTTAAATTACAAATGTACAAAAAGGGTTTATGTGTGAATTTGAAAAATGAAGTGATGGGGAAAGATTACTAATTAAAGATTCTAGGAATGATTGTAAAATCAGGCTTTAGGCTTCCATATGAAAGAATTTTCTCCCTCCCAGCCACATTTGCCCTGGTTCCCTGATGCCACGTCTTAGTCCATTTGGCTACTATAACAAAATGCCTCAGATGGGGTAATTTATAAACAATAGGAACTTACTTCTGAACATTTTGGAGGCTGGAAATTCCAAAATCAAGGCACCGACAAATTCACTATCTGGTGACAGCTTGCTCTGTGCCTCACAGATGGCACATTCTTGCTGTGTCCTCATTTATCAGAGGAAGCAGGCTCCTTCCCTTAAGCCTCTTTTACAAGGACATTAATCCTATTCATGAGGGCTAATCATTTCCCAAAGGTCCACCTGTTAATACTATCAGAGTGGGGATTAAACTCCAGTGTAAGAATTTTGGACGACACCAACATTCCGACCACAGCATATTGATACCATGTTCTCTGTCAAATCAGCAACCACTATTTTTGTGTATTCACTCTTGACTATTTTCCTTCCTACCTTCACTTCTATGCATTAACTCACCCTGCCACAATCCCCATTTGCCTACAAAATTTCTCTGCTATCTCAGACCATCTTGTTTCTCTCTTGGGTTTTTGATCTTCATTTTCCTGCCTCTTGGTAGCCATGATTCTATAATACAGACATTAATTTGTTGTTTTGTCCCTTCGAAGATAGGATTAGACTTGCCATTTGCACCATACTGCCCTTTATTTTCACCCAGCAGCTTCACTGCAATGTTTAAAGTCTTGACTCTCTTAAGAAGATCTACTGTGTGCTCCAAAAGATGATAGTCTTGTGATTAACCACGATGGGACCATGATACTCCCAACACCACCTCCACCATTCCTGCCCCAAAGAGGCCAGTGTTTCTTTGAGGCATCCAGAATAGGTTCCAAACTCTTTGCCTATTTTTCAGCGCTCTTACAATTCATTCCAAAACTATCTTAACTCTACGTACACCACACATCAAGAGGGGCCATGCGTTCTCCTGAATGGTCAAACCATAGACTGAATTGGCATTGTACTATGTTAATTATCGTATTTCTTATTTCTATTAGTTCTATTTCATGCTTTTCCAAATCTGGTGATCATTTTCAATGGTCTCTTATTTCTTCCTCATACTTTTGATTTAGTCTTCCATTTATTTAGACTTAGAACACATGGCTGTTTTAGATTCTGTCTCTGCAGTTCCTTTATCAGAAGATTTTTAGGATTGCTTCTGTGTTTGTTGTTCATTCTGACTCACTTATGGTGTCCTAGTTCTTCACGTGCCTGGTTACTTGTGTGTATATCTATATGTGGAGGTCACATCCATTGGAACTTTATCTATGAGAGTTACATGAGTCACGTGTTGGTGGATTTATTCTTCCAGAAAGGATAGATATTTACTACTTTCAGGTATCTGGGGGCACCACCAACATGGAACTACTTTAAACTAAATTCTTTCAGCCTTCCAAACTTCTAGACTGAAAGAATCAAGGTCCCAAATCTTCAAGGGCCTAAACTGTGCTACAAATTCTCAGGGGACAATTTCTTCCTTGAGACTGAAATAACAAGTTATTTTGTTGTCTCCTTTGTGTGACTTTATTTTCTAGGTTACTCTTTCAGTAGAGATGGTGTCTTCCCTCTAGAAGTCCAGATGTTATTGTGGGGGAGTGACAACCCAACTCCTACTTTACCTTGGCCCACACTCTTTGTCTCCTTTTGCCCTAAGACCAGAAGATCCCCTTAAGCCAGCTGCCCTGGCATGCTCTCGGCTATCTTGCCTTCTTACCTTGTTTGATGCCTCTGAAAATTACCTTTCTTTTCTCCAACCGTACATTAAAGAACAGTTTGTTTCTACTTTATGTGGCATTTCCGGCTGTTTTATAGCAGGATTTCAGGATGTCAAATTCACATTATTGCAAGAAACAGAAGACCTGCAATCTATAATATCTTTCAGCACTGTTTCTTGCCCTTAGAATCTCAATGTAACTATAGTAGTTTCACTGTTGAGGTGAACACCCAAGTAGTCTGAGTCTGCACTTCTGTAACAGCCTCAAACCAAGCAACGCTGACCCTTGAGTGTTCTCGAACAGAGGTCACAAACTTTTTCCTTAAAGTACTAGAAAGTAAATATTTTGTGCTGTGTAAAACATGTGTTCTCCACAACTATTTAGCTCTACCATTTTAATGCAAAAGCAGTCATAGACTTGATATAAACACACAGTACAGGTGTGTTCCAAAAAAACTTCCTTTGTCTATGTTGGAATTTGAATTTCTTTTTTTTTTTCTTTTTCCACCACTAAGAGTCATATGATGGAATTTGAATTTCATATACTGTTTACATGTCATGCAATATTATTCTTTAAAATTTTTTCTCAACCATTTAAAAATGTAAAATCCCTACTTAGCTCATGAGCTACACAAAACCAGGCCGCAGACTGGGATTTGCTGTGTGTTCTTTAGTTGGCAGACCCTATTCAGGACCATTCTCAACTCAGGGTGCACATCAGAATCATCTGTGAAACTTTTGAAAAACAGAGATGTTCAGAACCACATAAAAATTGCTAGTGATGGAAACCTAGGTGGTATACCTATTTTTTAAGTTCCATAAGTAATTCTGATAAGCATCATGTATTAGTCCATTTTTCATTGCTGCAACAAAATAACTGAGGCTGGGAACTTTATAAAGAAAAATGATTTACTTAGCTCACAGTGTTGGAGCTGAGAGTCCAAACAGCGTGGCCCTGGCAAGAGCACCTCTGACTGTGTCACACCAGGGCAGATGGCACTATGGTAAAAATACATGCAGCATGAGGAAATGGTGAGACAGAAAGTCAGAAAGACCAGAGAGGGGCCAATCTTGCTCTTTTATAATAACCCTCTTGTGAGAACTAACCAGGGTCTCTTGAGAGCTACCTTTATTCTTCCCCAGGGTAGTGATCCCAGTGATCTAAAGACTCCCCTAGATTGCTCCTCTTAACATCACCACACCACAGACCAAGCTGCAACCCCCTGGGGACACATTTGAACCGTATTGAAACCTTAGCACGTCCCTAACTCAGGCAAGGTTCTCTATACTCTGCTCTTCCTTGACCCGCACAGGGATCCCCACACAACACAGTCAGCTTTCCACAAACACCTCATTTCTTTGGCTCCAAATTAAGTCACATAATTGTTTAGTCAAAAGAACCACCTACTGTGCAAAAATAAACACATAAATAAAAGTGAGTGATCCCAATAGTTTTTGGTATATAGCTTAGGAAAAATACCTAAAGCCTGTGCGCGCACACACACACACACACACACACACACACACATGCACCCCACATTTAATGTATGATAAAGAAGGTATCATAAGCCAAAAAGGAAAGGAATTCAATCAGCAAAATTGATCTGCAATTTGGAAACAAAAACAGTTTATATCCATATCTTACACTATGCACCAAAATAAATACCAGGTGCACCAAAGAGGAAGATAGTAAAGAATTAAGCCACAGGAAGAGACTAAAAGGTAGTTGAACTGAATATTTGTCAAGCCTCTGGAGTGAAGAGGAATTTCTAAGCTTAAAAGCTTATGGAAAAAAAAAAACCCACACAGAAAAGCTACACAGACTTCGATGCATAAAAATTATAAACCTCTAGATAATATGATAAACTAACTGAAATGAAAAGGTATATTGAGAAATTTGCATAGTTAAGGAAGAGCAACTAGTTTACAAAATTTGGGAAATAGAGAATCCGAGGAATCAAAGAAATGCAAGCTAATCCACAATACCATTTGTGACATATCAAATTAGAAAAGTTTTCATTTATGAAAAAAGACTCATGTTAGCTGGTAAGTAGTAAAATATACTTTTTCATGAATTGCATATTTATAGTCTGGAATGGAAAAAAGTAGATTTAGATAAGGTTTCAACCCAAATCTCTCTTACTAGCTGTGTAAATTCTCAAATACTGAAACAATCCATAGAACTAAGAGAAAGGATTGGTTATGGAAATTGTAACATAGTCATTTAATAACAGATTATGAGGCCCTTAAACATTATACTTCTAAATGCCATAAAATAACATGGATAAACATTATAATATATTAGGCCAAAGAGTAGGATATAAAATTATATAAATACTGTTGTTACAATTACTTAAAACTTAAATAAACCTATTCGGGTTGGGGGGGAGGTAAAAAGAAATATACTAAGACAGTAACAATATTTGCGAGGGTGGTATTATGGTTGCTTTTCTTTCAGACTCTATTTATTAAAACTGCATTATACTTATAATTTTTTAAAATAATCTTTAAAAGAGAAAAAATCATTGTTTGAAAACTGAAGTGTAGCAGACCACAAAACAGGAAATGGCAAAGGTTTGGAACCATATTTTGAAATTTTTCTATTAAAATATCTCAAAGTCAATATTTCACGTGGCAAAATCCCGGGGTACAAAGCTGAAAATTAGGTATTAACTCTGTCCTATGTTTTCTTTACACTTGTTATATCATTAAGACTATAGAGTAAATAGCTGCTGTTCTTACTGATAACTAAGTGAAGCCTAATTGTGTGGTTTCAGCCTCAATTAAAATTGCTGAAAATGTGAAAGGGTTTCTACCAGTCTCACAGATAAATAACACTTTAAAGCAGAGCCTTGGATTGGGAACTGCTTAAGATTTCCTTAGCTTTCTGCAAATCCCTGTGAATAGATCTGGAGAGTTTCACTTTTGTGATACTCAGATTTACCCTTCTTTGTCTGACCTTGATGCAATTTCCCTGTTTGTTAAAGGACATTTGAATTCCAAGACAATGTGCAATTCTTTAAATGATAATGGCCTACAATTTGAGCAGCCCAGCCGCATCTGCCACCAGGCTTTTGTCTTCTATCAAGTTCCAAAGAATGTGCTCCAGTTCATAAAGATTTCTAGGAGAAATCAGAAATCAAAAACAAGATCGCCCCTCAAAACAAAAAGAAGACCCTCTCTTGATGGGCCTCACCCCACCCCAACTTTCTCTTCCTTAGGTGCCTTTGAACCTGCCTGATGGAACATTGGAGGATCACTCACCTGTATGTGAAGGGCGAAATTTGTAATAGGAATATGCACTGTCTAATTTACTTGTTCCTGCTGCCAAAGCCGGAACAAACCCTGCTCCAAATGTCTGCCTTGGAGGAGATTCTTGTCTCCAGGTAGCCAAGATGGAAACTACTCAGAGTGGAGACTGATAAACACTGTGTTAAAAATCTCATGCGGAGTCGCAGTCATCTCCTCCTGGAGACCCTGTTTTAGGGCTTTGCGAACCGAAGGACAGTCCATTACAGCTGGGCATTTATGCCTTCAAAATGCTCATTTCTTCTTATGAGACAATAAAATACTTCCTGCAGCAACAGCAGGTGAGCACAGAAAGCGTCTTAAATATCTGACCTGAAGTGCCAAAGATGCTTAATAATCTTTAAAGTTACCAACAATATTGTTTCCCCCCGTTACCAGGATGTTGTAAAATGTCCTAATTAGTCTTTATGATAATGCCGACACCTCCACAGCACATAAAAAGGACTTTTAATTTTTAAAAGGACAACTCTGGTTGGTTTGATTTTTATCTCTAATTGGCCTATAATGTCTATCCCTCTGGCACTCCAGACAGGCAAACATTAATTTAACAAGCAACTCGTACACCAGGGGAGACCCGAGAATCAAGTGTGGAAAAGAGGGTTCCCGTATTCTGGACACGTAATTGGTTCTATTCTCTTTTACCTCCTGGACGGTGCTAAACAAGCTTGTCTGCTGCTCAAAAGGGGGTCCCTCTAAGGCAGCTGTTTCTTGAGGACCTTCTAAAACCCTTCAGCCAAGTTCGTGTTACTGCATGACCAGGATTCAGCAACCCTGGAGATGAGGTCAGCAAGTGCTCCAGGAGAAGCCACCCAAGAGACCCTGAATGATGGACCAAGAGCCAAGAAACTGAGCCCAGGAGGCCAGAGGTCTGTCCCTGTTCTGCACCATGGGCTCTGTGGTCTTAGACTGCTCAATCATCCTCCCTGAGTTCAATTCCTCAACAATCACATGAACAGGATTATCTAAAATAATTTCCCAAGCTCTTTCCAGCTTTCACACATAAATATTTGCTAGTGAACAGCTCTGCCAACAGCCTGGCCGGTGAGCTGAGGGTCCTGCCAGCTGGTAATGCAGAGGCTGGCTCAAGCCACGGGAACCATCAGCTCTTTTGCAACATCCAGTCTGATACCAGACACTCTGTCACAGCCAAGTGCCCACCACACTGCTCAGGACATTCTAGACCTGCCCAGAGAAGATGCCAAGGGAGGGCTGGGCTCACCAAGGCTTCAGGAATGATCCACCCAACATCCGCCTAAAGAAATTTCAGGAGATTTAGCTGAATGATCCCAATTATCTGACTCCTAAGTGAGAAGCTGTAATCTTGGATCCTGCTGAATCAAAAGAGTATCACCTTTGCACCAAAGGAGAGAAAAGTCCTTTTATGTGCGTTAAAAATCAGCTTCTTGTGTTATTCATCTGGGTATATCTGAGGGTTGATATACATTTGGGGGACCTCAAGGGTTCCTGCTGCAATGGAAACAAGGTTGGGGGATGCCACATATTGACCCCAGATGATTCCAGCTGCTGACTAATGAGGCTCCAATGGCTGCCCCACTTCCACCCAGCCCCTTTCAAGTCCCATTCTTCTCAATGAGCTGCTAGCAAAGAGAGCAGGAGCTGAGTAGAATAACATTGCTGTTGAAAAGCCTTTTTCTTCCAAAACCAAGAAAGCTATGACAATCTTTTATTTATACTTCCAATACTTCAGTTTGGGGTAATATGTGTAATGGCGCTGCTGTTTCCCTGGTCACCCTCTCCCATAATGGTGTCATTGCGAGGCATCACACACAGCTCATCAGCAAATCCAAGGAGGGCAGGAACCAGCCCACGGAAGTTGTTGTCTTACATGCTGGCTACTCAAAATGAAACGCACTCCTCGAGTTTGATGCCCTGCCATTGCAAAAGTAGTCCTCTGGTCGGTCTCGCTAAGTATCTGTTAAATCAATCATGCTGCTAAACACATTAACACCACACACATCCATAGTTTTTACTCCACTGCCGCGAAGTCTGAAACAAAACACAAATAAAGCAAAGACATTTTGAGCCAAATTTTCACTCAAACCTCAATGAGGGCTTCACTCAACTTTCCTCTGTTCTCCTGCACTGATATTTCTCCTTCATTCTCTTAGCCCAAACCCTCATTAATTACAGGGTGAAAGAGAATATGCATTAAAGCAGTGGTCAAGGCTAAACGTTTGGTTTGTACAACTTTGGATGACATTCAAGTTTAACCTTTTCCTGCTAAAGTTACTATTTTCCCCATTTCAAACCATATGGTACCTATCAATCTTAAGTTTAAACTCACTTCCTTTTGTTCTGTACAGGTTTGGATCTAACTGCTACTTTAAAATAGAATTTAGAATATGTTGATTTGACTTCCCCTCAGCCACCAGACTTGGAGAGAAACTATATTTCTTATATAGAAATGCGCATAGTTTAAAATGATAGAATCATTATAGTCTTCTATGAACAAAAATCAAATTATAAGCTCTTTGTGGAGTTACAAGGGAACCCTTAAATTATGAAAGACCTGTTTGCATGACCATCATCCACTCACCTTTAAGTCATCTTGGTTGGGGTTACAAAGAATCAAATGCTCACTTTGCATTATGGGGCAAGAAGAGTGGCACCATGCTTTTGGTAGACCACAGCCTTGGGAAATAACAAATCTAAGTTCACTTCCCACCTCCACCATTTACTGTGACCTTACATAGCTCTCTGAGCTTTAATTTCTTTATTCAAAAAATTCACAATTCATTGTAGGGCTTTTGTGAGTTTAAAAAGATGTAAATAGATATAATAGAAGAAAATCAATGAGTAATACTATTACTGTTGTTATTGAAAGTATAAGCAAAAAATCATAAAAGCATACTCATCTAAGAGAGCAATGATAGTTGGAAATTACAGAACAGCTGGGTTGTGGTATAAACAATTTCTTTAAAGAAATTACACATTAAACTAATATTTTTGCTCATCTTTTCAGAGTCAGGACCTGCCTCTGGAAACTTCCCAGCAGAAATATCATCAAGAAAGAAAGAAAGGAACCAGCCCACAAATCCCCTATATGTTCACTCAGAGACAGCCAATAAATGTGCAGCCTTCATCAGCATAACTGTCTAAAAATCTACCAAAGCAAATAGGATGTAGCCTTATTGATCATTACAAGCAAGACTTAAACTCATGCAGTTTCATCTTTATTGCTTCCTATTAAAACTCACCTGCCTCTTACACTTCCTCGGGTGTAGCATCTTTATCTGACTGGTCCAGCATTGGTCATGGATCCAAAATTGGTGCCCTGAGTTCTGACTCTCTCCATTGCACTCCCTACTCTCTATAACACTACCAGGGACTTTATTTCAGTCGACAACTGTTTAGGAATAGGATTGCATCTTAGCATAAAGCATGCATGTCTGAAATTTGCAGTGGGACTCTGCTGAGGGAGTGCTAGAGTTTTTCTAAAGTTACCCTTGCTGTATTAAAATTTGAAAGTTACTTGACACACTGAAGCACAAATTCCTTTGGGGATCCCAGGAATCTGCTATCTCAGTAGTCACCTCCTCTGCCAACCCATACCTGCATCTGTCTGTCCCACCTCTCCTCTTGAGAAGTTTTGTCAGCAGAGCCTATGACAGTAAGACAAGACTGGCTCAGCTACAGCAAATTTTGAAAGAAAATAATGGGGCCAAGTGTGAAAACAACCTTGCCTAGAAAGACATGCAAGGCAGCAGGATTCCAGGGCCTTCCCAGGAAGTTAATAAATGAACTACTAAAATGAGGTGACTGTACTGGAGGGGAGAAGAAAAGATTCTTCAGACTTCCACTGATACCATCTTCAATGGGGCAGATTAACAATAAAGAGAAGCCAAGGTAGGAAGCAGGAAGGGTTGGTAGAGAGGTGGCCTTCTTAAGTAAAAGCAGACCACCTGTACTGCAGAGATATCACCAACACAAATCAAGGGTCAGGAGCATCTACAGAAACTGAGAAGGTCTTCAGTGTCACTCACTCCCCCAGTGCCTGCCTTGCTTCCCAGCTGTGCAGCTGCTGTGGCTGCACTGGGCAGATGGTGCTTTGCATCTTGGGTGCCATTACAATGGAGATCCTTCTCCCAAACTGTTTAGGAGCACAACATGAATTCTCCACATGAACAACAGCAACCAATAAAGTCAATGATTTTTATGGAATGAGCTTTTACATAAAACACATTTAAGTGCATATAAAAAGAGTAAATAAGATCTATCATCAGTTGTAGCTTTTTTCCCCCAACCTAGGCTTATTCTTGGGATTTTTTTTAGGATTCTTTCCAAGTCACCCAGAATTATAATACCTTCAGAGTCAAAGCCTCCTTGCAATTGATTTGCGTTTTAAGCCAATTTAAAATCCAAAACCTATATTGTTTTTCCCAACTACCAGCTGTACTTATTTCTATCAAAATCATGATTTTCCTCTTTTTCAGGTTTATTCTAGAATAGCTTATCACAATGTTCAGCCCTATTCCCTCAGAGTTATATGTTCCTTCTGTATAATTTAAGTGAAACGGAAACTAGCGAGTTATGGCAGAAGTCTCTACCAACACTTGTGGGGATTTTTCCAGCTGAGGAATGTTTTCCAGTGTTTGTTTTAAGGAGTGGAAAGAATTCTTTCTCATCTCATCTCGCTTTCACCTCTACTCTCCACCCTCTGCCATTTTGGAACAGTACTTATCTCGGTCATGGATTAACCAACAACCTTTTAAGTAACACAGTTAAGAAGTCCATTCTGAAAGAGATCAGCAAGGGAGACATTGGTTTTGCTAGCCAGTCTACTTCTCCCGTTTTCCACCCTCTTGGAACCCAAATTTGTTCAGGAATTCACCCCACTTTTTTCAGATATTCACATGAATCGGAGAAAGGCAACTCTACCTGCAGCTCCGAGGTGAACCCTAACACACTAAGGTCCTTACATGGTAATTCTATTCTCCCTTGCCGAGTATCGGTCAATGAATGTGCATGTGACTAACTCTAGCCAATAAGACATGACAGCAAGTCTATCTGGGGTTTCAAAGACAAGTTTCCTCACCTCTAAAGAGGTATCAGAAGAGTTGGGTCCTCTTCTCCTTGGGAGAACTTTCCTGTTTCCTTTTGATACCTCAAACTGCCATAGCCATCTTACTAACAGCACAGAGGTAAAACCAACACACAAAGGAGGGAAGGGCCAAAAAAGACGTGAAATGCAGGCCCTGGTGACCTGAACCTGCTGCCTCCCGATCTATGGATTCTTCTTAAGTGAGGTAACAAAAATATTTTAGAGTTACTCCAGACCGAACAAGGAATTTTTTGTTACTTACAACCCAAAACACCCTAATACATGCAAGTTCACGATGGCAAATTTTAGAACACAATCTTAATGTGATTTCACAACCCTCCCCCCTCCTTGTCCGCACACACAGGCTGATTGCCATCAGTATTGTCATAACGTGATGGCACAGCATATGTGGAGAGTGCCTGATTTGCATTAATCTCTTAAAATTGTAATTATACTAAATGTGTGATGGTTTTAGTGAAATATTCTGTGAAACTGGCCCGTGGTAGAACTCAAGATCAATTTTTTTTTAAAGCAAAATTGGCATGGTTTGAAATCCCAGAGGCTGAAAAAGTCCTAAGAGATAAATCTAAAGACTACAGTAATGATATCCAGGGGAAGTAGACCATGCAGCATGAGCATTTCTTATTTAAGACTGAACAGTTAGTGGTGAATGACTACTTGAAAATAATAGAATATGGTAGAAAGAATGTGATTTTATTGGAATGTAGGACTTACGGAAAAATACTCAGTGGAGTAGAGAATTGAATTCAATGACAGTCATGTTTCCCAGAGTTATTCCTGTTTGGGATTCATACCTGATCCTTTCCAGGTCCTAAATTTCTTCGTAGGATGCCTTAAATCAAGACTGAGGCCTGAACTTACTAGGATGTTACTAAATCTTAAATTCTGGCACTATCTCCATATATACTTCCACTAATAACAACTATCATTTGTGTAGAACTTGTGATTTTCAAAATACTTCTTTTATTTTCCCCCTTGATCTCCCTAATATATTTATGAGATAAAAATTATTACCCCATTTTATCAGTGAGGAAACTGAGGAGAAGAGGAGCTAAATAAATCACCCACGATCACACAGCTAGCAAATGAAAGAGCTGAAAACCGAGGCCTTCTGACTTCAAGTTCAAAGTTTCCATTTCACTCAGGCGCTCTCCTCTCTCTGCCCATTCCTGTAGGCTGTAACAAATTGGAAGTTATGCTACTGATCAGCAGCAATTGGTTTGAAATAAGAAATCTTTGTATTTAAATATAAACATGAATATTTGAAAATGGCTAATTTGGGCCAAATGTTGGGCTTAAAATGATTGCCAACCTCTTTTGTGTGCACAAACTCCCCTAAACCATTTGTTCTCATATAACATTTAGCTTAAGATATAATACACAATACATATATAGTGTTTCCCATGTACAATGTTTTCCAGCTTCTAATTCACTTTAGGCCATCAAAAGAGAACATAAAATAACTCCAGAGCTCTAGACTTCTGCAATTACCTTGTGGAGAGGGAAAGAGAAGAGGAGGAAGAGTTTTTACAACAGAGAAAATCCAGATTTCTTATTAGTCATGGTCTAAAAATGACAACCCCCTGCCTATCCGGCAGGCCTCCCTCCACCCCAGCCCCTACCCACAAGCACAGCTGGCAAAGCCTGCTGCAGAACACATTTCTCTGCCTGGCAAGCCAAATTCAGACCTGAGCAGGGAACCCATTTTTGCACAAGTTGGACTGGTCTCCATGGCCTTGGGGCAGAGTACCATCCAGGAGGGGATGAAGTGCAGGGGAGGATGCAGCTGCAGTTGAGGCCTTTGGCTATGGCACCTGGCCACCCATGGCCTGAGAAGAAGCAAAGCCACCATCAAGGTCCCTCCACAAATGCAAGCTCCCTTCCTCTACCAAGAGCTCACAAGTGGTCCTGATAAGGTTGCTCTGAACTCTTCTGCATTTACCACCCTCAGGAGCCTTTGTTTAGCCGAGCTGGCCACAGTCAGGAAAGGCTGGTGAGTGGGATGATCACCATTACCCTCCGATCGGAATGGCAGAAGAGGGAGCAATCACATCTTACAATTCAAAAGGAAAGGAGTATGTGATTTCTGAGGTACGGGAAGGGTCCCTTGCCCCCAGACGTATTTTCCCAAAACCTCTTCAGCTACCTGAATATAGTGAGATGAAATTCTTTTTAAAAGTAAACCCTGAAATAAAAGCAGCCCACATCCTCGTTGATAGAATCAGCCTCTTCCTCCATCTCCTTCTCTTTTACTCTATTTCTTCACAAAACGATCCCGTGTTATAAACGCTTTTCCCCAAGTTCTCTCCACATCCCCCACTCTACCTCCCCTGTTCCCAAAATCAAGGCATTTTCCCTTAGGCATATAATAATGATTGCTCATGAATTTAAGCCCCCAACAGAGGCCTGGGATCCAGATGCAAATAGCTCAGAGCAACATGGTTAAAGCCTTTTTATACCCTTTTCCCAGGAGGACAGATACATTCCATCCAGTCGAGGTTCTAGGCCCTGGCTTCCCGTACAAGCACCAAAGAATAGATTTATGTTTCCACTTCTACAGTGCCTTAAATTGGGATTCTTGAAAATAGATTCTGAGTTGGAAAGCTGCCCACTAAAGGTTTATTGAGAGAGCTGTCGGGATGTGGGAAAGTGAGGAAGGCAAGACTGGGTAGAAGGGGAAACTGCCCCCCAATGTGGCTGCAACTAAGACTTCAGGAATTGTACGAGGGATCTGAAGCTACGGTGGCCCTTACACACTGTCCCAAACTGAGATAAGAAGCCGGGCCTTCTTATCCGCACATCAGCAAGTTATTGGCCGTAGGTTGCTCCCCAGGGTTAGGTGGCTAAAAGTAGCTCCTGTGGAGGAAAAGAGATGTGAACCATTATCAGCAAATATTCCCAGGAGCCCTGGAGGGATGCATCAGTTACAGAGGGATTTGGATGGAGCAAAATCATCTCCATTACAGCCCACCCCTCCTGCACTCTGATCCACATTTTTATAAGAAGCGTGTCTCATCAAAGGAATGGTGATCTTGTTGATCTTGTTTCCAGAACAAATTCACAAAGACTTGTACAAACGAAAATTCTTGCTGCTACATTTGATTTCAAAGCTGTAACTGAAACTCATCATTTTCTTCTTTCAACATATTTATTCTAGATTCCCTTCACTCTTGGCTAGAACCTCTGCTGGTCTATATGTCACATCTCATGATCTTTGCAGGTTCTGAGCTCCTGACTCCCAGGTCATTCTCAGACAAGGGCTGCTACATTTTTCTCATTTTCATTAAAAGTAGGTGAGATGTCCTACTGAGTCTCCTCAGGGTCAAATATCTTCTCTGTAAATATAGCAGTATTCTTACCTCTTCCTAATAGTGAGGGTCAATTACTTGGAACACAGTGTCATTCTTTTTTCAGCTGGTCTGTTGTCACAAACAGCCAAAAGTGACAAGTCAACTGTTACAGTTTAAAGTTCAAAAGAGCACAGCAAGTACTGGAATCATTGCTTTCCGAGAAGCAGAACATCTAGACCCACAGAGCCTAGAGTTGTGGGAAACACAGAAGTAGTCCGTCTGGAAGCTCTAGAAGTGAGACATTTAGTGATAATAAGAAACCACCTTTACTCCTCTTCCTTTGGTTTCCAGACTCATATATTGTACTATTAAAGAACACCAATAATGGCCACTGGAGATACCACTCCCATCTTCAAACGCATACCAAATAGCCCCACTTTGCCACATGACTCAGAGGGTCTGACACAGACTGCTCATGATGGACAGGTTATTTGAGGTCACATGGTCAGACAGTCTCTACCAAGGCCTGCTGGAATGCAAGATGTTGCTTTTTGACTGTTGTGTACTTCTCTGCTATACGTGGAATGGCCAAGCTTCAAAAGGCTAGGAGTCCATGTTGATACTTTCCTATTGGTACTTATTAGACACCACTCTGGTTTTTTCCACCACAAATATCTCTAGTTGCACGGGGGTTGTCACGCCACATGGCAAAGCAGTAGAGCTGCTTCCATCCTGGCTGGACCTCCACAGACTCCTACCTCTCTTGGCCCAGCTTAAAACAGACAATCTTCTATGACCCAGTGTCCAGCGACAGAAGCAGTACGAAATATGCTGTCTTCAGAACACACAGCACTTTTTGAAAGTGGGAGAGTCAAATTGCAATAAGTTGTCTTTTGCATGCAGAGTATGTCTCCAGGCCCACTGAACCCCTAAAACTTCATCGGTATGACAAGTCCTTGAATCTTCAGAGGGTTTATTTCGCATATTCTGGAGAACATGCTACTCGCCAAGACCTCCAGTGAACCTGCTACTTCTTACTCAACTGGACAGATTAACATGGTGTCATCAATATAACAGACATGTATGATATTCTAAGGATTACCGTGGTTCCTTGCCATTCAGACTACATGGGCAAGTGGACAGAGTTGGCCTCGCCCTAGGACAAAACCACAAATGGCTATTCCCATGCAAACTGCTTTTGATTATGTTTTCTAATAAAGATGGAAATGGATACATTTTCCAGGTTAATGGCCACATACCTAGCCTGAGGCTGTACTAATCTGGTCCAGCGAAGAAACTCACCACCTATTAAGAGCTACAACTGAGGTGGCTTAGTTAAGCTTGTAGTAGCCTGCTGTTAAATCTGTAGAGTAGCCTACTGTCAGCACTATGATCTAATTGTTTGGGGATTAACTAGATTGGATAATGAAATGGAGATGCCATGGAGCTATCTACTCATACTTTCTTTAGATCTTTGATGTCTAGGACACAAGATTGATTTTCATGTGCTGGCTGGGCTGTGGGAGGCAGAAGCATTGCCAAAGGCTGCCCCTTGGCCTCCACCTCTACAATAGCTCTAATCCTTCAGGTCAAGGTAGTTTTGTCAAACTCCCACTTAAGTCCATTCCGCTTACACATTTAGGGATGGGGGAATGACCAGAAGGTGATCCGGAAGAACCACTGTTCCAAGTTTGAAGTTCTCAGTAGTACCTACCCTGATATTCCCATCCCAAGTGGGTAGGTCCCTCTCTTTCTTTTTTAGGTCCTCAACCTTCGCAAAGGAAACAGGTCAGGGCTTGAGAATTCTACCTTCGCTGAAGCTCTCCCATACTTAAGAATAGGTTCTCTACTCTATCTGCCCTCCAGCTATTGTACATTAAGGTTTTTAAATGCTGCCAGAGAGATCCTCTGTCTTTAACATTTTGCCTTGAAAAGATTAATCACCCTGATCCTGTCACCAGAAATTAGTAGCAGTCACTCAACACTGCAGTACTTAAATTTACCATTTTCCTCATACTTATCAATAGCCAGGGATATCCTGCCAGCCACCGCACCCCACACACACGCACACTAGTAACTCATTCTAGTTCACCGCTAGGGAAGGTTTGACAACTGCATGTCCTTGGTCTGCTGAAGACCACCCCACCAGGGCCAGATGGAAATGTTAGGCATCAAAAACTCCTCTGAGTATTTGTAGGACTCAATAAATGGTTTTTCATGTCCACAGTCCCATTTTAGAAGCACATTTCTGGGGCCACGCCCAGTACAAACTATTTTAGATTGAATTCCTGGAAATAATCTCTAGGAGAGTTACCGGCTGAAGATTTACTGGGTTGTATTTACAACTATAGGAAGCAGGCCTATAAAATGAAAATTTAAGGAAAAAATAAAACAGGAATGTGAGATTAGGTGGAGGCCACAGATAATCCTGCAGGGGGCTGGAACGGTCCCGGAACGATGTCCACAATTGAATTAAGTACCCTGAATTTCTATGTCCCCATATGTGATGGTTGATTGATTGTGTCAACTTGTAAGAGAAGTTTAACTAAATTGGTTTAGCAATTCTACACCCGGGTGTAGAAGATGCACCCTAGGGCGGCCCATTCTCTAGATGGTATAAAGGGGAAATGAAGAGGGATCTAGGCCAGCTGGTTTCTTTGGATCAGTTTCACTTCCCTTGGAGGAACTCCAGACCTTCATCTGGATACTTCGGGCCTCTAGACCTTCGCCTGGATCCTTCGGACCTCCAGACCTTCGGCTGGGCCCTCCAGATCTCCAGCTTGTAGACGGACTCTCTGCACGCTTCCACACCTGACTCGTAAGAAGCCCGAGGAAGACAAATTGTAAGCTCTCAAATATTCATATATCTACCATTGTATCTGTTTCTCTAGAGAATACTGACTAATACACCATACCAGCCAGTCACTGGGCTGTTCTCAGGAGAAGGGAGGAGATCACAATCTTGGGATTCCCAGCAGTACTGGGCACACTCTCTAACAATCATATTGCCAGGCATGCAGCAATATCCATTACACATGGATACACGCTTACCCTAGAGCAGTAGAAATGTCCTATGGCTCTTCCAGAAATTTATCTCGTGGCTCTCAGCCACACTGATCTCATGCCAATTCTTAGAACATTGCTGTTGTCTCGATCTTGATTCCTTTTGTGCGGGACCCTCACAGGTCTGGCCCTTCCTCCCCTGTCAGGTCTCAGCTGTCAGCTTATCTCATCCGAGGCCCTTCCGGGCAGCCCTACATAAAGTAGGTTTGCACTCACACTCGGCATTATTTTTTGTTATAACAACTTGTATGCTTCCTACCTATCCCTTACCATAATCTGCAAATCTTTGGTATATTTGTTTGTTAACTTACTCAGTGTCTTCACTGCCCTCCAGAATATAAGCGTCATTGGTCCAGAAACATCTGGATAGCCACTGTGATACCCAGTCCCTGGGACATAATAGATGAAGACACAGTCAAAATCCATTGAACAACGGGGTTGGGGATTTAGTTCAATGGTAGAGCGCTGGCCTAGCAAGCAGAAGGCCCTGAGTCCGATCCCTAGCACCTCCCCCAAAAAATCCATTGAACAAATGAATTAAAGGAGAGAAATGATAAGTTTGATAGATAAGGAAAAATTTATCATGGATACTAATGAGCAATACAGTTTACATAAAGCAATTGCCACGTAGTCCAAACTCCTCTGAGTACCTGTAGAACTAAAGGAAAAATGGTATTGCAAGCAAAAGTTGATGCCGGCACCCCCGCTTTCCATTCCTATTTGTCATTTACACTCTTGTGTGATCAGTATTGTAGTTTAGATCTGGGGCGCCCCCAAAATTCTCGTGTGTGTGGAAGGTGGTTGGATCATGGGGGTGCGGTAGCTGAAAAACATGGATCCTAATGTTCCTGGGTTCTTGGGTTACTCGGATCTCAGTGAGGTTCGGGCAAACACAGAGTACTTTGGCACAAACTTAAGCCAATACTTATCCCAGTGGTATTTCCATTTTCAGCCTACTGTCCAATTCTGAACAACAGGAGTGTGTTTCTCATTAAAATAAAACTTAAAAGACTTGGGAAGACACAGGCGAAGCCACCTTAATATCACAGGCCGCTCCTCACAGACCATCGGACCAAATCCTTGTGGACTCAGAAGCAAAGCAGCATCAAAAGACTTAGTGGTCACCACTAACCATTGAGAAGCTGCTCGACCTGCTTTGTAAGTCACCTAAACTTTCCAGGGTTCAGCCGTGGGCATGACTTGGGCTCTGCCAAATTCTTGTACGGTCTTCCACAGGAACTTCTACACAAAGAACTAGACATGTCTTCAGATTCCTCCCAGTTCAATTAGGCAATATTCTTTCTGTGTATGTCACCAACCCTAAAGCAGATGAGCACCAGCCATCTTGAAAATGGAGTCAGTTTTTAAGGCAACAACTTTGTTACAGAAAGTTTCAGGTGTAAAAAGAATCAGCTTGTAAAACAGATGACTGAGCATTTCTTAAAATAAACATTTGCCAAAGCTAAGTTAGGCAGGGAATTGCCTGGAGTTATGAGCTTCCAATGCTGCATTAAAACTCTTAATGGACTTGGAGATTCATTTGGAGATTTAGTATTTATTAATATCCCCACTGATTCTATTTTCTACTCCATATTCAATGCAAATACTATTTTTACCAGCATATTTATTGCGTTCATTGAATGGCATGAAGGCATCTTGCAGGATTACATAGAAATGTTCTGAAGTTGCTTCAAGAAATTGCTATTTTTATTTTGTAGAGTTAATTGAACCTGCTGCTATATATCTAATTTATGTAAAGCACAAAGACAGCAAGTTGCTAAACAAAAGTGTATTTGGTGCATAATATTATGTTTCACTTCCTCTAATGTGATGGAATATAGGCTATCAAAATGATCTTTCTCCCTTAAGTGTAATGGCTGACTTTTATTTATGGTTGTATATATGCAGATCCATGCAAGCTGATAAATACAGTGGGATGCAGCAATTTTCTCTAGCAGCATTAGCACATAAAAGTTACTTAGGTCAATATTTTGGTAATTTAAGCATTGATAACCATCTCTTGAATATATTAATGATGATCCATTTCACTACACCTTATTATCTGGATCAATTTGTCTATTCCCTTCTTTATATAGATCTAACTAGTTCAACTTCCATTCAGAGATGTAAAGTACCATCAGTACACATTACTTTTGAGTACTTATTGCCTCAAATATTGATTTTTAATTTTTTTGTCAAACAGAATATGTGCTCTCATTTTGTGCAACCAGAATACACACACACATACACACACACGCACACATGCACACACACACTGGGCTGGAGCCATCATATTAAATAAATTTTCCTAAATACTAGGAGCCTTTAGACATGAACATCAGTACTTTTTTAAAGTTATTTTTGTTTCAAGAAATAGAATCTGACTGTGGTTTGGTTGAGTGAAGGGGGCAGGGGAAAAAGACGTTTATTGGAAGGATCCTGGGTTATTACCCTGAATCAAAAGGGTAATTAAATAAGCAGGACTCAGAAAACAAAGGAGCCAGGATGTCTCCCGGTCCTCAGCGGGAGACAAATGACATATGCTGAGTGTTTACTGTGTGACTGGTGCTGTCCACGTATTTTCAAGGTGTTTTCTCTTAGTCCTCAAAGCAAGGCCGAGAGTACCACCATCTTCACTTTAAATGCAGACACAAGCATAGTGACACATACCCATAATCCCAGCATTTAGGAAGGCTGAGGTAGGAATGTTGCAAGTTCAAATCCTGCCTGAGCAACTTAGGAAAAACCTGTCTCAAAAAACAATGCCTGTAACCCCAGCACTTGGGAGGCTGAGGCAGGAGTATCACTTTGAGATTGAGGCCAGCCTGAACTACATAGTGAGTTCTGAGCCAGCCTGAACTACACAGTAAGACCCTGTCTCAGAAATAAATAAATAAATAAATAAATAAATAAATAAATAAATAAATAAATAAATAAAAAATCATGGGGCTATAGCTCAGTGGTAGATTTGAAGACACTGGCCACGAGTATTGGAGTGATGTGGCCACAGACCACACAATGCCAGCAGCCGCCAGAATCCGGAAGAGGCAAAGAATGACTTCTCAATCTCTGGAGTATGCACAGCCCCACAGCGTCTTGATTTCAGTCCAGTGATACTGCCTTTGAACTCTAGTACTTCAAGAGAATAAATGTCTGCACTTTTAAGTCACTGTGTGGTAACTCATTACAGAGGATTTGGGAAAACAAAGCAGCTCAGGGGTTGGGGATTTAACTCAGGGGTTAGAGTGCTTCCCTCACAAGCACAAGGCCCTGAGTTCAATCCCCAGCACCAAAAAATATAAGTGACCGCAAAGCGGTGCTAGTTGGAGTTTCCAGCCAGTAACCACAGCAGTGCCTTCTCCTCCCGACCCAGTGGGAAGGGAATACGTCTTCCCTTCCCGTGACTGCAGGGTGTGGCTGTGAGACACATCGCCATCTCCAGGGAAACGGAAATAGCATCTCTGCCTCTGGACTTGGGGATCAGGCACATGACTCGCTCTCCTGACCCCTTGTTACTAGTGGACAGGTGCAGGCCGAGGTTGCAGATGTACCTCTGTAACTGGACCTGATCTCTCAGGCTCGTGCCACTGCCGAAGAAGAACATGCCCCCGGGAAACCTGCCGGCATCTGAATGAGAACCGACGGTGCCGGTCTACACAGAGCCTGCAGCCCAGAGCCCAGCCGGGAGAGCCCGCCCAGCCCAGCTTCACCCAGGCGGCCTGCGCACGCAGGAATGATACACGTATGCCTGTCATTTAGACCACTGAGACTTTATGGCTGTTTATTATACAAGGATATGGTTGAAACCATCAGCTTTAGTTACAACATTTAATTTGTTAATTTAGTTACGCATATATATACCTTTAATACATATAAAATAATACATTAACAGTGTAATACAATACACTCTGTAATATAATCATACTGTGCCTTTTCTAGTCTCACACTTCATGAAACGGTCGTACTAAAAGATTCACCAACAACCCCACTAGAAGAGTGCTTATGTCATACCGTTTTCTAGATTAACCACTAAGGTTTACAATGTCGTTCCAATCCACAAGTACCAATCTCATAACTGTAGAATAAGATTTTCAGATGGTCTTTGAAAGACTGGTTTATAGTGACATTCACTGTTTATAATTTGAGGCCAAAACCTCAAGATTACTTACTAAATCGTGCTAAACGTTTGCTATCTTTCTTTAACCTTCTGAGGTTAGGTGATCAGCTAGCCTTCACCAAAGTCATTTCAAGGTAATGTGTCTTCCTCAAACTGTTCTCTACGAGTCAGTGTTGAGAGCTCTGGCCAAATACCTGAGTTTGTCACAAAGCTGCGTTGAAGAGTCCTAGTAATGCTTCCTACAGCCAACCACTTCTGTGAGAAGTGTGAAAGTAGGCGATATTAACTGTATCCCCTTCTAGTCTAGCTTATTCTCTACCAGCTTTCCCTCGGTGGCAGGTATTGGAGTGGACACAGACACGCATGTTAGACACCCAGTAAGAGGAAGGTTGAGCTGGAACAGATCAGAGTTTGAGTTCAGTGGAATATGTTTTGGGGACACATCACAGTTCCTTTGGTGCAGAGTGAAATTAGTGCAAACCTTCTTGGTACAGAAATGGCTTTCAGGAACACAACTACCACCCACTTGTCAACTTATCTGGCCCCAGACCCAGGCCCGGAGGTCCTACCAAAATCCTCACTGGTCTTTTTGTATCCCTCATAGAAGTATAAGGGTAAATTGAAGAAAAAATGTAATTTGAAATGTATAGAAGTAGAAGCTAGTCTGTGGAAAATTCTTCCAATCATCAGAAATTTAAAATTCTAAGTAGAAGATTTGGTTCTTATTAATGCTTAGTAAGAACAGAAGTTCTCTCTCACTGAGGAAATACACCCAATAATGCAACATATACAATTATAAATGCAGCCTTGGTTTTTTTTCTTTTTGATGAGAAACATGTGAAATAAATTTATCAGAATTCCTGGGTCTATTGGGGAAAACCCATAGCAGTACCGCAAACTGACGACATCAGCTATAACAGCTCAATTACAAATGAAACTTGCTAGCGGTTTTCTCAAATCTGACAGCCAACCTGAATGTAAATGACATTACCAAGAACAAATTACAAAGTTCAAAAGAACTTTTCTGAACTACTTATATTTTTTAATTCTAACAAACTGAATTTTCTTTATATTCTCATTATGGAAAATGATACTATAAAATCATTGTCTTATGAAGACATTTTTTGGAATTTGTGGCACTTGTGTCATTTATCAGCTTTTTAAAAAAATAGATTTTCTCCTCATTCTAAATAATTGTTTACCACCAAGCAAACTTCGTATTCTTTTTGTTAAAGTGTGTCCCTAAAAATTGATTGCAAAAAGGTAAATTGAGGCAGAGTGATAATCATAAGGGAGCTTGAGTGGAAATGTAGCTTTGTTCTAGCCCACATTTTTGCTCTTGGCAGGTGAACGCCATGATCCGGGTATTGTAGATAAACTCCACCCACCAAGTCCCCTTTCCTAGATGTTCCTATGAACCCAGACCCAGTAGCCTCACAACAGGAGTGTCCGAAGCAGAGGCAGACGTAAAGGAGGAAGGGAAGGGTTATTAAGCTCTACTAATAATCTCAAGTCCTGACACTCCAACTTTCTAGCCATGTAATCTTGGGTAAATTATTTAATCTCTGGGGAGATCCATTGTAGTAAATGAATTACTTCATGGAGTGTATTTAGATCAACACCTACATAGTGATAAGTTCTCAACAAACTCAGCTCTAATATCATTGTGATTGTTACTTCCACCTGCCAGGCTGGCACCTGTGTATGGATCTCAGAATCAGCCTTATCACTCCCATATTGCAAGAGACAAAGTTTCGTAGAGCTTCAAAATTCACTCAGTATCTTACCACACAACAAGCACGAGTGCAAGAAGGAAAGTTCAAATCCTTGAAGATCTAACTCCAGGCTCCCTCTTTCCTTTATACCACAGACCTCCAAAAGTGATTTTTCCTCTGCTACCTGGCTCTGTTCAGACAGTCCTTGCCTACACCTATGAACTCAAGAGTTTTTCCTATTTTATCTTCTAGCAGGTTAAGTATTTCTGTTTTAACATTAGTTCTTCAATCCATTTTTTATTTTGGTTGAGTACATGGTGAGAGATATGGGTCTAGAGTCAATCTTCTGCATGGATAGCCACTTTTCCCAGAACCATTTACTAAAGAGGCTGTCTTTCCTCCAGTGTATGTTTTTGCCTACCTTGTCAAAGATTAAATAACTGAATGTGCTTGGCATTGTTTCTGCATCCCCTAATCTGTTCCACTGATCCTGAAGGCTGTTTTTGACCCAGTACCATGCTGTTTTTATCACTGTAGCTTTGTAATACAACTGTAAGTCCTGGACTGTTTTCTCTTGTTACCCAGGATGGCTTTTGCTATTCTCTGTCTCTTCTGGCTCCATATGAATTTTAGGATTATTTTCTCCAGTTCTGTGAAGAATGCTATTGGCATTTTGATTGGGATTGTGTTAAATCTGTTTCTCGATTTGGGAGGTATGGCCATTTAGTCTATACTGGTTCTGCCTATCCAGGAACAGGAGATATCTTTCCATTTTCTGATGCATGTCCTCTGCTATTTCCTTTTTCAGAGTACTGTAGTTTTTGTTGTAATGGTCTTTCACTTCTTTAGTTAATTCCTCAGTACAGTATTTGTCTTTTTTGATGCTGCTGTGAACGGTATTTTTTTTCCCAATAGTACTAAGAATCAACAAAGGGGATCATATCAAATTAAAAAGTTTCTCCACAGCAAAAAAAAAAAAAAAAAAAAACAACCAACAGAAGAAAAAGACAACCTACAGAACTGGAAAAAAACATTTACCCAGTGATTCTTCAGACAGATGACTCATATCTAAAATATATGTCAGGTGTAGGGGGGTGCACACCCATAATCCTAGCACTCGGGAGGCTGAGGCAGGAGGACTGCTGAGTTCAAGGCCAGCATGGGTTACATAGTGAGTTCAAGGCCAATCTGAATTACCTAGTGAGAGCCTGTCTTAAAAGAAATTAAATATATAAAAAACTCAAAGAAATCAGGTCCCCCAAAACTAATGGCCCAATCAAAAATCAGCAAGTGAATTGAATAGACATTTCGTGAAAGAAGGCCAAATGGCCAATAAATACATAAAGAAATGCTCAACATCACTGTCCATCAGACAAATGCAAATTAAAACAACACTGAGATTCCAGCTTACCTCAGAAAGAATGGCCACCGCCAAGACTTCTAGAATATCAAATACTGGCGAGATTGCAGGGAAAAAGAAATCCTTCTGCACTGTTTGTAGAAATGTGAAGCAACACAGTCACTAGGGAGATCATTATGGGGATCCCTCAAAAACCTAAAACCAGACATTTCATTTGATCCAGCTATTCCGCTTCTAGGTACCTTCTCAAAAAAGCTAAAGACATCATAGTACAGCGATATATGCACACGCATGTTTACAGCAGCACAGTTCCTAACGGTTCGCTCTTACAAGCAGCCCACATGCCCATCAACAGATGAATAGATAAGAAAGACCCACTGGAGTCATTTGTAGAAAAATGAGTGCACTTTGTGACCATAACGTTAAGTAAATAAATCAGACACAAACTTAAATGTCGCATGGTTTCTCTTATATGAGAAAACCAAAATATAAATAAAGAGCAAAATAAAAGACCGATGATAGAAAATAAGGAGATAGATTTTGTTCAGATGGGAAGGGGACATGGAGTGGGGAGAGAGAGGAGGGAAAGCGGATGAAAAAGGAATCACGAAGTATTACGTACATGTACCAACTCCACACAAGGAATATATAAACGTTATGTGTTGCAAACATGTGCTGATAAATTAAAATTTAAAATTTTAAGGGATTTTTGTTCCCATTTCACACGAATAAAAAAGATGGATTATGTCAGCACTAAAATAAACTTGACATAAATTGCTATGACTGAAATAATAATTGATGGTTGAGTTGTGAAGGGGCTTGTTTGTTTTAAATAAACAGAAAATCAAAAATGTTGAAGAAAATTTAAATATACGTAATACTTGTTATTTCATACCGTTTACAAATCCACAGTCATTTGATTGAGGAACATAAAAGCACATTTTATATGGATTGGTTTGCTCTTTAAATTAGTCTGTTAAATTAAAAAGCATTTTTATTCAGACAATCCTGACAAATTTTCCAATTGTGCTAATTTTGAGTTGTTTTTCATTTTGGTTGCAAAAGGAGCTACAGGCTGTTGAACTTTAAGGAATCCAGCATCGCTTCATTTTTTTGCCAATTTATAAGGAGGCAAACCGTTGAGAACAGAAGAACGCAACCATGCTGTAATAAAACAAAGAGCTATTATGTTGTCTGGAGTTGGTTTCTTTACAGTGAGGGGTAGAGACAAAAAGCACTCATTTGCAGAAAAGGAATTAAGAAGAAGAAAGGAAAAGCCCTCACTTCTTCCTCCAGGCTCCCCAACGGATTGAGCATAATGTCTGCCATGTAGAACACAATAGTTGGGCAAGTTTCTGGTAATTTGCACTTTTTGTGATTTTTTTCCAAAGAATTTTTATCACCTACACAGAATTCAGAAATCCTTACTAATTCTTTAAACCCTTAATAATAAATATTTCTACCATAGTCATATATTGCTCTCCTAAGTACAGAATTTTATCAGCCTGCAAACCTGGACCAGAGGTTGTCTCTAGGGTCCCATGCAGCGTCCTGTCTCCAGGTGGAATTCTTCTGGCCACACAAGGTGTTCGAAGCTTTTCTTTCCTGCTTGCTTGCTTGCTTGCTTGCTTACTTGCTTGCTTTTCTGTTTTGGTGGTATTAAAGATTGGAGTCAGGGCCTTCATACTGAGCTATGTCTCTAGCCCCTTTTTATTTTTCTTTTTGAGACAGGGTCTTGCTGAATTGCTAAATTGCCCAGGTTGAGCTTAAACTTGTGAT
Organism: Hystrix cristata; assembly: GCA_004026905.1. Classification (NCBI taxonomy): domain Eukaryota; kingdom Metazoa; phylum Chordata; class Mammalia; order Rodentia; family Hystricidae; genus Hystrix; species Hystrix cristata. The sequence continues at coordinate 108,634 of PVJO010000116.1, forward strand.
CCTCCTGCCTCAGCCTCTCAGAATGCTGGGATTACATGTGTGCATCATCACACCAAGCTCTGAAACTTTTTTGAATATACTGATAATATCGAAATTGAGAGATTTCACATTCAGTTCTGAACTTCTGGATTTTCTTTAAGAACTAGGACATCTGACCATTCTGGGACTGGCCGCTTCCATCGCAGTAGCTGGCAAGAGTTGAGGGATAGCTGCGTGCTCTGCTTGGACACGGCACACACCCCGCAGGTGCCACAACCCCCCACTCCCTCACGCTCTCAGACACGACAGCCTTAGCTGCCACTTAACACTCCTGAGCTCTTGACCTTCTATTATTAGAGTAGTAGTTCTTGAATATTCAGTCTTGAGATTCTTGTATACCAACAAGTTTCTGTTTATCGATGTCATATCTATGACTAGTTAACATATTAACAACTAAAACTGAGAAGAACCCTAAAATATAAACATGTTTATGGCACTAATAATTTTAAGGAAAAAATACTACTTTCCAAACCAACATATAAGAATTGCTATTTTATATTTCTCAAGATCTCTTTAATGTCAAGTTTAATCGGATCACCTGTGTTCACACATCTGTACCTCCATTCAATCTGTGGTGATATTAATTTTGGTTAGAGAATATTAAAATAACCTAATCCCATGCATTTGTGTAAGAAGTGGAAAAATAGAGAAGTGTTTTAATAGCCTCTTCAGATAATTGTGGATATACTTCTCTGATACCACACGAACACTCCCCAAGCGGTAAATTCTTAAAGGTCAATCACACTGTGGAATCTAAAGCCATAGCAAAGAATTAATCATACTCTGTTACATTAAAATTCATTGATCAGTTATTACTTTGAGTGTATCTTCTACTCATGCAAAAGTTTATAACACAATACATTAGTCATTTGGAAAATACCGGTTCACCGAGTTGCATCTTTTCCACATGTTGACACATTGCATCGTGTATCAAAAATATCACATTTGTTTTTATTCTGATCTCATCAGAAAAGTCTTTAACGTGTTAGGATATTATCAAGCTTACGGGGTTGGAAGTTTTCCTAAATTTTAATATAGCTTGAAAGCTTTAACTTCATCATTGGCAACAAATTATGACAGCTGCTTTCCTTGAAGTGACAGGCTAACTTCTTGCATTTTTAAGAAAATCTCCGCCGGATGCCCAAGTTTGAATAACATTGCTCGGCTGTCAATCATTCTTTCAGGTAAAAATGTTACTCCTTAGGGGGAAAATGGCCAAAAAATTGCAGCCCGAGCAGTCATACAAGTGCTTTTCCTTGAGATGGTCATCACACTCCACAATGCAGAAGAGCTTTCTACATACTGTACTTCTGATTTTGTCACACATAATCTTTTTAAAGATATGTACATATCACGGGCATTTTTTTTCATGAAATTGGTGAGCTTTTTTAATGCGAGTACATGGAGGTGAAGAGTGCAATAACTACTAGGGGGATTCGGTGCCACTGCCTCAATTCGTGCTTAGCGGCCACCAGTCTCACCCACCACTAACTTTTGCCCCATCAGAGCAAATACCAAGACAGTGAGAAAGGCAAATAACATCTCCTATTATTAAGAAAATGGTTTTGACCTCACAGACTGCCTGGAAAAGTCTCAGTCACCCCCAGAATTCTACAGACCACATTTAAGAAGCACTATGGTGGGGCTGGAGATTTAGCTCAGTGGTTAGAGTGCTTGCCCTGCGTTTGATCCCCAGCTCCAAAAGAAAAAAAAAAAAAAAGTGCTGTAGTAGAAAAATATTTCCTTATCAGAAGCAGGAAAATAAAAGATCCTTTTGGAAGATGACATGTTTTAGGAAACTGGAAGTGAGCATGTAGCCCGTATCATTTGTGTAAGTGTCCTGAGTAGTCCCTGGAGCCACTGGCTATGTTTTGGACACAGTTTGAGTGTGTTCCCCCAATGTCTGCTGGAAGCTTGGTCCCCAGAATGGTAATGGATGGATTGGGACCTTTCAGAGTTGGGGGCCAATGGAGGTTTTAGGGTTATTGGGGGAGCTGCCCTTGGAAAGGATTTAGGGTTCTCTCCTGGGACTCTTGAACTCTCACAAGAGCAAGTGGCTGTAAGAAAGAAACCAAGCCCTGAATCACCTTCTGGCTTCCTGTTTCAACTGTTTCAAGGTGGGCTGTCTTCCTCCCACACACACTCCTACCACCGCCATCACCATGAGGTTACTGCAGCCAAGAGGAATGCTTGCCAAACAACTGGGCTATGCTATTTGGACTTTTAGCCTCCAAAACAATGAGTTATAAATAGACCTCTTTTCCTTTTAAAGTTATCCTGCCTCAGGTATTTCATTATAGTAACACAAAACAGACTAATATACCATTTGAGTTTGCAATAATATTCTAAACATACCCTACAATGAACATCCTAACCCATCCACGCTACTTCCCCAGAGTAACCACACTTCAAAGTGTCAACAGCACTTCATGACTCATGTAAATGAACATCTTGGATTATACTCTGATGCCCCAAAAGAGATATAATTTGGAAGATGAAGGAGAGTTTCTGGGAGCACCGAACACAGATTTAGCCTAATTTTTTATTTTGCCTACAACAGAATAAACAGAGGTATGGCAACTAATGCTACAAATATTTATTAAGTCAAAACTCAGTCCTCCTGATTGTCCTGTAAAGTAATTTTTATGAAACCTACCTCACTTAAGTGCTAAGATTTTACACACAACCAGCTAGGAAAACAAGGAGGCATTTAAACTTCAGCCTCATGGCCCCATGATCCTCAGCTTCAGCCAGGCCACAAAGCCTGGAAGTTTATTTGTGGGATTCAAAACAGCAAAGCACTAAAAATACTGTGCGTGACTTGTTTCCGGTGAGGGCAGTAACATCAGGTGAGATTAAAGGCAGTGGTAAATGGTGCTGATAATAGAGAATTATATACCTTTCCACATGTGCCATGATAAAAATAATAATGACAATGACTACCATTCATTTATTTGGCAATACTTATGGACCAGACAAATCTACCTTTTGGGGAAAGAGCCAAGTTGAAAGATGCAGGGTCCCCATGTGCAAGCCCCTCGTGTAAGCTTCTGTTTGCACATTTTGTATAGTTCAGCACCACTGTGAGATGGGTGTGATTATCACTACTTTATTATAGAAAGAAATGAAGGCTTAGAAAAGTTCGCTGTTTCACCCCAATTCACGTCACTTCTCAGGACAGGAGATAAAATTCAACTCCAGGTCTAGCTGCCTCCAAAACTCTAGTTGCATCAGTTCAAGATCTTTCCTGCCTAAGCCCCAGAACTGTCTTCTCTGGTACCCTTATTCACAGGTGATGGGCGAGCACTACTCATGCAGGCAGGAAGCAATTCTGATTCCATGTTTCACTACTTGAAGGATGAATTAATTTGGATGGGAGAGAGCAGGTGAAAGAGTAGCTCATATTGAGGAAGAATGAAGAGAGGAGCCTGGCTCCAGAGTCTAGTCCCTGGAGTGTCAACTAAGCTAGTAAGCTCCTGCTTCTAACGCAAATTCCGCAGAGAGTTAGGTGTTAATTCTTTTTATCTTCAGGACTAAATGCTAAAAATTACTGGAGCAAGTAACCACACCAGAGTAATGCAACTGTTTTGATTAGGGCAATATAAAAGAAGGAACGAACTGCAACACTGGCTATTTAAGAAAGAAAACTGTGAGGATGTTAGGTGTTTGTAACATCCTATGTTATTTAAATTTCCAAATACTCAGAGAGGCACGTTTCTTTTTCAGCCTTTGTATAGATGAAGATTCTGAAGCTAAGAGAGAATAAGTGACTTAGCCAGGTCTATAGAATATAAAGTCTTTCCTCTTTCCTCTACACCAGGGATTAGCAACTACCACCCACAGCCCAAACCCAGCTATTACCTACTTTGTAAATAAAGTTTTATTGGAACACAGCCACACCCACTCTTCCATTTTTTTTTATATGTGGCTGCTTTCATGCTGTGCTAGCCCGAGTAATTGTAGCAAAGACCATATGACCTGCAAAGCCAAAAGTATTTACTATCTAGACTTTTTCAGAAAATGTGTGTAATGGTTTTCTCAACAGTTAGCTGAGCTATTGTGAGTTCTGCTCTTAGGGTTTCTTTTTAATTTGTCCTTGAAGTCTTGCTCCTTTGAGACTAGCTATAAGCTCTCTAGGTGAGCCATGACTGGAGGCTGGCAGAAGTTACATTCAGGGGGAGATTGAGAGAGAAAAAGAGAAAAGGGTTAGAGAGAGAGGGAAGGAGGGGAAGAGAGAGTGGGTTGGAGAAAGAGAGAAAGCAACACAGACAGAGAGTGAGGCAGTCACCACAGGACTAGGCCTTTAGTGAGGTCCCAGGCATTGTCCCTTAGGCTTACCTAAGGGGTTGTGTCTAATTCAAGGAACACACACTCAGAGTGGGGAATTTACTTACATAATTCGGTGTTGACCTTAGGTTTAATTGTGATCATCGACTCTGGGGCATGTTGTTTTGAAGCAGTGAAGTAAGGAACAATGGGCTATATTGCCAACAATCACAAAGGCAGGGAAGTTTTAACAAGGCCAGAGGTGATACAAGTAATTTATGTCAGGTCTAAATAACCAAATAGCTTATGTCAAGCCTAAAAATGGGTGCTGAAGCAGCAACTACTGTACTTTTAAAAAAAATGTATGACAGTTATTTATTCAATTTAAGTCTTACCAGGATCCTCAACACACCAAAGACTAAAAGCCAGGTATTATTAGCACTTCTTTTTATAAATTCAAATGTATTGGAAATTCAAGCAGTAAAATTTTTGAAAGATAGTTTTCAGTAACAAAACATTTTAAAACAAGATTCAGAGCTTAAGTGCAGTCTCATATCAGCTTTGGCGTGCAATTTATACTTCTGTTTACCTGTGTTGCAGGATACCTTAAATTGATCCAGAAGCTTGAAAAGGGAAACTAGGAAACCTTTACTTTCTAAGTAAAATTTCCAACAAGCTCTCTATTTCTACTCTTAGCCATAAAATTCAGACATACAGATGGTGGACAAGCAATAAATACTTTTTTAAATGAATAGATTAAAACTGATCTTGCCATGATATGGTTACTCTTTCACTTATTATTGGATAATACAATTGGAGTTCATTCAACATCATTGCTTGCTCACAATGCGCTTGGCCTTGAGCAGAGAGTGTGAAGAGGACTCACAGCTCCCTGCCCTCGTGACCTAGTAAGACTTGCCTGCATCGACTGAGGGAGGGTCCCAGGTGCTACCATCGGGTACTTGTTTTTACAACTTTGTACAAACAAAAATGTAAATCTGGGCTCTCACTAAGAGGTAGCAACAAGGTAAGAGATAGAAAACTGTGGGTTAAAAAGACCCAAAGATGAAAAAAAAAAGACACAAGAAAACACCCTGAGTACATGCTTTTGACTTTGAAAAACATCCCTCTGGTCTGAAGAAAGGCAGAAAGAGTCCCAACAGCAAAGGCCTACTGTGTAGCACATATTTCTAGACTATACTTGCCCATGATCTCATTGAATCCTCATGACGACCCTTTGAAATGGAATTAGTTTTGTCACTTTATAAACAAGACCGAAACTCGAGGCATTAATAAATGGCAGGGCCAGAATTCAAAGCACATCTTTTCATTTGTTTTTATTTTTACTACCTCGCCTAGTTTTTTCCATTACCACGTATGATGTGTGCCCACCAGGATTTTAAGATACCCGGTTAGTTTGGAAAGTTGTGCACCTCCCCTTGAACTAATTAGATAAGTCATTTGGAAAAACTAATCTAATCACACCCAGTTCGGTTCTGACTCTCCAGTAAACACGGGTCTACTTATCCTTCCTCACCACACAAGAGAATAAAGGAGAAAAACAAGATGAAGAAGAGAAGTTTTGTTCTTGCATTTGCCTCATAGAAAGGACCACCACATGTACAATATTACTAATAATAAATCGCCATAGTAATCCTAACATTTAAATGACCTTCTCTGTCTTTCTGAGAACACTCCTTTTGCCCTGTTCTACCTTTGCAACCAGATTCTAACCTGCAAGAAACAGACTTAGAATTTGCCCATGAAGGACATGACAAAATAATTTATACCTTCTGCCATTTGAAAGTAATGTCACCCAGAAAAATAATGTCTCCAGTGATACTCATCTTTCTGTCTGTATCTAACACGCCAGGGTTGATTCTGGAGGACCCATCTTGTTGCATTCTTTGACAGCAGTCACTGCACATGGTTGAGTATATTGTACTCAGCTCGAAAGTGCCAGCTCGGATTGTGTGGCATTTGCATCATGGATCTCATAGCTTCATCTATCAATTACAGCTACGACTGTAGTTAGCAACCAAGTGCCCTGTCATAGCACACCCAGCCGCAAACACTCTGACCCCCAACACTTACCTGGCAATTTTTTGACAGATGGGAAATAAAGCGTATCGACAGAGAGCCACATTTTCTAATTTTCTCAAAAATCCTACATGAGCTAGTAGCGTCCACCACGTAGGGAATGCTCCCTTTTTCGCTATACCTCTTGGCCTTTGTATTAGCTATGACTGCAGAGATGCTACATAACAAACAACTCCAAAAATTTCAGTGACTAACATCAACAGAGCTGCTGTCAGAGATTATTGGGAGAAAAAAATAATTCTTTTTCATGTGTCCACAAGTTTGTTGCACTCTGCTGGACTCAGCTGGATCTCGGCCAGCTTGCCATCAAGACTGCAGGTCGAGTTGAGCTCTGCCCTATGGTCCTTCTTGCTGAGACTCAGGCAACATTATTTACGGCTGCTGGAGTGCGCTCTTACGGCAGACAGCAGCAGCGCCAGTTAAGCCAAACCACACAAATGCATTTAACACCTTCATTTATCTCTCATTCTCTTGCCTTCCATAAACCAGTTTCATAGCCACGTGCATCAGAGGGATAGAGAAGTGTATTTCTCCCACAGAGGTGGGGAAGGGAGAGTGAATTTTTGCTAAATGTAAAACAACCTGGGACTGACCTACTCTGTGCTACTCTATCACAGTATATGTTACGGGGAAAATCCACTATTGCTGCAGCACAAACAATATTAGACACTATTTCCATATTGAGACAAGTCGTTTCCTATATACCCGTGATTTTCGCACATTGAATTTTACAGTTTTAAGACAAATCTGCTTATTTTTTCAGCTTTCTATGGATTAGCGTAACAGATCATTGTTGATAAAGGATCAGACAGTAAGCATTCTGACCCTGTTGTAACAACTCAACTCTGCCATCATAGTGCACAAGCAGCCATAAGCAAAACTTAGACAAATGGACATAACATGTTCCAATAAAATTTTACACAGATAGGAGGTCAGATTTGGTCTCTGAATCACAGTTTGCCAACCTTCGTACTAGATACAACTATAAAAGGTACGTCTCCAGTTTTAGTTACTGCTGCATAGCATACCATTCCAAAGTAAGTGATTTGAAACAATTACTTCATTCTCTCCCATGGTGCTGGACATCAACTGGGTGAAGCCAGGTGATTCTTCTGCTCCACACATGTCGTTGCCTCTGTGGGCATCTGATGCTCTTTCACCTGCCTGACATCCTGGCAAGGCTGCCTGGAAGGCTGGACTCAGCTGGGAAGCTGAAACAGCACAGTCCCAGCTGCTGTGTCCCTCCTCACACCTGGCCTTTCTGAAGCTTAGGTCCAGAACTGTCACTTCTGCCATGTTCTGCTAGTAAAGCTCCTCATCTGTCATCTATGACCTCTGTCCACCGTGTCCCATGCTGGCTTATGTCTGACTGTCAACTTTCTTTCTCCCAGACCTTCGAATGAGGTGGAATTAATTTTAATCCTTCACATTCAAACTGTAAGTTGTTTTTTTTTTCTACAAAGCAGCTGCAAACACCCTGCTCCAAAGACTTCTCTGTCCAGAAAGATGGTGCCTCAGTCCAGTCACAGATGAAGTGTCTTAGTTAGGTTTGCTAGAAACAATGCTTGTGAGAGAGCAGATTTAATAGAGGACATCTATAGATTACAGTATTCACCCAAAAGCCAAATGCAGAAGATGCCGAATGTCCATCTAGGCACTGGAGACCCAAAAGATCCAATCAAGGGCTGGGAGCCCACAGCACTGTCCCACGTACGTCCATGTCTGCACAAGATGGCTGAAAAGATCTTCCCTGGAACCAGTATACAATGCTTGCAGCAGAGATGACAACCAGAGCTCCTCCAAAGCAACAGCACCCATCCTTGATGACAGCAAGGCCCCGAGCTCCTTCCTTGATGAGAACAGCCGAGTTCCTTTTGGAAGAACCACCCACAGCAGAGCTTCTCCTGGGAAACAGCCCGCCAACTAGCTACAGCTCCCACTCCGCCTTATGTTGCATCAGCAACAACCCTCAGGTGGATCTCGTACGCCCAGCATCACACCAACTCAGTCCAGCTGGGCGTTCTGGCTCAAGTTGACCATAGTAGGTCCACCATATGAAGTTAATTAGTTTAGTGTCAGCGAAGGGAGCAGCTGTCCCTAAACATGTCTGGTTTGGCTTAACACCTTGGACATCCCTGGAATGCATCTCCTGTACCAAAATACCTGTCCCTACCAACCTCTGGATCCATGTTCCAAGGGGCCACAACCAGCGTTGTATCAGTGGACACAATCAGGGTCTGGAAGTGGCAAAAGGTACAAGGGTTGAGCAAAAGCAGGGAGCTCCCTGCAGCACAGGCATAATGTTAAATCCAACAAACATAATAGTCACCAATATAACTGCCCCTAGGGACAACCTGGGAGATTATTCTTTCTCAAACCTGAAAACTCCTCAAAAATCACCATTTTAATTTTCACAACAGAGCTACCACCCTTCTAAGGCCATAGGGCAATTTTGATAATGGCAGATGTACCCACCAAAAAATAAATTTCTCCTGCTCCAGGCTTCCATCTGCTTATGTCAGTCTAGTTATTCTTGGAGTGTCAGTCAGCATCTGCCCTGCCCCAAACTCAAGGGCAATTCTTAGACTCACCATAAGTTATACCAGCAGATGACTTTGGCCCCAAGCCACACTCTTTACACATTCTCCTTCTCAACCACGATTCTGTGCTCTCCTGGCCTGCCTGCACCAAGGCTGCCTCCAAAACCTCCTCATCCTGGTGTCCTGACCAAGACAGGAAGCTGGAAAAGGCAATAAAGGAAACACTGGATTATCACGGGCACCTTTTCCAGCTTCAGTAATGCAAAGGAGATGACCCAGAAGGGAAGTTAAAGTAATCGTAATCAGGCCTTGAGTGTGTATGTACCAGGATATGCCTCCTCTTCCCCTGAATCAAACTGGGCGGCCCACACTCCTTCCCATATTGCACAGAAGGCCTGAGAGAGGTGAGTGGGGTACAGAGCCTTCCACATCCTGTACCTTTAATCCAGCCCCTGAGTACCTGTGCTGTGTCCCGTGTGCTGCATACATGCAGGGCCGTAAATCGGAGCTGTCAACACCCCAACAGTGCTCACAGCAGGCATCCTGGAACCAACTCACCCTAATCCCTTTCTAATCTGCTGTTTGTCTGGCAACCGACTCTTGGTTCTATCTCCCATTTATCGCCCTGCTGGCTTGACAGATGGATACAGTCTCCTGCTCTCTCAGTCCCCTGTCAAATGCACTGGCTTGGTCTTGTTCACCAGCTCTCATGCTTTGTTTTTTTTAATGTTCACCATAAAATCTCCCAAGTGCTCGTGTGGACCCCACCAGCTTCAGTCGCATCTACTGAGGTCTTTTTGGTCGAAGGTCTTATGATGTTCGGGCCTTGTTGTTCCCAATACATGGCACGAATCAGGCATAGACCTTGACCCCATAAGCAGTTGTCCTACCAAATGGAGACGACTAGCCTACCGTGAGCTATTTCTGAATGAGTCTGCGTGAAGTACTGGCGAAAAGTGATACCCAGAGGAAGACTAGCCAGACTGAACTACTTAAGGAAACAAAGCATCTTTGAGAAATGAAATTAATTAACTGGTTCCAAAGGGAGCAGAAAGTAGGAGGTTGGGAGGGAGTGGGAAATTTTATATAAATTTCCAAAGGACAAGGGACTTGAAAGTAAACTGTGGGAATTTCAAGCTCTAAATTAAAAAATGCCTTCCAAAATCATGGCTTAGTGGTGTACGATAGACACTCAAAATTGGAATTTGGTAAAGTACAAAGGAAAGCTCTGACAGAGAAAAACAATAAATTAAATGCATAAATCGAGAGGATTTGGGCTTTTTAAAAATTACTGCACAATATTTTCTGAGGGTGATTCGAGACTAGACCTTGACAGGGTGAGATTGTGAATATAAAAATGAGCTTTTGTCAATCGGAAGGCACTTCTGCAGAAATAAGTTTCTAGAGACTAACCAAAGGGAATTTCAAAGATCTAGTTTACATTCTCTGTGTCTTTGAGCCCATTTCCTTGGGACTTAAGAAACCATAAGGATTTTGAGGTCCCGAAACAGCTTTGTAAAACAGTGCTTCGCATGAATCTCACAGTATATGGTGCCCCAGTCACAGACATGTTATTTCTGTCTGTTCTCCCAAATTCTTTTGCCCACCAGCCCCCATCCCTCCAATTCTTACAAAGTCTGCCTGCTTCCTAGTGCAGAAGAAATACAAACTACATCTTGCCTGCCCACAGTGGATTCCGGGAACAAAAAGGAAAAGAATGGGAACATGCCAATGGAACACACCCACCCAGGAAGTTAAAAACAATCTGTACGATCCCATGAACTTGACCCTCCAAACAGAAAAGGGATTTCTTTAGCCAGAAATGAGCTAAAAGAAGATTCTATTAAAACGAATAACTTTCATTTATCAATCACTGTGTGAGGAACTTTATATATCTGACCCTAATTCTGCCATTTTGATCCTAAAGGTAGTTCAACTCTGTTATTAAACCCAACAGCACTTTGATCCTGCTAGACATAAAATTGTAGCAGCCAATACACCAGGACAACGGTGGTCTCCTTGGTATAGTGTGTGTGTGTGTGTGTGTGTGTGTGTGTGTGTGTACGCAGGCATGTGTGTGAACATTTTCTCTTTCTCTCTCTGCATCTGTAGGATATTTCTCCCTCTGTGTCTCTTTTGCTCTTTATGTGACTGCCACTGTTAATCCTCCACTTTCTCTGAACCTGTCTCCATATTTTCCCTGTGTCTTTGTGTCCATGTATTTGCATATTTCTTATTTCCTTTATGTTTCTCTGCTCCTTCTCTCTGTGCCTTTCACTTTCTATCTCTCTTTCTCTTTTTCCTTTTCCAAATTTTTCCATTTCTGGATTTTATCCAAGTGAAAATAATTTCATTAAAAATTACTGTATTAGACTATCATTCAGAAAATCAAAATGGATTATTGAGATTACCAAAAGAAAAAAATATATCTTTAAAACCATATTGGTATGGTTCTATTAAGATTCTTGTATTCACAACGCCCACAGAGTAAAGTAGCAAAGTGAAAATATTCTGGATCCCAAACCATGAGACCGTGGGCACCTGCATTCTGCATGGTCCATCCCAGCGGATCCCCAGACTGTGACTGGCTCCAGAGCTGACAAAACAGGGCTTCTTGGAAGACGAAGGTCACTGAGGCAGCCCGGCGTCAGAAATCAACTTCACCACGCACCTGTCTGACGGCTTCAGGAGCTTGCAAACCCAAAAGGGTTGCTGTACTGCCTGAATGCTTCGCTCAGAATCCCAGGCAAGGACAGCGTCTTATGGAGGTGCCTGGTCTCTTCTGGCCCTTCTTGTGTTGAAAATCAACAGAAAAAGAAAACCAGTCCTCAGGATATACTTAAATCACTTAGCCCTTTGTAGAATATCCATAGCTTCTCTCTTTCATTGCTCCCTGTTTTTCTGTGTTCCTTCTTCCCAGCAACCAACAAGTCAGTTCCACATGCAAACATACACACGCATGCATGCATGCACACACATCCATGTATACAACATGGCTATGTTTCTTCCTTTCTATCCTTCTTGTGGTAAAGAACTGTAACATTTGCTAAAAAGCACTATCACCCCCAAAAATTCATATGTGGAAAGTTAACCCTCAATGCAATAGTAACATAAGGCGGCGCCCTCAGAAGGTGAGGTCAGGAGGGTGCCGCCCTTACAAGGGATTACAGCCTTATAAAACAAGCCTAACGGAGTCTGCATATGCCCCACCCCCACCCCATGGGGACACACCTAAGAAGTAGCAGGTATGAGGAGCAGCCCCTCAGAAGAGTCAGATCTACCCGCACACCGGACTTCCCAACTCTGAACTGTGGGCAACCAATTCCTATTGCTTATAAATCACCCAGTCTATGGTGTTTTTGTTATAGCAGCCTGAATAATTAAGGCAAAAGTTAACCACGTGCCAAGCACTGTTCGAAATGCTTTACATTTCCTTCACACACATCTTATCAGGGTGCTATTATTATTTCTACACTCCAGGTGGGGAAACTGAGGTATGGACAATATTAGCAACTTGTCAAAATTCATGCAATTCATAAGGAAGAAAGCTGAGACCCACTCCAGGGGTTGCTGTAAGCCACCACCCCATATCACCTGCACCCCTGCTGGTGGCTAACAGATACATGTAGCTGGAACACTGTACTCTTTATTCTCTAATGAGCTCTCACAGAGCCCTGGATGGAACAAACTTCTCTGCAGATCAAACAGCTTGAGTGTACTGAGCAGCACAGAAAACTTGGGGTCGCTTTGAAGGAAGACTAACTTCTTTGAGTAATGCGGGGGAAGAAATCACATTTTCCCTGACTCTTTATTTAGAGAACAATCAAGAAAATGCTCCTCTTTCTCTCTCACTGAATACAATTTATCTTTATCAAGCCAGAGAAGAATGTAGCTCCAGCTGGAAGTTTCTCACAAAGCCTGTCGAGATGAAAGGTACAGTAACAGATACACAAAGTAATTGCTTTTTATCTGTGAAGAGCTCGCTTTGTATGATTCTTTCATAAAAGGGAAAAATAAGACACTGTGTTTATGTGGAGCATACATTTGTGTGCGTCACAAAAAGGGGGAATGTGACCATCCACCGGGATGGCCTAAATCCTTCACCGTTTGCATTCGGACTTACTCAGGTGCCATATAACAGCGGGAAACCTGTTTTTTAAGCAGCTGAAGTACTAGACCAAGTAGCCAATTTAGGCTCAAACCAACTGCATTTGTTATCTGTCCTAAACAGGAGCCCAGCCCATACTTTTTACTCAGCTAAAGAAAAAGCACAGTGAAAATTTAGTAAACAGGACAATTGATAGGACCTGGCTTTGTGTCAAGCAAAAGCCAGTCTGTGCATCGCAAAGTCCTGACCTTGAAGGGCTGGTTAAAATGGATGATGCGTGGGCTGCCAGCTGGAGAGCCCGCCGGGAAGTAGGTCAGCAAAGCTATAGGGCGGCTTCTGTCACTCCCAGGCTGAGCTTGCGCAACGCAGAGTGGGGGAAAAATGCTCTCAGACAGAAGAGACTGCGTGTGGTTCCGGGCAGCGTGTCATATTGACAAAACCATCGCTGCCAAATGAAACCATCGAGGGGAAGCTGTCAGCCCGGCCACATCCGGAAGGGTATTGTCGGCTCCTGTAATTAGAGGTTGTCTTCGTTTTTTACTTTTTTTTCTTTTCAACCACAGAAACAAATTGTGTTGTCCACTTTCTCTGGGCCTCACCACACTGCCACCTCTTGCAGGCTGCCTGCCAGGGACTTAGTGTCTTGGCCAGGCCAATAGGCAGGACTGGCTAAAGAAGATGCCCAGATCTCAAGGGAACTTTGGACAGAGGGCAGGACACTCTCTCTGCCAAAAGCCAAGCTCTGGACCAGCCACCCTTCCTCCCTCCCACCTTCCTTGCTCTAGGAGGAGCTACCATAGATTGTCCAGAGGCAGCACTTCTGGACTCCCTTGGGCTCACTTGCTATGTGACTTTGGGCACACATCCTAACCTTACTGTGTCTCAATTTCGTCATCTGCAAGATGGGAGCAATAAATGTACTTACACCATGAGGCTGTCATGTTGGGCATCCATCAGGAAGAAACAGATTGGGTGTAACGAAACCATAAGGGAAGACCAGTGCCTAGGTCTCAAGGGCACTGGGCACACCTGTGGGCATCCACAGCCCTAGAATTTGGGGGTCCATGATGGGAGCTGTGACCTGCGGCATAGGGATGAAGCCTTCTGAGGTGCAGAAGGAAAAGTAGGCCAGACATAGATGGAGCCTGAGATGGAGCTGCAGGAACAAGCGCCCTCACTTCCTCCTGCTCCCTCCCTCGAGGTCTCCACACTTCCCAGTGGAGGGCAGGAGACCCCTTCACATGTTCCAAAGGGGGCCGAGCAGGTAGAGAAGAGAGGAGAGGGCATCTGCCCAGGCACGTGGCAGACACTGAGAATTCAATGAGGCAGCGTGGTAGGGTGCTGAGCATGGTGCCTGAAACATACACTCGGTACATATTCACGCTTCACGTGATCAGCAGTGGGTGGGGCTACACAGAGGGGCATCCTAGAGAAAGGGAAGGAACAGGAAGGAGCCAAGAAGTCCCTACCTCTGCAGGAGGTTCTGGGACCTGCACCAGGGCCTCTGGGACCTCAGGTAAATTGGGACACGAGAGGATGAGATGAGTGTAGGGCTTTTCCAGGCTACTGTGCTGTGACTCAAGGTTTACACCCAGAATTTAATTCATAACCTCTCGATCTCAGTTTTGTTTGTTCCTAGACCCATGATAAATTGCTGGATTTGGACAACACAGGGGGAATTATAGGGGTTCCGTAAATAAGGTTCGGACACCCAATGTAGCCATTGCCCTCTCCCATCCTGTCCCAGGAATTTTCCTGAGTCCTTACTACTCTCACAGCTTCACCCCCACTTTTTCCTAAGAAGAAGCAAAGTCTCAAAGCTGGAGCTTATTGGGCTGAGCTTTTCCAATGCTCTGCAAGCCTTTTCTCCTGGAAAGCCCACCCGAGGACACAAATGTCCAACCTAAAGACTAGTTAAGATCAGCTGGCTCAGGGCTGGGGATTTAGCTCAGTGATTAGAGTGCTTGCCTTGCAAGCACAAGGCCCTGAGTTCAATCCCCCGCACCACAAAAAAAAAAAAAAAAAAAAAAAGATCAGCTGGCTCTAACTAAATTAGGGGTAGACCCAGCAGCTGGCCACTTAGCCTGTACATCAGCAGAAACCCTGGAGGGCCGAGAACTGCAAAGCAGAGTGTTTGAAGACCCCGCAGCATCCCTCAGACATCCCTCCAGGTGTTTTTGGTCCCTCTCCAGGGCCTCCCCTTTCCTCGTGTGTGCTGAACGACAGGTGTCCTCAATTGGTCCGTCTATATTGACAGGGGATCCGGGAACCTACCGAATAGTAACAGAAACTTACCACCATTGAACAGTGTTCAACTGATTATGAAGCCCTTTCATACTCATTATTTTATTCCATCCCAGGAGAAGCTTGCGCTTCGCCAAGTTCTCACCAAAGCCAGGTCTGGAACTCATTTTTTTAAACCCCAAGTTCACCGTCCTCATAGCAACAGCTGCTCAGAGACCATGAGCTGGAGAGCGGCAGATTTGGTTGCATCGTTCTGATTTTTTAAAATTATTACTACTTGTATTAGTGGTCATCGTTTTCTTTTCTACTAAACACTATCTGAAATTGTCTTCATTTACTTGTATGTTGTCCACCTCCTCAAGAAGGCTGCATCAGCACCCCGAAAGGAAGGACAGACAATACCTGTCACACACGTGGCCATGTGCCCAGTACCTGATCCGATGTCAGAAATGAAAAATGCACACAGTTCATATCTGCTGAATGAGACTCGGAAGCCTTCAGTCTCCTTCCTGTAGGTCATTTACTCTAACTAGGTTTCAAGGCTCCCAAAGCTAAAAATAACTAAGTTTTGACTCAGCAGCTGGCGAACGTCCAGGTTACTTTTAGCTTCTGAGGTTAAGAAGCAAAAGTGGGCCAGACGTCCGCGGAGAAATTGCCTGGCGGTGCATCCTCACACGGCGAATGTCAAAGGCCTGCGTGTATCGAATATTCGTGAATGCTGGTTCTACTTCTTGTTTTCCCAGGAGTTCCAACCTTAACGGTCTACAATTTCTGTAAGTTTATGGTTCTTTCCCACAAGACTGTGAGCTCTTAAAGAACGAGGACTCCACCTTATTCATCCTTCTTTCCCTAGGAATTAAAAGTGGACCTATATCAAGCCAGGCCCTGAGGAACAGTGTGATGAATAGTTGTGATTGATTAGCAAGGTCAGCTTGGACAACAGAGTATAGAATCGTAGAATTTTAGCATTTGAATAGACCAACAACCATCTACTGTGGTTTGATTGTGGTTTGTCCTCTAGCAGTTTGCGTGCTGGAGGGATGGTCCCCAAGGCAATGGTATTGAGAAGTGGTGGAAATGGGACAAGGTAATTAGGTCATTTGGGGCACCACACTTGCAATGGACTAATGCCCTTCTCCTGGGGGTGGGTGAGGTCTTGCTGGACTGGACTGGATAAAATGAACAAAGCCAGTTCTCTTGCTCGGCTTGCTCTCTTGCTTCTGCTCTCATGTGCTCCTCCCACACATACCTCTTATCTACCATTCTGTGATGTAGCCAGAAGGGTCTCACCAATGTTTAGGCCATACTGTTTGGACTTTCCAGTCACTAGAATCATAAGCCAAATAAACCTCTTTTCTTCCTAAATTTCAGGTATTTTGTTAGAGCCAGCTTTAGGTATTTTGTTATAGCCATGTAAAAATGAACTAAGACACCCTTTAAAAGGGTTCTGTCCAATATGCTAGCCATTCACTATGGAAATGTAAAGAAAAATTAATTGAAAATGTACTCCTCGGTCACACCAGCCACTTTTCCAGGACCCAAGAACCAGTGGCTAGCAGCTACCATATTGGAAGGTACAGATACACAGCATGTCCATCAGTGCAGAAAGTTCCTTTGGACAGTACTAAAGAGGGTCTCATTTTACAGAGAGAGAATTTAGTCACAAAGAAACAGTAATTTCCCAAGTCACGCAGAGTGCAAGATACAGAAAAATGAGCAAGAACTCGAGTCTCCTGGTTACTGCTCAGTGTGTTTTAACCATTACACTAGATTCACAAACTGTGAGGGCCTCACATACAACAGTAGCAAAATATCCTCTTCTTTTGAGCCAGCATGGCTTTCAATAGCTGGGAAGAAAGTCTAGACGCACATTGCAGAGAATAAACGCTCAGCCCAGCAAGCAAATGGTGGGAAACTGTAGCTTCCCACAGAAAGCTGGAGGCCACGAGATCTGAAGCATGCCCAAATGTGAGTTGCCCCGTTTTTTTCCTTAAGCTTTTCAAAATTGTTTTCAATTCGATGTTGGAGGTTAATACCCAAGATGGACACTCTTTTTGAAGCGATCCTTTTGATTTTAATTTCTTAAAGTCCTCATTTGAATTCCCCTTTTTGTTTATATTATACCCATCCCACAATTTTCCTTTCTTTCCAGGTAACCTGATCCTCGAAAATGTGCAGAATCCATTCATGCCCACTGCTTTTAATTAAACATCAACTTGTTCTTTCAACCGGGTCTTTTAGGACTTTACATTGTCTTTTCTAAATGTGTTTGTCTTTTCCTGAAATTACATCAAATCGAGTTCTTATACGTGTATTTCTTAATCTTTAAATAGCTTGGGATGAATACTAGCAACATCTTAAGAAACCCTATAAAACGGAAGAAGCTGGCTCTAACCGCTGTTGTCCCAAGTAGAAGCAGGGCACATTTCTGCACATCAGGGCCTGTACCCACAGATCTCAGGGCGCTTGCTAGCTAGTCAAGCCCCGTGAACCCCAACCATCACATTCCCCTTCTACAGGAAGTCTGTACATCCTGTCCCAAAACAGTGCATTTGTACCTTCGTTTTTACTAAAACGACACTGTGAGAAGATGTGAGGGAACCAGTATCTGCCATGGACACCTGGACTTCCAGTGGAATCCTCTGCCATGTGTTGACAGGAGCCAGCACGGCCAACAGGAGGCTAGATGCTGGTGCAGGGAGTGGAGGGTGGTAGAATCAAGCTCCCAAAGCTCCCGAGTCCCCATACGATCGGATTACTCCACAGCCCTCCCCCACATCTGCAGAGAAGACCCTCCTGATGGACGAGTGGCGTAGTGGTGGGGGAGCGTGTTTAGGAAAATTCCACCGATGAGTCGTATTTTTTCTGGTATGTCTCCTACGGTTTCTGAAGATTTCATTATCCTCATAAGTCAGATTCTTAAAATTACTGAAAGAAGGTGCTTATTGAAACCTATAGCTCTCCATCCCTTGGCAGGCTTTGATTTGAAACATTCAAAAACACATCCAACAGCCTCTTCTTCCCTGAAGACAGGGGCTTTAATGTTTAAAAAAGAAAGGAAGAAAGGAAAGAAAGAAAAGCAAAAATCAGGTCTCCTTGTACCAGCCAGCTCCTTCTCTTAAAGAAAAATGTTACCTAAAAATTATAGTGCTGAAACCAAAATAGGGCAGCAACCTTTAAAACATAAGTTCTACTCTTTGTTCCTAATGAACAGAGAAACACAATTCCCATAACCTGAAGCCATGTGTGCACAATTGCCAAGCAAGGACTGGCAAAGACCGGTGTGGCAATCCAGATCTACCTCTTTACACTACCAATGAGGAAACTGAGGCCCAGAGAGGCTAAAGAATTTTAACAGTCAGCAGGTGGCTGAGCCGACACTTGGGCCAGGTGTCCACACTCCACATCTCTTTGAATAAAAGAAAGAAAGTGAGAGGGGAGGACCGTTCTATTAGAGTAAGGAAAGTACCGCTTAAAGGTGAGAAATTAACACAGGCCCCTTTCCCTCCCCAGTTCTGCTGTGGATATGTTCAATTATCATCAGTTCTCCATAAAAATATAAACTAATTGGGGAAGCAGAACAAAGCAGCATACTAGAGACAGCAGCAGCCTTGTGTATTATATGACTGATGAAAATGAAAATCCCTGCCTGCCTCACAGGGTGTGAAAACACAGCCGTGCCCATGAAAGGACCCAGAAACACACAGTACTGTGAAAACAGAAGTGATCGCAAGGCTGTTGAGGGTTCTGGAAGACTTGAGCCAGCAGCCTCTCCCAGGAGATCCTTGTATGACTACAAATGGGCAATATCCACAGGCAGCGTCCCTGCCCCTTCCCCTGTTGTCCAGCCGCTGAGGATGACGACGGTGCAGGATCGGGCCGGCACTGACCACGAAGAGCTTGAGTACCTTTCACACTCCTTCCTTCTTCTTTCCAGAGCTGGGAAGGATTAAGGGCCACTGAGCTGGGCACAGTGCTTTTCTCATGGGTTTTGTCTTGAGTTGCCACTCACGGTGGACAGCATTGGCATTAATTATATTGATTCCATGTGCCCAGCTTTGGGTGCTCCTCTGCTTCTCACACCCACATTTGAGACTCATTTGTAAGACTGCCCCAGGGCTCCTGGACTTCTTCCCACGCACAGCCAGCCAGGAATGCCTGGAAATTCACCCCCTACACCGAGGCCCTTGACCAGTGGTGGGCAGGTGTGAAGATGTGTAAGGCATTCCAGAGTACTTCACACTCCGCATGCCCCTACCCATCAGAGGAAATCACCTCCAGGGGTTTCTGCTCTGAGATTGCACACTCAACTCACCTGCATCCCCTTCTCTGCCCTGGGAGCACTTCCTTACTAAGTTTCTTACAGGCAAATCCTTTCTGCATCATTTCAAGGGAACCAGACCTCAACTTCTGTCTCTCTTATTCCTTTTGAAGAATAACGTATACAACAGACCTACAGTTGCCCTTTGTTTTGCAAGAGGTATTTCCCTTGCTGGGCCTTGAGAACACAGGGCAGCTCTTTTCCAAAGGCTTAAGCATATATGTTGTCTCTTTTACATCCTTTAAGTACTCTTCTATTAAGCCTTAGAAAAGTAGGATAATCGATTATTAATGTCTGCCCTGGGTTAGGGAGGAGCCTTGGGTAGGATGGGTTAACCCACATAAAGTTTTTTCATCTTTAGCTTAGAGGACAGGATGCAAGAAAGTCTGGTTGGTTGGTGGTTGATTGGTTGGTTGGTTGGTTGGTTGGTTTCTAGGCCTCAGGGCATCCTCTAGTTCTTCCCAAAGGAGTCAGATAACTCTAGGCAGACATCTCATGAGCTTTCCCAGAGTTCACTATCCAGTCAGCAAGTAACAGAACATACACTGACCAGGGTGTTCCCTACTGCAGTTAGCAATGGGCAGCCAATAGAGAAGACGGTATGGGAGCTCCTAGGCCCGTCTCCTAAGTATAAAGGGTTGGATTAATGGAGAAAGCAGGCCACAGAAAAGCTGTTTGGTGCAGGCAAACTCTGACAGCATCAGCTTTATCTGAAGTTGAGCAAACCTGTATAACATTTGCATATGTTATACAAATATCCGAGGCTGATGACAGGCTTAGGGCATGTTGGAACATAAAGCCGTTAGGCGAGTAGCAAAGCTGATACCAAGAGACACTGAAGAGCAGAGTCTTTAAAGCAAGCTGGTATCACAAGTTTGGAAATAGAAACCCAGTCATGGACATCAGAGATATAGAACGTGTTACGCTGGAGGCTTTCTCACCTAAGTCCCTAGTTCTTTTTTTAGTTTTATTAAGGTCTAGCAGATAAACTGTGAAGTGCACAAACCTTAAGTGAATGAAAGAATGTTTACATGTTGATGTAACATTTCCATAACCTCAGAAGGCTCCCACATGCCTCTTCCTGGCCCATTTCCTTCCCAAGAGGTAACTACAGTCTGATCTCTATAAGCACAGACTGGCTTGGTCTGTTCCTCAACTTCATATAAATAGAATGCTATAGTATGGACTCTCATGTCTGTTTTCTTTTGCTGCGTATCACATCTGTGGGATTTGTCCGTGTTGTTGTACATATAAGCAGCTCATTCTTTTCTGTACTACTCCACTGTAAGAGTACATCCAATATGCTTATCCACTTGGGCAGTTTCCAATATTTTACCATCATGAGTGAACATTCTTATACATGTGTTTTGAAGGCTAAGTATGCTTACTCTCCCTGGTGAAAGACATGGGAGTAGAATATCTGGATCACAGGGGACACACATGTTTACCTATAGATGGTCCTGTCTAGAGATTTTCTATACTGTACCAATTTACACTTCTATAAGACATACGTGAGATCTACATCCTTACAAACTACCACTATTATCATTTTTTCCACTTCAGCCATTCCAGTGGGTGGGTAATAGAATCTCATTATGGTTTTAATTTGAATTTTTCATCTAATACTACTCCTCTTTAAAAATTGATGCAGGCGCCCGAAGTTTATCATCTATTCCATGACATCTTAAAGTTGCCACTTTATCTTTGCCACATATGGTCACTCTGATTGCATGGGCTTTTCCTTGACACTTATAAATATAGTCACCCCTGAAGTAAGAAATAGGTAAGGACTTCAACAAGCTTGCTTTTACTATGGAGATGATAATCTCTGGGGGCTGTTGACATATCACTAACCTCAGTAGCCACGCTCTCCCCAGAGCCTCCTTCCTTAGGGTAACTTCTAGATGTTTTTCCTTATCAAACTCTGGCCAAGCATTTGTATCACCCAGCAGAGCTGAGGAAACCAAAATATGAAACAAGTTTGTAGAAGAAAGACTGTGAAGATGGACCAAAGCATAAAGCAACACCCAAAGCATACAATATGCAGATCTATGTAAGTCAGATACAAACATCAGAATGTAAACCTTCAAGCAATAATGCTCTCTAGCTGTCGTATACAGCTATCTCCATTCCAGAGAATGCTGAGGCACTGGAGAACCAACAGGCGGCACAGTTCAGCAAGAAGAGTAAGGTTTTCCTCTTCCCTTAATCTGAGAGCATGAGTTAACTGAGTCCCTAGAGATTTGCAATATATGAACGGCAGCTGACTTACTCCTGATTATCCCTCTGTGTTCAAATAAATGATGCACAGCTTCTTCTCTTGGCCTTCAGCTTCAGAACCAGATGGTGGAAGAATGTTGCTGTCCATGGCATATGCTGCAGACACTGGAAGGGCGACATCGATGTCCCAGAGTCCATCTACGATGGCAGAGCAGGTGTCTGACTCAGAGTCAGTATCCTGATTTGAGACCTCAAGTGCCATTTCTCTTATGACCTTGGACAAGTAACTTCCTCTCTTTGAGCTGCCCTTTTCCTATCTGTAGCATCAGCAGATTGGACTAGGATCACATCTCAAATCTCTTTCAAGTAGTTGTCTGAGCTTGTGATACAAGGTAAGGTCCCTTCAATCGAAATATCAGAGCGCGTCACTTTGCCAAGACACAAATGAAGCCGTTCCCGTGTAGAGCAATTAGACCTGGGCCAGTTCCTGCCACACGTCCAAGATGATAGAAAGCCCGACCCAGATTCTGCGCTGTATAATTGAGCATTAAGACACAACAAGGGCTCCATTGCAGCATAATAATGCACGCCTGGCTGATTTATTAAGCATCTAACTTAGAAGTGCATCGTTCCGTGATGCCTTATAGTTTAGGCAGCACTCCATGAAAAACATTCACAGGGCGGGCAGTTGGGCTCAGATCCTATTACATCCCACAACTCCCACCTTCCCTGTCCCTTTGCTGCAGCCTCCGCCTCCCTTCCCACCCTGCTCAGGAGCTTGGCTGCCCTGCCTTGATCAGTTTCCCTGCACAGCCAGTTCTCCCTAGTCTGTGGCGCCCCCTGTTGGCACTGGGATTTTGTCAGGGGCTCCAGCTCTGAGCATCCACTTCCACGCTGAGCAACAGGAACAAACCGCACAGTTGTTGTTAACTCAGACAACCTTAGCAGTGGTGCTGGGCAGAAGATAAGTACAGAGAGAGAAATAGGGAGGGGAGCCCCAAATCCTGTCCCCTTGCCCAGGCTAATTTTCTCTACAACATTTATCTCTATCTACCGTGGTTATATTTATTTAACTTACTCTTGTTAACTGCTTTCCTCGTTGGATTTAAAGTTCAGTGATAGCAAGGCTTTGGTCTGTTTTGTTCTCTGTGGAATTTCAGCACCCAGAGACTTGCACAGCATTAAGGATATACTCAGTAATACTTGGTGAAGGACTCGTTTATTTATTCAGTGAGTAGATAGATCAGGTAGTGATGAGGGCCATAGAGCAACGCAAAGCAGAATAAAGAGGACAGGGGTGGAAAAAAAAGTTGCCACTTCGGATAAAGGAATCAGAGTCATCTCTGGTAATGACATTTAAGCAGAGAACTGAAGGAAAAGAAGAAATGAGCCACCCAGACACATAGGGAAAGAATATTCTAGGTTGAACCGCCAATGCCAAGGCCGAAGCAAAGGATCACTGGGGCTAGAGCAAAGGGCAAGAGCAGAACACAGAGGGCCAAGAGGTACCACAGGCCAAATCCCCGAGAGCAGAGGTCAGTAGACTGCCAGTCATGGCCAAATCCACCCTCCCACCTGCTTTGGAAAATGATGTGAGAGGACACCACCCCGCCTGCTCCTTCATAAATTCTCAACAGCTTCTCTCGTGCTCCAGCAGATGTCTACACAGACTCTGATCTTCCACAAAGCACGAAATAGCCACTACCTGGCCCTTCACAGAGCGAATGTGCCATCCACTCCCACAACCATCAGAGGCCATGGTAAAAATCTGGCTTTCGTTTTAAGAACAGTGAAAAGCCACAAGGGGACTTGAAGCAGAAGAGAGACATGATCAAACTTATAATTTAGAAAGATCAGAATCGCTGCCGAGGAAAGGATAAATTGTAAGGGCAGAAGCAGAGAAATCAATTAGTAGGTGAACAATGAAGGTGATTTGGACTGGAAATGTAATCAGATCAGAAGATGCAGAGGGTCTACCAGTTCCCGTATCCTGGGGTGAGTGGGTGTGTTTTGCCCTGATCAGTTTGAGCTTTATATAGGGGAACTGGAGAGTTATCAGAAAAAAACAAGCAGGTTTTTCCAAGGCAGACAGGAAACCTCAGCAATTGGTTTAACAACCAAAGCTACAAGTTGCAGTGAGCTAACACCCTCTGCTAGTGATTTGCTTTTGGCTACATATTCGGGGCTTGGGCTAAAGTCCAGACAAGATATTCATTTCCTGGTGCTTCAGATGCCTGATGGTTTCTCTTACTAAAGCAGACAATCAAATGGCTTGAGGGGCTCAGGCACATGCCACAAGGGCCCCGCCAGAGGACAGTCAGTGCTCAGAGTGACAGCTGTGAACTAAGAACTCAGGAAGCCAGAGTAGAAAAGGACGTAGTGCCAAAAGGAGATACTGAAAAGGCAAGTGCGGGAGTCACACATTCTTGCAGTCAACCCGGAGCCCCCAAGACTGGGGATGGAATTCCACTTCCAACCGCCTCCCTCAGCACACCACACACACGCAAGCCGCCCTGTAAATGAGACATGTTCTCTCTGTCACCTCTCTCAATTTTTTTGTAAGCCAGATCTTTACCGTATATGGGTATTTGAGAAGAGCTGAGTAAGGTGTCCAGGACAAGAGGTCCCAGAGAGAGAGGGAATAAAAGAAGCATTTGAGCATTGGGCAGCCCCAGCCTTGAATCTTCTACTATAATTTATTAGCTGTGTGACCTAGAGAAAGTTATTTAACTTCTCTGTGTCTCCATTCTAATCACCTGGTAAATAAAGGGGATGCCGAGGTGGAGTTGCTGTGAGTGTTGTAGGTGACAGGTAAGAAAGCCCCAGCTCGTATCAGAAGTTATGGTTGACGAGATGGAATTATGTTAGCAGGAGTAAGCTTTGTGTACAAACCGTGTGACCCTGAGAAAGACAAATAGCCTTTCCCAGCTTCACAGTTTCACATCTGTATTTAGAAAATACCACCTCTGTCATAGGAGAATGAGGATTGAATTCACTCCGTGCCAATGGCAGCTATGAAGCAATTAGCGGAGTGCTGGCAGGGAGTGGACACTCCAGACAGCCCAGAACCCCTATGTTGTTTATGAAATGAGCCTCCAAAGCCAAGACTCTCAACAGAGGGTAGGAGGGAAACTAATAAAGCAAGCACGATCCCCAGATCTACAGCAGGCCAAGGCCAAAGAGGACGAAAGACCAAGGGGGCCAGAACTGGTGGGGATGGAAAGGTGCCCACCTAGAACAGAGGGTCCAGGTCCCTTGAATCTACTCCAACCAGGTCATGAATGGCTCCCAACCACTTAGTTCCTAAATGACTCTGTCCTTTCCAAGTAAAATCCATGGGTGTGGGAGTGGCAAGAAGCCAAATAAGGTGTGGTAAACAATTAGGATTCCCCTGGAGGGAAGAAAGAAATTCTCATATCTTGTTTGCTCCTCCTAGCTCAGGTCTCTTCACAACCCACTGACAAGTTAGTATTGCAAGTTCAGGTTATCGTAAGGAATTAAAAAATATTATGTACCAGGCATGGTACTTCATGCTCTAATCCCAGTCACCTTAGAAGGTTAAGGCAGGAGGATTGTGAGTTCAAGGCCAGCCCAAGCAACTTAGTGAGACTCTGTCTCAAAATAAAATAAAAAGGACTGGGACATAGCTCAGGGGCAGAGTGCTTGCCTAACACACCTGAGGACCTGGGTTCAATCCACAGCACCACAAAAACGAAAAAAGAGAGAGAAAGAGAGAGGGGGAGAATTGTAAATCTGAAGACTACAAAGAAGCTACAAAGTCAGCTAGAATTCTGGCAGAACAATGTATAAGTCACTTGCTCTCTCTGAGTTAGTTTCTTCATCTTATAAAATAGAGAAAAATAGCCCCTGTTTCCTCATGTGCTTAAATTGCTGTGAGACGTCGCTACGGTTTGAAAATAAAGAGCTAATGAATCAAGACCATCTTCATCTAATTTATTTATCACGAATTCCCTCTTAGAGACAGGAAAATGGAGATGGACTGGGAAGCCACACAGCCAAAGCGGCCCAGGCCCCTGACCCCCCGGCCCACCACCCCCAGACACTGCGTAGAGTCGGGGGCTCTGTATGCATTCGAGTGGGTCAGGGCATGGTCCTGAGGAGTCGGAGGTGCTGGGGACCCCTCTTGGGACTCTGAGCTGCTCCGGGGCATCCTGAAAGAGTGGTTTAGTTAGATCTTATGGGTATTCCAGGGACGTGTGGAAGGAGACTGCATCTGGCTTGTGAAGGACACATAGCAGTGCACAACACAGGAGCAATAAATGAGGTCAGGCTCCTTACTCCAGCCCTCACTACCAAATCCTAGCCACCACCTGCATCCTGGTTGGGCCTGGAATCGCCACTGAGTTTGCTGAGCACATCATTCCTTGCTGGGCCATTTCCACAGCACCCTCCACAAGGTGCTGATGGAGAACATACCGCAAACATCTGATGCGTTAAGCAAGTAAACAAGTGAGTAGATGGGTGGATGGATGGACAGATGAATGAGCACCGAAACTTCAAATCTTTATGGTTCACTCCTGCAAACCTTCACTAATGCTCTTAACATGAATATGATATTGTGTCATTCAAGCTGTAGACCAGAAGAGCAAAGGAACAGGGTAGCTTGGGATCAACCAGACCTGTTTTCTTCTCCATAAGACGACAGTGGCAGTGTTTACATCACAAGATAATCAAGAGGGTCAAATGAGAATGGACATGAACATGCTATTAATGTAATAAGCGATACAAAAGTAACTGAGCATTGTAACAACCTGAAGCTTAAGCCCATCTGAGGTCAAAAGGTAGACCATTACATTCCAGGTTCAAGGAGATGGAGTTGGGCTTCTCCGTGTTAGCAAGGCCTTGAACTTTCAAGATCTTGAACAGCACACACACTCTGTTTGCATGAACTCCTGTCCAGGGCCCATCAGTCATGCTAAGAATAAGAGTATCAGGTAATAGACACAGCCACAGAAAGAGCCTGAAGAGTATCTCCTATGCGTGTGACTCCATGTTACATGCCTCTTACCGTTTTCTCATTAAATCTCTGAAACACATTTCAGCTGGGAGTGGCTGTTAGATTATTGATCAGTAAACATTCACTTCCCATCTCCCTCCACGACAGGAACATAGTATTTTCCACTCTACAGGTGTGAGGGGGACTCGGCCACGTGACTTGCTTTGGCCAAAGTGACAGTGCATAAGTAACAACCCTAAGTAGCCTAACAGACTGTCTCTTGAGCCATCTGAAGATGCATGCCCCAGGGGACCAGCACTCCTGTGAGCAAGAAACACATGCATGTTGTTGGGTAGCAGAGATTTTGTGGTTGTTTATTATGCAGTGGTAGTGGATATTATTAATAATTAATTTTATAAGATGAAGAGAACAAGTTTCAGAAAACCTTAAGTAACTTACCTAAGGTCAGCCAACAACAAGGGCAGAACCCAGATCTTCCAGACCCTCGAGAGTAGGCTCTGAATCCTTACACTGCCCTCCCCACTACTTGTTGTCTAAGGAGATCATTTTGTGTCAAGCTGCATGAAGAGACTAGGCAGAGCAGTGTGTAAAAAACAAACACACCCCTGGACCTAGCCAGGGAGATCCTGAGAGCAGAGTCAGAGGAGCAACCCCCGCTCTCTTTACAAGGAAGTTTGTCCCTCTGGTCCCCGAGCCCTGCCCACACCAGCTGTCTTTCTCTAAGTCTGGATCCAAGAACATGAGGGGGGTCCAGAGACCACCACCCCAAACGCCTAGACCAAGGGCAGAGCTCCCCACCACACACTCGTACAACTAGCCCCACTCTGACACTGTGTCTCCCACAGACCTAGCAGAACTATTGAATGAGATCCCAGTAGACTCCCCATCTTCAGACCATGTTGGTAAATAATTGCTCAAACATCGTGAAACAAAATTCTTAGAAGTGTGTAGGGAAAAGAAATGATCCAGTCCAGCCACGTATCTGGTTTTTCCTCACTCAGAATGACTTCTCATGTACACAGGGACATTTTCAATCCCCACACCCGTACTCTGCCTTTCCCCAGTTCACTTAAAGTCACACAGTTCTTTCCTAAGGGTTACTAGCATATTGTTGTCTCCCTCAGAGCATCCTTTTCCTCTCAGGTAATGGAAAATTAGTAGGAAATGAACAAAGTAGTTGTTCATTAAATGCAATTCCCCAAAAGGGCACAGAAACCCAGGGAATCCATCTAATGAGTTGTCCAGGATACCAATAAAACTCTCTGCTATGAGATATTCTCTGCTAGGAATATGAGAAGAGGCCAGTCCGACATGCACACGGGGGACATCAGAGATCTCTGCTTAGTTTGCTTATTGTCCTTACCCCTCTTCATAGTTCCTTCCAGCTCCAAACACTTCTTTAGTCCAAGACATCAACTGCACCCTGGACTCGTAGAAATCACATCATGTCACCCAGGGATCGAGTTTGCTTGTGTGTAACCGAAGGCTCATTTAACAGCAGTGTGGCTAGAATAAGGGTTATTTCTCTTCATGAGAGAAATCCAGAGGCAAAAGCTTCTAGGCATTGGTTTGGTAGTTAAGTTCATCCGGGCAAGGCCTCTGCAATTACCTTGGCCTTTCCTACATGCTCACAAGATAACTGCTCCAGCTCCATACATTTCCTAGGCCCGCCAGGCAGGAGGAAAGAAAATGGGATCAGAAAGTGCATAAAGATGCCTGTATTAAGAAAACTTTCCTAGAAATGCACAGAAGACTTCTAATTACATGTCACTGACTGGAGCTTTTTCACACAGCCACCTAGCTGCAGGGAAGCTGGGAAACGCAGCTCTGCAGCCGAGCAGACCGGTGGTCTCGACAAATTAGCACTTGAGGGAGAAGGAGCAAGAGGTTATTCTGAGGCATCTGAGAATCCCTGACAAACCCACCAAATGTCAGGTTTGCACGGGACTCGGCGATGTCACTCAGACCCAGTTGGAAGGGTAACATCAAATTGCACCCATCTCCACTGTTAACTGTGCCCTCTTTTCCTTCTTCACTATAAGGTATTTTTTTCCCTGATGCAGAAGAAGTGTGGGGTGACAGAAGGCAGTTAATGCAGAGCAGTGCTTTTGATTTGAGCATCCGGACTTTTCTGTTGGTTTGAAGTTTAGAAGGACGGGAAGCTGCAGGATTTTCCTTTTGAGATGACAACAGTTGATTTTAATAGCAAATGACTTTCATGTCTGAAATAAGCCACTAATAGAATTAGCCAAACAAGTGCAACAAATATAAAAGTCTAAGGGTATGACTCTAGCATCTGTTGGAAAAAAGTAACCAGACAAATTGGGGTCCCTGTAGTGGTGGATTTTTCTGAATTATCTGGATTATCTTTGCAGAAGCCAAGCAAATTGCTTTGGTGCAGGTACCTTAAGCCCGCATTAATATTTTGATGCAGCAGAATAAGGATTTCAAAATGCAAATAACCGTAAATGGATTATGAATAACATAAATGAAAAGGAGCTGTTGCCGACTGCTGAGAGAGCAGAAGGTGGTCATCCACTGAGCCCAAGGTTGCTTACTGCTGAGACGGAAGACACAATATAACAGGAGAAAGCAATGTCACCTGTGGTGTCTGTGTGTCTGTCTTCACTCCTCGGAGGTGATTTCACAGTAGAAGATACTGATGTTTGTCATTCTCCCAGTGAAGTGTGTTTACAGTGAGTTCCTTGGTGAATGTTGACTCTCCCACAAAGACTGAGTTTCTACAATTTCTATAAACTCTGGAAAAGATTCTGCCAGATAGACTCACTCTGCTACATGGGGTAGAATGACCCAAAGGCACTAAAATGGCCCAGCTGCCTCCTCTGTTGATGCAATGACGCCCTAGACCAAGTTGTACTTCATCTACGCACACTCAGCTCTCCAGATATCTATTTAGTGGCTTAATTTTAGGAGAAAGACAAATTTGATTTTGGTTTTGAATCCCCAGCCTCGCTGTTTTTTCTGTCAGTTTCTCTACTGCTCATATTAATCAGGGTGTAATGTAGACAGAATATGATTGCCAAAAAAGTAAAGCAAGATGCATTAGTTTCTCGTGCTTGCTGTAACAAAATTCCACAAACTGCGTGGTTTAAACAACAGAATGTATTCTCTCACAGCTCCAAGTGCTAAATGTCTGAAATCAAGACAGAGCCAAATTCTCTTTAAGGTTCTATGAAAGAAACTTTTCTTGCTTATTCCTAGTTTCTGATGGTTGACAGAAAACCTTGGTATTCTTTGGTGGTGGCAGCAATAATTCCACTCTCCACCTCTGTCTTCGTGTGACCATCTTCCCTGTGTATGTGTCTCTGTGTCCAAATTTCTCTCTCCTGTGAGAACAGACAGAATTTAGGCTCAGCCTAATCCAGCAGAATCTCCTCTTAACTTGATCGCATCTTGAAGATTTTATTTCCAAACAAGTGACATTTAACACATCCGGTGACGGGGAGTGGGGCACAATTCAATCTATAACACAAGACAATCCAAAAATATTTTTTACTGAATTTTTAAAAATTCTGTGAGTCAGCTTGACATTTGCTCCTCTCATGAGAAAATAAACATAACATGAACTGACATAATAGCTTCCTAAAACTCCATTCAACACTTTAATATGATTGACTACATTAATCCAGAGGCAGCAAAACGCTGGAAATAAACTCAAATTACACAAAAGACATGAAGTCTAGTATCATTTTTGTTGCTATCAAGTAATTTCACCTCACGGAGTCTTCAGTTGTCTGTTATTTTCCCTGAACACAATGTCTGACACCCACAAATTTGAGGAAAGGTTTATTTTGGATCATAGTTTCTAGAGGTTTCTTTCCATAGTCAGATGCCTCCAAGGCAGGGCGGCATGGCAGAGGAGAAACAGCTCAAGGCACGGCAGTGGGAAGTAGAGAGCAATCAAAGGAAAAGGAGAGAGACAGACTCTTCCAGACCACACCCCAGTGACCTACCTCTGACCAGGCTTCACCTCCCAACATCACATTTAGCTATAAACTCCTCAGTGGGCTAATCCACTGACAAGAATCGTGCCCCTGTGATCCAATCACCTCCCAAAAGTCCTACCTATAAGGGCATGAGGCTTTGGGGATAGGGGAGACATCTAGACATAAACTATAATAGTTGTTTACCCTAAAAAGTGAGGCTTGGGCAGGATCAGTGTTTCTTGCAGTATGAGATCCGCCTCACTGATTGTGGACCAAATGGTTACACACAAAACCAGCACTAAGAAACTGCACTAAAAAAAAAAAAAATTACATGGCATAAAACTCAGTTTGGGGTCTATGTTAACTTTTGCTAAACAATAAACCACGCTGAAATGTTTTATGGCATAATAATCATTTATTGGTGCTCTCATGTCTACAGATGTAATAGATCTGACCTGGGTTAGACTCATCTCATCTTGGCTGAGCAAGCTGAATTGGGATAGCTGGTCATGTCTGGTCATTGGCCGGAGTCACTCAGTGACTAGATCATGAGTCTCCCATCATTCATCCCAGCCTTGTTTGTATACTGGTCAGAGGTTCCAAGAACAGCAGGAAAAGGGAAGCCCTGATATGCAAGCACTTTCCAAGTCACTGCTAGCATGACGTTTGCTATTGCCCAGTGGTCAAAGCAAGTCACATACATGGACAAAACCCGACTAAGCGTGGAAGAGAACTGCAGGCACACACAGATTCGGAGGCAAAAGTTCGCCACAGGCTTGTATGCCGTTAACAGCTTTATAGCACTCGTTGATTTCCCACATCAGTGAACCAAAAACAGATCCCAGGCTCAAGACTCAGTATCTAGTTAAAATTTAATAGTGTTATTTTATTTTTGGTGTATTTGTTTTATGATTGTCTTGTATTCATGTCTGGTAGCTCTTTATTTATAGTAATAACACAGTTATCTTTTCAAATAAATTTATAATTTTTTCAAGTAAGTTATTTTGAAGAAAATAAGCAAAAAATAACACAATTGCCACATAAATATGAAAAAATCATGACACAAAATGACTGAAATTTGGAAAAACCAGACCAGATGATGTCTAAGTTCCCTGCACCTGCTCTATAATCATGTGTCAAGTGCAAATCAGGCCAGGTCCCCAGAAACATGGCAGAATTTTGAGAACATGTCACCAGTCATTAAAATAGTTTCACTGCTATTAGAGACATTGGCTTTTCATAGCTTGAGGCAATGAATCGAATGGTAAAAATAAACTAGTTGGGACATATTCCAATCAGATTACGCAGTTAGTTAAAAAGCACATACATGTCCACCATCCCACAAGACACATGGTGACCCTGACAGGCCAGTGTGGTTCAGCCATGAAACAAAACATAATAGAATAAACACATCTATTGGGCCTGAACTTCATTACTGGAACTTTGGAAAGTCACATTTTTAGTCCTGAGAGAATTTCTATTACTAAAAGAGTTTCTAGAAATAGATTTGACAATAGGCTTTCGTGTCCATTTGCAAATCATCCAATAAAATCAATTTTGCTAATTTGCATGTCTTAATTTTTTCACTGTCTCTGATCACTCTCTTTAAAGTTTCTTCTTAATAATATTTGACAAATAAGAAAAAAATACAAAAGATCACAGATTCTGAATGCAATCCCATGAAAGGAGTAACAGGAGGGTTGAACCATGAGGCTGTAAACAATCTGGAAGTAACATACGTACTCAAAGTGATAATTTGAAGGGAACAACACCTATTTAATTGCTTTCTATTTGTTCACCTGAAACAAATCTAGCTAGCTCACTGCCATGTCCTTTCTGGAACACATGCATCAAGTCAGATCTACAATTGTATCCATGCATATGACTGCACATATTCTGCCATATATTCTAACTATCTTTTGTTTCTCAGATGTTCTATCAGAGAAACCTATGTAAAAAATGAAGCACTTGATCCATGTGAGGAAGAACAGAGAAGAAAATTATTCCTGGAGCTAGAATTTTAATTCTTAGAACACAAAGTACCATCTGCCTTGCAATCTAGGTAGATTCAGCCCAGTAATATGCATTGCACATACATAGTAAAATATACTTTAAAATACACATCCTATGTATGCAATCTATTCATGAATCCTACATACAGGCTGAGCCCATTTCCCTTTCCTCAGTGTTCAGATTCATTCGCACTCATTAGTTTCTCCCTTCCATGCACAATCAAGAGTGTCACTTAGAAAATAGGATATCAATTTAATAGTATCAATGATTTCTCTTTCTATAGATAAAAGAAAATAACGACAAAAAACTAAAACAACTAACTAAAGTAGTTAAGCCCTAGGCAAACAAAATAGTAACTGTTATTATAACATGCAGTCCTAAAAAAATAAAATATAGGAAAATAAATCAGGAGATGCCTTTTATGTCAAGTCATCAAAGTGCCCAGATAACCTAAAATCCAAAGATCTAAACCCGGGACAGTAAAATTGTAAAAGATGTCAGGTCTGGGACTTGCTTGTACCCTACGCACAAGTCAGTAAATCAGCTGGTTATTGTTTCATAGGTGCTGGCAAAAGATGTGAAACTCCTGAGTCAGAGATAAAGAACTTTACTACTCACTGCACAGCAAGAAGCTTGAGATTAGCACTTATGTCAATTCCCTTGCACCCAATTCCCAGTGGAGTAATGTTCTGGGTCCAGAATATTGGATACTCTGCACACAGTAGGTTTACAGCACACATGAGGGACACTGAAAATAGAGAATATGCTGTTTTTTGGTAAATAGATAATTCTGTTCCTTATCCCAGATACAAATACATTACTATATCTCTCAAGTCTGTTCATAGGAAGCACAATACTGAGAAATAGCCAGGTAAAGAACAGTCAGACTTTTGCATTCTTAGTTTACTCAAAAAGTACGGGAAGGCTCAGGGTCCATGGAAGATTGCTTCTCCCAACAATATGAGACATGGACTCATGGTTGTTGAGTGAACTAGCTATTTGTAAGGAAAAGCCTGTGGGAATACACTGTCTCAACACATAATACGCCACCCGCCTACCTTCATAAAGAATCTAAGCCCAGTAGTGTATGTACATGCAAATATTTTTACTTTCTCTGTATTCTGAAAATTTACAGATAAACCATACTTGACAAATCAAAGTCATATCTTAGGGCTGAGGAATACCTTCCTAGCATGCATGGGACCCTGGGTTCGAGCCCTGAGTATCCCAAAAAGGCCATATCTTAAATATTCTGGAAGAGATGAGAACCCCATAAGTGAATATTGTGTAATGGACATGCTCATCCTCTGATTCATCTGTTTGTAGATTTGTGGAGTAATAAACACTAGATTTTCTTAGAGCAATCCATATCCACAGTGGGGCATCCCTGCTGTTTACAATGAGTGGTAAATTATAAAAGGCAAATCTTTGAGATTTGTCTGACTTGACCACACCCATTTAAACACTCACTGATCAGATGGATCCCATTTCAATTCAGAACTATACCTGTTTTCTCTTCAAAAACTTCCCATAACTATTTTTAAGTGTCTCAATTTCTAGGTTAAACCAGAAGCTGCTGCTTCAGGGGATGATCTTCTTTGTTGGATTCAAAGCAGGCTTGCAGTTAAAAACCTCCAGAATTTATATTCTTTTTCAGTTTCTTTTTCCTATATATTCTTGCCCAAGATTTTCTTCCCTCAGGCCTCTCTTCCCTCCATCAAGAATATGTTGTTCTCTCACTGATAAGAATTTGGAAATTCCATCACTGTTGCTCAGAGCAATGTGGCAAACATAGAGAGCTTAACAGGATGAAAAATGTCTCCTTTTCCCTTCACTAGATTACATTTCAGAAATGTACAAACCACAGTCAGCAGCAGTGATATCAGGTCAAAGTGACATAAAACATCATTTCCCTGCCATACAAGAAAAACAAAAGCACTAATAAAAAGAAAGAGAATTTGTAGCACCTGCCAATGCTTCTTAATAGTCCTCAAGGAATCCACAGAACAGAACTAAGAACATGGGCGGTACAAGATAAATTTTGCTGAAAATACGAATATTCCCCACTCAGTATAATCTAATGCCAAGTCTTATGTTGGTACAACACTTTCTGTCTTATAAAATATGGTACTCATGCACACTTTCATTAACTGTTCACTGCAAGCCTATAAAAAAAAGGGCAGGCAAAATACTTGGGTCGAAAATAAACACAGGGGTTGGGGATTTAGCTCAGTGGTAGTTGCCTTACAACTGCAAGGCCCTGAGTTTGATCCCCAGCATGCAAAAATAAATAAACAAACAAACAAACTTATTTTGGTTGATGGGACATAAATAAAGCTTAGCCTTTGTTCTTTCATGTCTTGGCCCCTTACTTGGGCACAAGAATGTGGCAGGTATTACTACTACTACCTACATCTGCAGATAGGACCAAAATGATCAACATGTAGCACACTGTCCTCGCACAGTAGGCACATAGCCACTCAGCTAGCTAACACCAAAGGAGATAGAAGAAGAGATTCAGGATGCCTTTTTCTTGCAGGGCTCAAGATAATTCAGGTAAAATATACCTGTCCCCTCCCTCACTGCTTTGCCCAATAGGATTTTAGAACTACCATGTCAACAGCTTTGCTTCCATATTTGATCTGATATCTCCTCTCAACGGCTTAGTTTATTGTTTCTTAAAACATTTTGATTCCATGCTTAGTTCTTAGAATAATACATGTCATTTTCTCACATATCCATAGTTGCAACACAATCATTGCAATCTTGGGCCTGGATTTGTTGTGAGTAACAGTCTCCTGATAAAACTTCTGTACATCATGCCTGATTTCACCTACTTTCTCACCTTAGTTTTTCTCTCTTTGATCTCACTTCTCATTCTTTAAAAGTCACATTTTAGTGGCATTGTGGTTATGTTTTATTAAAAAAAACTTACAGATATTCATTGAAAGGTGTACAGATGCAATGGTATAACCCTTAAGATTCGATTTAAAATAACCTGGTAGTGGGCTCAGTGTGGGGGTGAGAGAAAGATGATGAGAAAGACTGGTCATCTGTTGATATGATATGGCAGGTTGCTACGCAAGGGCAGGAAAGCAGCCATAGACAACACATACATGAATGCGTGTGACCATGTTCCTGTAAAACCCAGTTTATGGGCACCAAATTTTAAATTTTGCATAATGGCATATGTCACAAAATAATCTTTTTTCATTTCTTTCAAGCATTTCAAAATGTAAAAACCATCTTTAGCTTGTGGGCTGCACAAAAATAGGTTGCAGGCTGGATTTAAGCCACAGGCCTTAGCTTGCTGACTCCTACTG
The DNA here is from genome assembly GCA_004026905.1 of Hystrix cristata. Taxonomy (NCBI): domain Eukaryota; kingdom Metazoa; phylum Chordata; class Mammalia; order Rodentia; family Hystricidae; genus Hystrix; species Hystrix cristata. The sequence goes on from PVJO010000116.1 coordinate 144,733, forward strand.
CATCCACACGTTCACTCTCCCAGCCTATCCTCAAAACACCCCAATCTTGTTCCCTGTGACAATTTTCTATTGTTTCCATAACAAATTGTGCCAAACTTAACGGATTAAAAGAACACAATTAGAACTCAAAAGTGAGCTTTAGGGAGCTAGAATTGAGATGTCAGCAATTACGATTCTGGAGGTTCCAGGGGGAAATCCATTCGTTGTTTCTTTCAACTTCCGAAGGCAATTGACATTCTGTGGACACATTATCCCGATTTCTACTTCTGCCATCACATCTCTTTCTCTGACTCTGATTATACTGGGCCTCCTGGATAATCCAAGATAATCTATCCATTTTAAAATCCATAACTTAATCACATCAGCAAAGCCTTTTTGCCAGGTAGAGTAACATGCTCACTGGCTCCTGGGATGAACGTGTCTTGGACATCTGGGAGTGGGGCTCTCCACTGGCCAGCTGCCTTCCCACTGAGACTTTGCCAGACTCAGAGCATAAAAAAAGTGCCGCTGTCAACTTGGAGCGCTGCTGTCCACACAGAATGTGACTTTCCTTATCTCCCCTTATTGCCAGCTGTGGAGTCCTCCTCTTGCTGTGACACACGCAAGAAGGGGAAAGCTGAAGTCAGTATTTTCCCAGCTTCACCCCTCTAACCTCATCCTGTGAATCATGACCACTAAATTAGACGCTTCTCCAGTAAGTGATATAAATGAAAATGACTCCCGTAGCTTTGAAAACCCTCTCCACACTGGCCCTGTTTTCCCTTGAGTTATTTTTAAAGTAACGCAAATTCTTCTCAAAGGCACACCAGAAACTTACTTTCAGCTTCTTATCTATGCACACCAAAGACAATTGCATTATACCTAAGAGAATTAATGTGATTTAATTATATTATATTTGGGGGTAGTTTAATATCAAACTTCTTTTGTATAAGAAATTATTCCTTAGTGAGGTTAAACTCAGTTATTATGCTCATTCTTTATTCATTAAACTCATTAAGATCAGTGGGAATTGCTTATAAATAACTATACTATTGATTCAAAATATAGCAGATAAGTGAGGATATTGTAAAAGTACAAGAGCATAATGCTTCATAGTGATTTTCTCAGGAATTCATATGTTGATAATCTATGCACAGCATACTTTTGCGAAAGTAAATAGACGCACTATTTGAAAGTTCTCCCTCCTCTTGCAAAGGGAAAATGGACAACCAGCAGACTATTGTCTTTCTAAGAAATCTGCTAAAAGAAACTAAATCCAGAGTCACCACACATGGTTACGTACTTTACACTGCACAAGGGTATCCCCCAAAGAGAGAAATACCACCAAAATCTCTTCTATTTTTTGCTACCAAGCCTGGCATCTTGGCATAGAGCTATAAAAAGGAAGGGGACTTTTTCTTAATTCAGAAAAAGTCATTATCTGCCCACAAGCTTATGCGGCCCCACGTAGAAGGAATTCCTTTTCCTACTTTGGAAAGGCACCCAATGGATCAGCAGAAGCCATGGCTGAAATCCACTTGGGCTAGCTTAAGCAAGAAAGGAAAAAGTATTGCAAGATTATAAGTATATTTCTGAGATCTAATAGCAAGAGGTAAAATATATATCATGTGAGATTAAAACAAAAATAGAGAAAGCTGTCGGTAAAGGGGAGGCAACAACCAACAAATCAGTGCGCACCAGTACATGTAGTCCTCACGTCAACCTTGCTAGATCAGAATGATTAATCTCACTCTGTAAAGTGGAATCTGAGAGGTTAAGAAATTTTCCAAAGGAAACCCAGTCGGTAAATGATGGTACGTTCAAATGTCAGTATCTCAGTCTGTGCATCATCCTGTTCTAAACTCCTTCAAACACCCTCCATCAGCCTGAATATGGTTGCTGTTTGTCTTCCTTTGTTTGTTGCTATTATAAAATACCTGAGAGTAATTTGCAAAGAACAGAAATTTATTCTCACAGTTCTGGAGGCTTGGGAGTCCAAGATCGAGGTGATGACAGATTTATTGTCTGGTCAGGACCTTATCTCTGCTTCAAAACTAGCACCAAATTGCTACACCCTGCAGTGGAGCCTCCAGGGGTGTGAATGCCATGGAAGACAAAAGGGGCCTGTGCCAATTCCCTCTGGCCTTTCTTTAAAGGACCTAATAATCCAGTTATTAGGGTAGATCACTCACAATCTAATCACTTCCCAAAAACCCCCACCTATGAATATTACAATAGGAGTTATGTTTCCACACATGAATTCGGGGATGGGGGGGGCTACTGTTATTCAGACCATAACAGTGTCTCTGAAGCTCCTCATTGATGATTCCTATTGTCTTCCTCCCACCATGGAGGAAGAATACACTTTCCTCTAAGTTAAACTAAGCAGGTAAGTGTAATTTAGTTTGGCCTGTGAAATATAAGAAGCAACATGTCACATCCAATCAGAAACCTATACAAGCCACTGTGAAACTTTCCCTTCTCCTTCCTCTCCCCACTGTAGTGACCAGAGACATTCCAGGTGCTGGTAACTGTGTCAGTCTTTGTCGCTGAAGGCCTCCATCAACCTGAAATGGACTTGCAATTTGACTGAAAAATAAACTTCCACTGATTTAAACCACTAAGATTTGGACTTGTTTCTTATTGCAGCATAACCTAGTCTATCCTGACTGATACAGTTGTCTAGGACCTTTCCTGTATTTCTACCAGCTGGTCAGCCGTCATCCAGCAAACCATACGAGCTATTCCCTTGTCCTACATGCTTTACTCCTGCCCATCTTTCACAAGCTAGCTGAACTCCACCTGCCCAAAAAGGTTTCCTTAACTTCTCCGGCTGACATCAACCTTACTTTTTACAATCATGATCATACTCACTATCAGCATCATATAAATTAGAATTCAACTTCATTGCATACAACATACACTTCATCGTGTGCTGCTTTAATGTATTTCTTTGTTTCAGACACGTCTTAACTCTCCAACAAAATGATCAGTCTTTTGTGGGCAGAAACGACGTTAGACATTTCTGTAGCCTCTAACAGAGAGGTCAGAACATTGAGCAGTAGAGCAGAGATCCCCAAAATAGTTCTGACATTGCACTGTCCCAAAAGAAGTACGTTTAAGAGGGAGGACAAGACAAAGGGAGTAGCAGGGGCACATATATCGGCACATTTGAACGGTGGGACACTCCTACACACGCAGGAGGGAAAGAGTTAAAATTTAGTAGACTATATCCTGAGACAGCTAACATCGTCGGAGGGTATATTTCTCATTAATATAAAAGAGTTAATTATACATCTTGGAAATTCTATTCATGCCAAATCTTTTAGGGTTAAGTCATGCATGATCCATTTATATGCAGGCATTAACCCTGACAGCGTCTTGTTCTTTGGGGCCGTCTTCTGCGCCTGCCCTAAAGATCCCCAGGAGCTTAGGAAGCTGCTCTCACAGTGGAACATTTTGCTGTGAAGATGACCTACACTGCAAAATACTTTCTATAACCAAAGGCAGGGCATAAATATTTTATAGCATGGAGTCCATGAGAACACATCTTCATTTCCGTAATGTGCTATCTCGGGACACATCACCGGGGGGAACAGAACCTACCTGAAAGATTCAACAACTCCAATTTGCCATACCTCATTAGGATGCCCTAGAGAAGAGACACAACAAATAACTCCAGATCCCTGCTGCTCAGGGGCTGGTTAGCACACACTGACCACACAAAAGCAAAGGGGGCTTCCACCTCGTGAAAAGCCCCCTGTGTCTGCAAAGTGCATTTAACAAAGAATCAGACCGTGTTGGTTAGAAGGAGCCTTTAAGACACCGTTTTCTTATATGTGAAGAAAGGCAGCTCAGGGTGATGACACAAATTCCTCCACAAAGCAGCACAGCAAATTAGGGTCAGACTCACCCTTAGTCCTTCTCTGCTTCAGTCATGACCGCAAAACAAAAAGCCATGAGTACGACAGTATGAGTGAGCTCATCCACTCATCAGACTTGCTTTCCCAACTTTGAGGTAAAGCGTCGTGATACCACCGGGGCTGTGTGTAAATATCTAAGAACACCTTCAAATCTCTCATTAATGAAGTAGGTTCTCATAAATGCCAAGCCTCTTTGGAATCCTTCTCTTGGCATTCAGACATTAATATCTCCTACCATTAATGGTTCAATGAGAAAATTACTTCCTAATAAATAATGAAGTCGAGGCTGCAGCTTAAATTCCATTTTTCACACCATTTTTCTCTTTACTGATCTCCCACTTTGTCCAAACTTCGTTATAAACACCCAGATCTCTTGAGCCAAGATGTCACTACACTGTGTAATTAAATTCTAAAATAAATAGCAAAGCCTCGACACGAAACTGACCTTCTGATTCAGAAAGTTCTTCCAAACTTCAAGAGAACAAATAGAAAATTCTTAGTTGTGAGGTGTCAGTGGGGCCAACAATAGTTCTGTTAGCCCTTTGTATCCCTTTTTGGCTTCCCATCTGAGGTTTCTTTTATGCTGCCTCACCAAGGACTATAGATTTAAGGAAATCACTATATAACCTTGTTTCTTAATGTTCCTTTCAAATGAGATTGGAATTACTCAAAGGAGAGAAAGGGGTGGCCTTTGCAGAAGCCCATTAAAAGGAAAGCTGAAATCATGGACAGGCTCAGCCATACTATGCTGTGGTGGAGTGATCAAGTGACGGACAACATAGCTACCTGAAAAATCCTAATTTAGAAAAACTAAGTCGAGTATTCAACTGAAACTATTAATGTGTCAGTAATCACCCACCTAGAGCTGCTCTCTGATATGGTTTGGAGGTGGTTTGTGCCCTAGAGGTTTGTGTGCTGGGAGGTTGGCCCCAGGTGGCAGCATGTGGTAGAACCTATAAGAGCTGGAGAATAGTGCAAGGTAATTGGGTCGTGGAGGCCCCACCCTCTTGAATGGATTAATGCTGTCTCTTGGGAGTAGGTAAATCTGGTAGGAGTCAATTAGTTTCTGTGAAGCAGACTGTTATAAAAGCAGCAAGCTTGGCTCCTTCTCAATCTCTTAGTTCCTTGCTTTCATACTGCACCAGTGCACACAGCTAATCCCTTTCTGCTTCTCCACTACGTAAGTTGTGACACAGTCAGAGGCCCTCACCAGGAAACTGCCATGCTCTTTGCACCTTCCAGTCGCCAGAATCGTAAGCCAAATAAACTTCCTTACTCAATAAGTTACCTGGTCCCAAGTGTTTTGTTTTAACAACACAAAACAGATTTATGTATTCTCCTAACTTCCCACCAAAAGGCTCTAATGGCACAGGGAAACGCCATAATTCCCAACAACCAAACCCAGCAAGGCCAACAATCCAATTCCAAGATCAGTCTTTACTAGATATTAAACTAACCTAAAACAGACTCCAAATTTCACTTTGTTCCATACGCAAGATCCACCTATATGAAACAAAAGATTTCAGAGACTAGAGGAGAGGGCTGCTGAAAAGTATAGAACTACAGCTCATACCTTACCCCTACTGAGAAACCGGGGGTGTGTATGGACCAGAGATCCGTGTACCAGTCAATGCTGATCTTCTGTGGGGCCACAGCGTGGCCTTCTCACAATTTCCTATATTCCCTTCAGAAACAGCAGCTTTTTCTATCACCCTCAGAATAATGTAAGAGTTACCCGTGGCTTTAAGAAATGAAATTTCCACAGGTGAAACAGTGCTTCGGAAGCAGGAACAGTAGCCAAGAAGAACACACATGGAGCTTTCTAGAGACTGTCATTTCTTTGTGCACATATTTTTTCAAAGTACCAACAACTGGGCAGTGAACTCAGACAGTTCCCGGAGCCAAGTTGTCTGTTAGAGATGGGACTTGCCCGCACAGAATTGCACCCCCAATAGCATGCCTTCAGTCCAAGGAAATGAAGCGCATTAACTGTCAGCCAGATGGACGGAGGAAAAGGCCAAGGACAGACAAATCCACGAACACCACCACTTGGCAGCCTCTGAGCCCTTTTAGATCTGTCTCGCTCAAAGAGAAAAGACAATGGATGCCATAGTGTTTATGGGAAAATGCAGCCAGACAAGAGAAAGGGGATACAGCCTTGAACACTAAGGGAATATACTTTTGAAAACACGTTACCTAGGAATATAGAAGAAAAGAAGAGCTGAAAATTAAAAGGGTATAAGACAAGGCTTGTATCAAAAAGACAACATGCAGCAAGAACAGGATGATGCAAGACAAAGTTGGGTAAACAAGGAAAGATCGCCGAAACCAAAGACAATAATGCACTCTTAATGAGAGTGACAAAGAAAATTAAGTCAAACCAATGAATCACAGGATTGAATTGAGACGCTCTTTCAAATTGTAATGGTCAGAGAGTAAAACAAGGAAAATGATGAATGAACCTGCTGTAAATAGGGAGGGAGGGAGGAGAGGGAAGGGGTGGGGGAGAGGGGGGAGAACCAAGATGCACCATGTATAGGTACAGAATAAATGTAATGAATGGGACCATAAAAATAAATAAATAAATAAATAAACAAACAAACAAAAAACAAGGAGAGTTAGCAGAAGAAAAAACAGAAGAGGAAAAATAAAAAGTAAAGATAGAGAACTAATGTTCCTGAAGAAAATACTGTCTAAGTAAAGCAAAAAGCAATAATAAAAGATAAAGGGAACCCATCTTAGAATGGAGACATATGGATATGCTATTTTCTGTTAGGCTTCATCACGAACCAGAAAAAAATCAATGAAAAGAGATATTTCACCTAGATTAAATTTTGTAATTTTTTATAAGTATATGAATGAAGAAAACATCCTTTAAATATTCAAGAAAGAAACAACAGATTATTTATGCAAGAAAAATACAATTGAGTCACCCACTCAGACTTCTCTTCTCTAACATAAATGCCAGAAAATAATTAAGTAGGATCCACAGCATTTTAAAAGCAAAAGCCTATTCATCTTTGGTGGATAAATACAATGTAAAACTGTTCTAAAGGTTAAATATATACATATATATATATATATATATATATATATAAAACTCATCTGTCTTTCCTTCAAAAAAAGAAGTCAGTTAATGTAAGTTAATCAACCAAGATATTAAATTAAGATTTTTAAGAATGAAGAAGTCAAAATATAAAACGACTGGTGTTACAGACTTAAAAAGACAATCACAGAGACAAATCTAAATAATTTTGCAAATATGACTATAATACCCATACAAATGTCAAAATTTATCCTTGAATACATTCATATTATGTAAAAGCTGCATTGAATTATGATTATCAGAATTTTAAAGCCAGATCATATAAACACAATTGGAGAAGAACATTAGCTTATGCTATATTTCAAATCTGATTTACAGTGATTCAAAGATATTGGTTTGGCTGGATTTCTTTATAACTAAAGAAATATAGGTTAAAGAATATTTTTGAAGGACTTAAGACTACTTACTACGTGTGTATGATCTACACTGATAAAAGCAGGGTAATTAATATTTCCATCTCCTATTCATATCTGAAGCCTTCTAGCTCTATTCATCTAAAATATATAATAGGTTATTATAAACGGTAGCCCACCAATGTAGAACACCAGAACTTTTTACTTTTATTGACATTTTTTTGCAACAACCTATGGGTGAGAATAGTATTTGTCTTTCTGTGCCAGACTTATTTCAGTTTACCCAACAGAATGTGAAAGAAAATATGGAAAAGAAAGATATGGAAAAGAAAAACAATGAAAACAACCTTCTGCATAATTACAAACAATCCAAATATCCAGCTACAGGTTATTGATTAAATAAGTCATTATTATGGAATCATAAGGAAATAAAATATATCCATTAAAAGTCATATCATTAAATATTTTGCCTTAAAGGAATCATGGTAGTTGGAGTGCAAATTTTCCACAAATTCGTCCCCAGTGATCCCAATTTTGAAAAACATAGTATTTTTCACATTATTTATTTTAGAATATCAAAAAACACAAGGATGAGGAAAAACATAAAACCAAAAGGATATACACCAGCAGGTTAACAATGATTAAATCTGGGTTGAAAAAATAAGGTTTTCCTTTAACTTTCTTTTATGTACATAGGTAGCGTTTGTATCAAAATATATTTAAAACAAATATAAACACCATAAATGTAAATCAGGTTCATGCTACATAGCAGGGCTCAGCCAGTTTTCTCTGCAAGGGGCAAAGCAGAGTAGAAATATTTTAGCAACTGGAGTCACACAGTCTCTGTAGTAGCTCCTCAGCTCTGGAGTTGTACTATAAAAGCAGTCAAACAATTGGTAAGCAAATGAATGAGGCCGTGTCCCAATAAAACTTTATTTACAAAATCAGGCTGGCTCAGGGGTCTTACTTTGCCAATCCCTACTGTACATCAACATCTGACAATGGAGATTTATTTAGTCATCATTTAAGTGTGCTGCTTTTATGTTTTCTGTCATTTTTCAGGACTAGATCAGTGCTGTTCAGTGGAAGTTTCTGTCATGGTGGACATTTTATACCTGTGCCATCTCCTACAGTGCCCACATGTGGTGCTGAACCCTTAAACTGTGGTTAGCACATGTGAGGAAATTGATTTCACTTTATTTTAATTAAATTTAGATAGCAACATGCAAACTATAGAGGATGAACAAGGTTTTGTCTACACTTGCAATCATCCGTACCTGGGAAGGTATAACTATTTTTTATGGCTTCACATCAGGCTCATGGCTTCTCGTTTCTCACCAAAAGTCTTTGAGAATGAAGCCATGAGGATGGCCCTCAGGACACTTGCTTAGCTGCATACCTGCTTAGATGTCCAACATTCCCCTGTGGCCCCTACTCCCTGTAGGTGCTCCGCCAGGCTCCAGGAGCAGAGTAGGAGCAGAACTGATAGAGTCCTCCCCTTCCATCTTGTTCCACAAGTGGGTTAAAAATGCCGTCTTAGTTTGTTTTGCGTGGCTATAACAAAATACTTGAGGGGCTGAGGATTCAGCTCAAGTGGTAGAACGCTTGCCTAGCAAGCAAGCACAAAGCCCTGAGTTCGATCCCCAACACACACACACACACACACACACACACACACACAAATTGAGACTGGACAATTTATAAAGAATAGAAGTTTATTCAACTCACAGTTCTAGAGGCAGGAAAGGTCCTGGCACCTACCGCAGTATTACAGAAGGCATCTCATGATGAGACAGAGCAAGCACACCAGCTCAGGTCTTCCTCTTTTCAGAAAGCCACTAATGCCATTGAAAGGGCCCCACCCTCAAGATCTCATCTGATCCTGTCTCCTGAAGGCCGCACCTCCAAATACAATTAACATATATATTTGGGGATTCAGTCTCCAACAAGTGAACTTTAGGACACATAATGGAACCATGGCAGAAGCTAAAAAGTAATTAGCAATATATATGACTAATATCAAGTAACAGGCCCAAACACATACTGCTTGTGAAAGAAACAGTTTAAGTATAAAAATAGTGAAAAAAAGACATAAAAAGATACAAAGATAATAAGGAATAATGGGGGACGGGTGCTTGCAAGGGCTGACCAAATTCAAATTTGCCTTTTTGCACTGTAGAGCAGGCAAAACCTATCAGCAGGCAGGAGCCAGCCCGCCAGAACCCATCTGGTAGCCTCATAACTCTCACCTTATTTAAACCCAGAGAAGAAATTTTTATCCTAAAAACCTGTGTTCCAAAAGATTGACAGATACATATTTTTATCTTATGGAAACTGTGAATCTTTTCTTGAATATAATTTGCATTATACTTTAAATTAAGTATAAAATAAATGCAAAGATGTATCGTTTGATGAGTTTTACAGGTTGGTTATGCCCAAGTAAACACCACCCCCATTGATGTTTAGGTCAGAAGTTGGCAAATTATAAACCTATGCCGCTTATTATATGACCTATAAGCAAGAATAGTTTTTATATTTTTATATGGTTTTACACTTTTTAATCAGTATTTCATGAACTATATATAAAATTCAAATTTCAATGCCCACAAATAAAATTTTGTTGGGATACAGCCATGCTCATTCATTTGCATATTGTCTATGGTTGCTTTTGTGCTACAATGGCAGAGTTGAGCATTAGATCTTCTAATGGAAAAAGCCTAAAATATTACAGTTTGCTCACTTAGAACATTACCATTGTTCCAGAAAATTCACTCATGCCTCTTTGCAATAATTTTCCATACCCTACACCCACACCAGGCAATCACTGACTGATTTCTTTTATCACAGATTAAATTTACCTGTTTCGGACTTTATGTAAGTGAAATTATGACATACATCCTTTCGTGTAACTTAAAATAATGACTATAAAATACTCATATACATATGTTGTCACATGCGTCCGTAATTTGTTTTTACTGCTGAGTATTTCTTTATATGAATATAACAAGGTTGTTTGTCCCTTTCCATGTGGATAATTGAGCTGTTTCCAGTTTTTAACTATTATAAATAAAGCTGTTGCTGCCATTCATACACAGGTCCGCTATGTACAATTCCTGACCAAGACTCTTAGGTAGATATTTATTGAGTAGATACTTAGTGAAACAGCTGCTTCTAAGATAGATGTATGTCTAATTCCAAAATAAACTGCCAGACTTCTCAACTAACAATGTATCAGTGTTCCAGTTGCATTAGATCCTCACTACCACTTAGCATTGTCAGTCTTTTTCGTTTAAATCAACTTAATGGGCGTGAGGTGCTATCTCACTATGATTTTGATTTACATTTAGTTATGACTAATGACGTAGAGTATCTTTTAATGTGCCTGTTGACTATTCAGACGTCTTTTGCAAAATATCTACGCAGAGAACATTACCATTATTCCTGTTTCTCTTTACTTTGGCTACTTGGCTACTTAAAGCTCAATTAGAGGCTTAAATGTAACATCTGTATGCACCTCCGGAATTTGGGGGCTCTTGCCTGAATCTTGGTGTCACCATCTCTTTGTCTTACTTCCTTTTTCTCCAAGTTTTGGGGGTCGTTGTTGTAGCTGGTGGTGGTGGTGGTAGCTGGTTTTTGGTTTGGGGGAGTTTGTTTTTTGAGACAAGGTGTTGCTCTATTACCCAGAATAAGAGCTTGAACACCTGGGCTCAAGCAATTCTTCTGCCTCAGCCTCCCCAGTAGCTGGGACTACGGGTACACAACATCACACCCAGCTTCCCGATTTCTTATCTACTTAATTTTATCCTGTGTTTTTCACTTCCTTTAACATGACTCAAACCTTATTTTGGGATGAGCAGGTGAAAAGAAAAGGAAAAAGGGACGAAACTAGTTCGCTTCACTCTTGCGTCTTGCAGCCTTTGCTGGGCACTGGGAAGACACAGAGGAATGTGTCTATTTCCTCCAAGAACTCACAGGGACGAAAGCTAGGAGTGACCAGGCAAGGCAACGGTGTGCCAACAGAGGGCAGCCCTGAAGAACAGAGTGGAACGTGGGAGGTGAGGGACAGCAGCTTCTCGGGGAAGGTGGCTCTTCACCGAACGTCAGTAGAAGAATGAATCAGTGCTGCTCAGAAAAAGATGGAACTCTCAGCGTGCTGTGGATGTGAAAGTGTAAGAGGGAACGTGGCAAGCCAGGCCTGGTGGTACTTGCCTATAATTCCAGCACTCTGGGAGACTGTGGCAGGAGGGTCTCAAATTCAAGTCTAGCCTGGGCAATTTAGGAACTTAGGGAGATCCTGCCTCAAAATAAAAAAAATTAAAAAGGGCTGGGGATGTAGCTCAGTGGGAAGACCTTGTGTTCAATCCCTAGGCCCGGAAGAGAGAGAGGGATGGGGGATTACTGTGTAGCTAGGGGATGTCTAACATGAGAACATGTGGTACATTCTAAGAACACACAGAATTTAGCACAACTGGAACACAAGTTGGGGAAGATCAGGAAAGCAAGAGCCAGGTCATGTGCCCTCTAACATACATAACATACAGTGTAAATCACATAACTAAACCCCAAACGAAGGGACAGGGAAACATCACTCCTCTGCGGAGGCAGGAATTGCGAAGTCGCATTGTGAAGGATGTTGTCCGAGGAGGGCGAAGAACTGCAGCCATTCTACTCCATCTGCTACAGAAGCGCTCAGCTGGGGAAAGTGGCAAGTGCTACCACAAAAACCTGGACACTAGATCAGATGAACTAGATTTCTGAATTACATTTGGGTATAAACAGCAGCGATGTGTCTTCATACCTTTGGGGGACAGTACAGGGAAACACAAGATCATCATAGAATATTTGGATGATGGCAGAAATCTGTCTCTAAGTAGCTATAACTCAAGTACTGCCCACCACGGAGGGGAGCTGAGCGAACTGGAGCCTCATCTAACAGACTGAAACCTACCTAAAGATGTTGTAGCTATCAATGTCATCTGCTCTCTAGATGGGATTTTTGTCTTTAGAGGTTCTACTTCAAAAACCCATGTCAGCAGTCATTTCCATTGCCCAATTATCATTAAGCTTGTGATTGTAACCATTGGGTAAATAAACTATAACAGGTACTAATGTGATTGTGTTATTAAAAAATGTTTCTAAGCACCAAGTTTACCCCAGTACTAGTTAACTGCTATGCTAATGTCTTGGCACATGTGACTAATAACGAAATGAGTTATAACTGTGTGTTTGGATCACATTACATTGCTTCAAGTGTATCATAATATTTTATAGCTTAATGGAGAATCTGGCTTATAGCAATACAGGAAAAATAAATCTCAGCCAATCATCATCCATTTTTTTAAAAAAGTCTACGTTCAGCAGCCAACAAGGTTTTAACCATCAATAACAATTACTCTGAAACCTTTCTGACACAATAGGTAGATATTTAATATCAATAACATAAAATACACCCTCACTAATGGAGATATATTAAGATATTGATTAGTTATGCAAGAAAGTTTATGCTTATTCCATTCCCACTAGTAATTATGAGCAGGCTATTGACTACCCCTTCAACCACATCTTTTGGTCCATTTCCCTTTCTCTACCCAAGAGTACACTTGGCTGGCAGATAATCAGAACAAGCAGACATTCCTAGAAAATGTGAACCATATGTGCAGCCCCAGGCAGCCAGCATTCACTGAATGCCTACTGGGTGTACATTAACTGTGTTGGGGGTGCCAAGACGGCGCGGTGGAAAAGCACAGCCCTCTGCTCCTGAAGCTTACAGTCTAGTGGGGAGACGGACATGACCACAGAATACAGCACAGAGAGACGGGATTGGGAAATGCTGAGAGGCAGCTAAGCCAGCTGCGTGGGGAATGGGACAAGCAACTAATGACTATAACAGAAGGTGTAGGAAGCAGAGGCAGGGCTGAGAGGAAGCAGGGGAGTCAGAGCACTGGCTCCGAGAGCAGTGCCTTTTCAACATTTGTCTTCAGTTAATGTGTAGATAAAACAGTCACTAGGACTCTAAGGGGGAAAAATGGTAAAGGAAGTCATGTGAAACCAAGAACTGGAGATGGGCAAAGATGGTAGGCGACAAGGAGCTGCCAAAGGCTTTCACTAACCCAACCACAGGGTCGTCGTTGGGCCCCAGCCGAGCTCCTCAGAACCCTGAAGCCCAGCTTCTCCTCGCCAGTGGGGGGCCACCCCTCAAAGGAAGCACAGTATTCCAGGGATTGGAAAGGGAGTTACTAAGACCAAGGGTGGGGAAGAATGAGAAACAAGGCTTCAGAAGAAGGTCTCTGAAGGTGCAGCATCTGGGAAGTAAATAGCTTCAAAATGATACAAGAGGCAGAGACGGGAAGAAGGGAAGGGGATAAAAAAAAGAATTGAGATGTGTTATGTACATGTACCAACTCCCCAAAAGCAATGTTATCATTGTGTATTGTAAGTGTGTGCTAATAAAAATCAAAGAAAGAAAAGATGTAAGAAACAAATGTATTTCTTTGGTGTTTCCACCACTACAGATGATTTCAAAGTAAATGTGTTGTCTCTCTCTCTCTCCTGCCTTCCATCCCTTTCAGAAATTTACCTGCCTCATATTTTCCATCCCACACCCAGAGGGCAACCCATGCTGGTCCCGGATCCTCAGATCCTTGCTTCTTGTGTGTACGATGAACATAGGTCTCAAGGGAGTCTCAGAATTGGCCAGGGAGCCAGAGCCACCACTTTCTGGGTCCCGTATCTTGTCCAGTGTCTGCTCGGGACTCAGCGAATCACCATATTCCTTTGGCAGCAGGAAAGCAAAAGGTAGAGTTGCCTCTGCCGAGCTACTAGATCGTCCATGAATGAAGCTCATTTGCAATGCAAAGCAGCATGAAGAGAACATTCTTTTGCCACTGAAGACACGTGCCAATTCCCCCAGACAATAGGAAATGGCAAAGACTGATGTTTTGATGTTATTTTTTAAGGCGTTATATAAAATAGAAGATTCCCATTTCACACATTCCCTTGCATGGTATAGAAGTAAATGGAGTGAGAGAAAGAAGACTCTTTTAAAATATGATTGTTTTCTCCGTGTACAGGCTGCTCAGAATGCCAATGCCTACAGGCTATAGGGGAATTCAGACGAGAGAATCCCCTTCATTCCAAATTAAAAAACAAGGGAACTAGACCTCAAGGCTATCTCTACCTTTCTCAAACATGGTGTCTCACAATCACAATACGATTAACAAAGAAATCATTTTCTTTCAAGTAGGAGCTGAAATGAAACATAGACACTCTGCTGGTCACTTTTGGTGGCAAGGTTGCTGCAAAGCAAATAGCAAAACATTGGGGACTTACTGTGGTTTCCTCACCAGGGCCAATCAACAAGTTTATATATAACAATTCGTATAAAACCTTATTTTCTGCCCTGGAGCAGGTTGTGGGGGGTGGTCTGCCTCACTACAGGGGTTGGTAAAACACTCCCTGAACTCAGAACATGATACCAACTAGATAAGGCCGTAAAAATCGCTAAAGCTCGTCAGGGCACCCTAACTGCCTCTACCCACACTTGTTACAACATGAGGCAAATTTTAATGCACCTTGGTCTGTAGGCCCTTGATGCTTTCACTAAAGATTCATCAAGCCCTTGGAACTCCTCTTCACAACCTCGTGGTGTTCGTCTGTGACTGGATTCTGGGGTTCTAGGCGCTACTTTTACAGATTCTTTCTAGGTTCTTCTTGCTGTGAATAAAGAATTGGACAAAACAAGCACAAAAGGTAGAGAAGTTTCACATTTATTAAAGATAGGACAAAGGGAATAAGCAATATTTTAAGTTCTGGTCATATAATGTCTACCCAATACAAAGTAAAACAAGCTGACTTTCTTGGCCTAGATTTTGATAAATTATTAGACTAAAAGGGGGTTTTGAGTTCACTAAACTGCTAAACTGACATTATTGCATAATTTAGTAAATAAATTCTATTTAAATCAAAAATTAAAAAAAAATTAAAAAATAAAGATAGGAAAAGATATAAGTTCTGCAAAGCAAGTGCAGGCCAATTATAAGTAGAAAAAGAAGTACATTCTGTAAGATGAGAACGGACCGCTGTGAAAGCATAGTGGCCAAGAGCTTAATGGCAGCCAACTTTGCTTCTCGCACTGCTGAGCCTTACTCCAGGTCTAGGCCGTCCTATCAAGAACCTGCTTGAGTTCTCACAAGAAAAATTGAGGGTAGCACTTTCTGACTGGTGCCAGGTACAGAGCTTGGGAACTGCTTTTGTGTGCATTTCCTGGATCTCTGTTATTGACATGTCATGCTCGCTAGCTCAGCTGGTTTGTCCGCCCTAATCTCCTGCCTTATGTTTTCTTGAATGGGTGATGAAGGCCTGAGAGTGGGCCACATTCCTTTTCTCTTTCTATGCTCAGCTCCTACTGTTCTAGTTCTTGGGTCTCAAAGAAAAGTCTTGGTGTCCTGAATGAAGAATTGGACAAGACACATGAGAAAGGTATCAAGGATTTACATGTCTTGAGGGTAGAAAACAAATAATCTGTGCAGAGGGGGAGTGGCTGTAAGCAAACTCACAGCAGCCACAAAGTTAGTGGCAGGGGTCTTTTGTAGCTCCCATTTCTAGAATGCCTTTCTCCCATGCAAACCAGACATCTGGGATGATTATCCTACCAGAAGCGCACTCGGCCTGACACCCGCTTAGTTTTGCATCAGACGTAAATGAAGAATTGCAGCTAGTGACTTCTGATTGATCCCAGCTGCAGGGTTTGAGTATGTGTTCTGGGTCTCCACGATCTACGGGTCATACCCACTCGCTCACCTGGTTTTGCCCCACCCTCATCTCACTACCACAGGACCTGCCCACTGATAGACAACAGGTGCCTGATAAATAAACGATGTAGAACTTGATGCCAGTAAACTGGTTATCACGGCTACTTAGTTTCAGAATCCACCTGAATCTTCCTGCCCCTAGCCCACTATGTTTCCTTCTTTAATCCTAGAAAGGGACTAAAGAATATCACTAATGTCTTCCATTTTTGCATACCTGCTATGTGCTATGTCCCTCACCTGGTGCTATCTATATGTTGTTAATTTTATCTTTGGTGCATCCTCATGTGATCCACATCCTCCTCCGTTTTTTTGAACCCTGGTCCTTGCACATGCTGGGCAAGCACTCTACTGCTGAGCTACGTCTTTAAACCTCTGGGAGATTTTCGTTGGTGCTTTTTGTTTGTTTGTTCATTCTGAGACAGGGTCTAAGCTGGACTCACTAGGATGGACTTGAATTCTCAATGCTCCTGCCTCGGCTTCCTGAGCAGGTGGGATTATAGACATAAGCCACCATACCTAGCAATGTCTTATTTTACCAGTGCCAAAGCAAGGCCCCATTTGTCCAAAGTCAGAGCACGTGAACAGCAGAGCAGACAGCTGGACTTAGGCTGCTTGGTCCCTTGCTCCATGCCTTCTCCACTGTGAGATCACCTCCCCTCTAATCAACAGAAGCCAAACACATTTGTCAGCATGAATCAGGAAGACATGCACCCCTGACATGGCTCAATAAATGACCTGTGAATTTTTAAGGCATAAAAATTGGTTTCCTTTTGATGAGAAATGTATGAAGACAGCAGATTCATGTGAAAAGTAGAAAGGGAAAGAAGAACAGAAATTTAGAGAAGCTATATATCTGTTCAAATATTATTAAGGCACAAACTGAAATCCTTTAGGTACAAATTGCCCAGAGTTTGGGAAGCCCTAAGGGATTCTGGGAGCAACTTTCTGTATGTGTCTTAGTGAGATTAGCAATTTAAAAGGCTCATAAAAATCAGCAAATGGACTGGGGGAGTAACTCAGGGATAGTGCGTTTGCCTACCATGTGTGAGGCCGTGGGTTCAATCCCCCTAGTACCACAAAAAATAATGATAATAATATTAAGCAAACAAAGTTTGAAAAGGCTGGACTTAGTCTTCCTTCAGAAAGACAACAAAGAGCTTTTGCTAACAGATCATCACAAACACAAAGAATCCTGTTACTACCACAGCAGGCTTTTGCCTTCAGTTTGGAAATGTGATCTATTCTGCTCAAATGTGGTTAAAATTTGTTGGGACTGGAAAATAGATTATTCCTTTCCTTCAAAGGGCGTACCTCCTACTCTGTGGCTAGCACAGACAGGTTTTATCTTCACTGTTTTCGACTCTACTTGTGTCAGACTGAACACAAACAATGTGTCTGATCTGGTTCCCCCAGCTTATCTAGGCAGCGAGGATCCCACGAGCTTTGACAGTCTGAGCACCAAGACGCTGAATGCCTGTCTTGAGGCCCAAGTTCTGTCAGAAAACAGAGTCCTCGGAGCTCCCTCAAAGAGGAGAAGGGGCCCACAGCTTGCCTCCTGAATGGAGTTTGGAGGGTCACAGACCTCTGTTACAGGAGAAGAGTTTCAGGACACATCAGTGAAAGGAATAAGTAGATTATGAAGAAAGAAGTACATACTCAGAAAGGGGAATACAGGGGCTAATACGGTGAGATGCCCCATGGGCTGGAGTGGAGACCATACATGCGTTCTTGGAGGTATTCTTTAAGATGGGTGCTCTAAATGTTTTGCTTATGGGGTTGGGGGTTTGGCTCAGTAGTAGAGCCCTTGCCTAGCAAGCACAAGGCCCTGAGTTCGATCTCCAGCAGAACCCCCCAAAAAAGTAAAAAAAAAAAAAAAAAAAAGATGTTTTGCCTAAAAACATTCCCTGTACTCTTTGAATCTGTTTTTTCCTCTTAAGGTCAGGTTTTTGTTGCCCTTTACCTCACCCTGAGTTCTTCTCACTAGCTAGCCCCCAGCCTGGTGGAGTGTACTTTTGCTTTCAACAAATCTTTGGTCCTGCTGCTCCTTCGGCGCGTCCTCCTCAGCTCTATGTTCAGGACGTCATGAATCCGGACAAGAACCCCAATCCAGTAATGCCGCCTCTGCCTCACGCACAAGGATAAGAACCGCACCACACTAGAATCATACCGACCCCAGCACCGTGGATCGTTTGAACAAAATGGAACCAAGGAAGATTCATTTTGCAGATAAGAAAACTAAGACCCCAAGAAAAGTAATCTGTGAGCTTATGAATCATTCAAGAATAGGAATCACGTTACACCAGCGCCTTGAGATCACACAACTAGTCAGGCATAATTGCTGTATTGTTTGTTGTTGTTGTTTTAAATTGGTGATAGTTGCAAGCATTTCAAAATTAGGAAGCTCGGTAAGTAGTTTCTAAACATAGAATTATGCCATTTTCCAGTAATTTCTACTTTTGGATATATGCCCAAGAGCACTGAAAAAAGGTCATTTTAACAGATACTTAGACACCTGTGGTCTTGGTAACATTATTCACAGTAGGCAAAAGGTGAAGTAATCTAGTGGCCACCACCAGGTGAATGGATAAACAAAATGTGATCTATGCACACTGTGAAATAGTATTCAGCCATTAAAAGGGAGGAAATTTTGACACACTGTATGAATATTAAAGGCATTATGCTAAGTGAAATAAGACAGTCACAAAATGACACATATTATATGATTCCACTTACATGAAGAACCTTGAGTAAACAAATTCAAGAACTAGAATGGTGTTTCTTACCAGAGGGTAGAGGGAGAAGGAAACGGAGAGGCAGTGTTTATCGAAAGTGGGGTTTCAGTTGGGAAAGAAGGAAAAAGCTCTGGAGGCAAATGATGGTGGTGGCACAGTAATGTACATTACTTAATACCATTGAAATGTATGCTTACAAATGGGTGAAATGGTGAATTTTATGTTTTATATATGTGTAATCACAATAAAAATTTCAGAAGTTTCCACATAAACATCCAGACTTCCAATGTCATTTGAAAAATAGGAAGCTGGGGATGCAGGGCCCGCATTCCCCCAGCATCTGTGCAGGAACTGCTCCCTGAGAGAGATGCTGTCCTGTCTTCTGCAGCCACCTCCACACCCTCTCCACCCGCCTGCATGCTGGAATTAACTGGTGTGCCTTCCAAAGATCCCCCATGGCCAAGGGTGTGGCCAGCAGGAAAGGGCCTGCGTAGAAAGTACAGAGCCCTGCCTTCCATCCCTTGCACTGTCCCCTCCCGAAAAATACAACCAGGTTCTGCCCCAGATAACTGAATCAGAATCACTGAATAAGGGGCCTACACTGGGAGGTTTTAAGGCTCTCGGGGGACTCCCACGTGCATCCAGAGCTAAGGCCCACCAGCAAAGGGTTCCATTCTCAGGCTTGGCTATACATTAGTGTCACCTGGGGGACTTTAAAAACTACTAATGTGTCTTTCTGCAGGCTCTGTGGTCATTGGTAGAGAGTGTGGCTGAAGATCAGGATTTTTAAAAGTTCACTGAGTGCTTGAATATATACCAGACCTTGAAACCCACTACTCTAGAGGTTTGAATGTATATTCCCTGCTACAGATCCAGCAGCCCCTATTTTACCTTCATCCCTCCACCCTTCTGAGTTAAGCACATAATATACATACTATTTTTATATGTTATATATCATATGTATATGCACAAGTACATACTGTCTTAGTTTGTTTTCTATTGCTATAACACAATACCTGAGACTGAGTAATTTATTTTAAAAAAAGAGGTTTGATTCATGGTTCTAGAGACTTGGAAGTCCAAGCGCACAGCAAGTATAGTGATGCCTTGAGTTGCTTCAACTTGTGGCAGAAGGCAGAAGGGCAAGCAGACATGTGCAGAAGACAGAGAACATGAGGAGTGGCCTTACTTTACGACAACCTACTGTTGGATAACTAATCTTGTCTTGGGGACAGTCTTGTCTTGTCTCACTGGAGAAAGGCATTGATCCATTCACGAGCACACAACCCAAACAATTCCCAGCAAGGCCCAGTCATATCGAGAAATTAAGCCTCAACATGAATTTTGGTGGGGGAAAACCATACACAAGCCATAGTGCATACTTACAAACACACACACACACACACACACACACACACACACACACAGAGTCCTATGAGATCAGTAATTTAAAAGAGCTCATAAAAACTAATAAGCAAATCACAGTGCACACAAGTCCACAACACACAGTCCTTCAGCCACCTTACTCTCCATGCTTGACTCCCAATTTCCCCTTGAGATCAAAAATAAATCATCCCAGAGACTCAGAGATCAGCTTTCAGACTGAAGTTCTACTGATGTGTGATTTGAGTAATTGTAACCTCCTTGGAATTGAAAATAAAAACTACTCTTTCTTGAGCACTTATTGCACCCATGCGCTTTTCTTAATAATCTCATTTCAGCCTCCAGCAACACGAGAGGAAGACACTGTCATCCTCATTTCGATGAGGTATGTGTGAACACTTACGCAGTGATTACTTTGAAGGGAACACCGCTCCTTTGAATTTATAAGTTCTGGAGTTTTTCTTAACATCAGCCATAATCTTTTACAATCATACCTTGTATTTTCCCAAAACGTTCAGTTAAATAGGATTTTTGTAATGTGATTCTCATTTTAAAAGCACTGAGGGATTTTGGTATTTTTAGGGAACACTTCAGAGATCCTTTTATAAAACAAATAACCCTTTAGTGCTGTGAACACTAAACTCTTAATGTAGCTGTTTTGTGAGGTGGGTGTTTTGCAGAGCTAGTTCTCTTACACAGTATACTGAATCTGTTTTCAATGCACATTCCGAAATGTATATGAGTAAACAAGAGAGGATTGAAGAAAATATGTATTCTAGGTAGAAGCAACGAACTTCTGAAATTTGCCTCCTAAAATTGTAATAAAATGATGACTTTAAAAAAAAAAACTTTTTCCTTTTCCTAATTTTCAGTTGCAAAATTTTTAGTCTTTCCTTCCTAAAAGTATGTCTAAATCTGATCGAATTTAAGATCGCATCTCTCCATCCAACCTAAACGGCCTGTATGTATTCAATTTTCCGTCATTGTGGCATAGGAGCTGGCTGTCTGCTGAGACAGTGGGGAGATTTGGTTGGCTAAAGTAAGGAGAGAAAGGACCATCCAGAACTCAGCTGATTGCTCTATACACCGCTGTTAGTAACACAAGAAGAACCTAATTGAGCTGAAAATGGACGAGTTGTTTGCGCCATAGGCAGAGAAATAAACAGAGGCACAAAACTTGAGAACAAAACGTTCCCTTACAGAGAAAACTGAAAAGTAATTTATTCCACCAGTTAACAACCAACCGTTACTGTTACAGCCTTAGGCCCTGACAGTGATAACGTCTCAGGAGCTGCTGGTGAAAGAAGGGGTGGAATGCAGAATAAACTCCTGACACTGGGCTAAAAGTTAGCAGAAGTTTCCTGTTAATGGACGGGCAGTCTCCAGGCAGAAGCTGACTTCTAAATGTTCAGGATTCAGAATTTCACAGATAGTAGCTATGTTCCCTTTGCAGCCTGCAAATGGTTGTTTAATCCTTAATGTCCATGGATAAAAGCATAGATACTAGTTTTACTAAGAGTCGAGGTTGGTGACATAATACTCTCGCGGGAGAAGGAGGAAGTGAAGAAGGAAGACAGAGAAGGACTTGAAAGTAAAGGGAGAGAGAGAGAATTCGGCCTGGGGAGAAAACTGAAATAATAAATATGTATGTTTGACATTTCTCTCCTCATTATCTGAACTGCTTTCCTGACACTTCATCAGTTTAACACTTGAGCCCACACCCCTCCCCCCTAGTGCTGAAACATCTTTACATGCTTAAATCAGAGCTCTCTGGAAATAGAGACGTCACTCAGAGCACACTAATCCTTTTGTTATGGGTTAGATCTAAAATGGCTCCAAAAGCCACCTCCTCTGTTTGGAAGGTGATTGGATTATGGGATCACTGTAGCTGATTTGCTGTAGGAGGTGGGATCTGGTCAGAAAAGGCTGGGGACATGACCCAGAAGAAGGGTATATCTCCCTCCCTGGCTCCCCTCTCCTCCCTCTACTTCCTCACCACCGTGACATGAACAGCTTTCCTCCACCAAACCCTTCCTGCCTTGCAGCCAGCCAGTTATGGGCTGAAAGTGTAAGCCAAAATAAAACTTTCTTCCTTTAATTTGTGAGCATCAGGTAACGTGTGTCAGTGATGAGGAAAGTGACCAAGACATCTCCCATTGATAATGACTATCAACTCTTGAAAAACTATGAAAAATTGTCTCGGGCTCTAGAAAGTATCCCTGGAGATGAAAAGATAAGAGGAGAGTGGCGGAATCTTACTTAGGAAAGTAATATTGCTTTTGTAGATTTTTGTCTTTGGACCTATTGGCAGTCTACTAGCTTGAAGAATGAATAGCAGGCTTGTGGTGACCACAGGAGCTGGAGAACAAAAGGGAAAATCCTGGCAAAGAGAAGACCAAAGAGAGGGAGCCCCAAATGTTTCACATGAACTCTGTCCAAATCTCTTTCTCAACTCTGAAATACTTGTAGCACAGACTGCGAGAGACCCAGCTGAGGTGAAAAGAACCGAACAGATACTTCAGAAGCTGGCTGCCTCAAAGGAGAAAGACTTTAGAGTTTACAAGTCCAGTCTTTGCTGCTAAAACAAAAAGATCAATATTCTTCAGAGGAATATAACAGAATTCAGAGTCTCTACAATGCATCATTTAAAATGTGTCCAAAAAACACAATCCAAAATTATTAGTCACATCATGATGTATGAAAAATGATCAATACTCAAAAGAAAAGGCAGTCAATAGTGACTGGGCCTAAAATGACCCAGATGTTAGACTTAGCAGATAACTTTGCTCAGGAATGAAATAGGAGAAAAAATGACTGATAATAAAGGAAGAAATATGTAATGTCAGTAGAGAATTTTAGTTTTATACAACTCATGTTGGACCTCTGACCACCAGAACTGTAAGATAATACATATCTGTCCTGTTAAACCACTACATTGGTGGCAATTTGTTAAAACACAAGGATGTTCACTGCATAATTTTTTCAGTTTTTCTGTACATTTGAAAATTTTCATGATAAAATGATAAAAGAAAAAAACTCCCTTTAACCAAGTGTAAGAATTACAAAAAAGGTAAACCAACCAAGCTATTTTACACTAACAACTTCTCAATTCTCCCAAAGTTATTTAAATAAGTTATAATTGAACATTCGTTAGTCATTAGAATTGGGAATTGTCCTGATTAACAAAATTACAATCAGGGCTGGGGATTTAGCTCAGTGATTAGAGTGCTTGCCTTGTAAGCACAAGGGCCTGAGTTCGATCCCTGGCACCACCAAAAAAAAAAAAAACCAAAATTACAATCAGTAGGAGAGAAAGTGAAATAAAGTTTTCTGAAGAATGTAGAAGAAATTACTGTTTTTATATGAGTAATCCACCACATGGATTCTGGCCAGAGGTCAGTCTGGCCTGGTGGCTTTCCTGGATTCTGTTCTCAATATGTGACAATATTTTTCATTTCTTCCTCTGTTTCTTAACCCACGGGTTCTCCAGAATAGTCCAAATTTATTATCATTTATTCTTTCTTCCCTTTGGAAGAACCCAGAAACAGAAGGAAGAAAGTAGGCTGTGGATAGGAATAGGCAGCAACTGTTCGAATGATTGAATTAATATTTTTTATGTGTAGGTTGTTTTTACATTGAATGCATTAGAATCAGAGACCAACTATGTGGTAGAAAACTAGTCTCCTCTTTATCCAGATAATGAGAAGCTTTGATCTTTTTCTTTCTTTTTAAGATTTTAATCATCCAAACCTGGAAATTAGTCTTCATTATGTCATTTTAAAAGTCCAAGGTGCCTTTGGAAAGAAGAGTAAAAATTCACGCTAAAGGGAAAACGGAAAGCAGGCAAACTTTAAAGTTGATTTTAGGTTGCAAAGTGGCAAACAAAACTTCAAAAATTTTAAAGCAAGTATATAGCCCAAGCTGTGGTTAAAAATAGGAATAACAGTCATGCGTGAAAGAACTTATACACACTCTTCTACAGAGCTGTGTTCTCAGGAAGGGAGAGATCTGATTTCTCAAAATCTGTTTTTGAAGCAAAATGAATAAAATATCTCAAATATTTTATTGTAAGTGCCAAACATGGCAGATGGCATTTGCATGGGGCTTATATAACCACCCTGAAAACCAACCAAAAAATTCTAAGAATACACACAGAGTGAAAATACCTCCACCTCATCCTCTCGCTGATCAGAGTGGCTCTCCTGCACAAAGGGCCCACAGTTCAAAGGCCAGAGAGAGAAATGCAATTCAGGGAGAATTATTCCACTGCTCCAGTTCACGAGGGTAAACAAAAACCAGAGGTCATTCAGTGCTGGTATTTTCTCAGCATCACAGACACCCCAAAAGCCAATGATCTGAACCCAACATAGCAGTGAATTTAAGAAGGATCCACTTTGGGGATTCTTGTATACTGTTTTCATGAAACAATTGCATTTTCAATTCAATTCACTATTTACTGAGCCCTAATTATATCTTCAGCCATCATTTTTTGGCCAGATTCATGGTAAGCTTTAGTAGTGTCTCAGTATATGTACTGGATAAATGAATTTATGAATAGGTGAGGTTTTGTTTTTAAGTCTTGTTCAGTTAATAGAACACGAGAGAAAGTCTTTTTTCTTCAGTAAGGCCATGTAATAGTCAGCTTTCCATCAAAGTGATAAAACACCCAAAGTAAACACCTGAAAATGAGGAAATGTTTATTTTGGCTCACAGTTTCAGCCTGTAGTTAATTGGCCCCATGTACTGAACCCTGTGGTACAGGAGGCAGAACATGATGACAGGGAATACATGGCAGAGCAAAGCTAGTCACCTCTTGCAATCTGGGAGGCAAAAGAGAGAAGAGGAGGGCCTGGGACCCCAGCATCCCCCTTGAGAGTTCATCCTCAATGACCTAACATCCTTCCACCAGGCCCCACTTCCTAAGGGTTCCACCACCACCCAATAGCTCCACAGGCTGATGACCAAAACTTCAGTACAGGGACCTTTGGGGAACATTTAAGATCCAAATCGTAACAGACCACAAGCTTCTTTTCTGACAAAGGACCCAACATTCATCCCACTGCACCTAACCAAGGGGACACATTTCGCCTCTCCAGAAATACATGTTGCATGATTCATTTTGTTAAAACACTTTATTTAAATATAATCTCACATCAAATTTACCGACATTAAGAGTAAAATCAGATACAGTTTAGCAAATGCTTATAATCATGTAACCACTGCTACCATCAAGATACAGAAAAGTACCATCACCCCAAAAAGTTTTTCCTGTTTTTTTACGGTCAATTCCATATTTCTACTCCCTACCCCCAGGAAATCACTATTTGTTTACTTTTTCTAGAATTTCTTATATATTCAATCTTCGAGTACATAGCCCTTTGAACTTGGCTTTTTTCACTTAACCCATAGAAGATTTGTCTGTGTTCTTGTGTGGCTGAAGAGTTCATTCATTTTTATTTTTGAATCATGTTCTGTTATATTGATATACCACACCTGATGAGCTTTGCGGTTTTTTGTTTGTTTGTTTGTTTTTTCACTTTTGAATGGCAGAAATAAAACAGCTCTGGAATTGCAAGCACAAGTCTTTGTATGGACAAATGTTTCATGTTCTCTTAATAGATTCTTAATAATGGTAATGTATATTTGACATTACAAGCTGTAATATTTTGTATTCTCACCAGCTATGTATATCAATACTGGTTATTTCACATCCTTATCAATATTTGGTATGGGCAGTCTTTTTAACTGAAGTCACTGTGGTGGGTACATGGGGGTATCTCGTGATGTGTTAATGTCTGTTTCCTCAAGAACTCTTTTCTTCAAGCACTTCTTCACATGCCTGACATACTAACTCTTATCATCAGGTCTTGTGTGGTGTATTATTATGCATCAGAAGGGTCAAACATTTTCTCCCTGAACAGAGAATTGGTAATCTGCAGCTATGCCAATACTAGAATGACTGACTTGAGATAAGGCTACAACTAAGAACTCCACATTTTAGAAAAATATTTCAAAATTAAATGAGTTCGATCCCCGGCACCACCAAAAAAAAAACAAAAAAACAAAAAAAAAAAAAAAAAAAAAAAAAAAAAAAAAAAAAAAAAAAAAAAAAAAAAAAAAAAAAAAAAAAAAAAAAAAAAAAAAAAAAACCAAAAAAAAAAAAAACCAAAAAAAAACAAAATTAAAGCTTAATAGTTAAAAAACAGAATAAATATCTTTTCTTCCTTAAGGAAGCAAGGAGAAAGAAGAGAAGAAAAATAAAACTTCTCATCTCACAAATAGAAAGATCTGGAAGTGAACTGGCAGCTCCTTCTCTAACAGTCTTAGCTAGACACCCCCACACAGCACATCTCAAGCTATCAGATGGCCATATGAGATCTGAAGGCTTCAAACACTAAATTTGCCTCTCAAAAGAACCAAATGTTAAACTACACCACACATGTCGTTTGTCTCTTACAGTATTCAATTTTCTCTTCATTTTAGTATTTTTAGGTGGGATTCAAAACACCCACCAGGGATTTTTTTTTTCTTTTTATGACAGAGAACGTTTTTGTTTTGGTAGAAAATAAGTGCAACTCCTAATCATTTGTCAAGGATTTTTCGTATGAAATGTAGCTTTCTATCTACTTAAAGTACAGTAAAATTACTCATATTCATGACATCAAAAAAATGTCACCTCTTTATTTAGGGAAAGAATAAAATCAGTCTACGCAATTATCTTCTCCATCACTAACAATACTGAAAAAAAAGAAGTCCTGGGAAGCTTGTCTCTATAATCCTTCCGAATTATCTTCTATAAACTGACACAAACTCCGAGAGACCCTCTTCCTAATTTTCCATCTTCACTCTAACTGTATTCCACTCTCCGATCTTTATATCGAAGATTCAGGCTTAATAAGTTAGATTTTTTAAAAGCGAATTCTTCAGAAGTAATTTATGTAACATCTTCATTTTTTGTCACCATTAAAGAAAAGATACGAGGCAAAAATCAGTTTACCTCCTAGATCTCAGTAAGTCCCATTAATTTGCACCATCCTCCTATCACCTTAATCTGTATTTCTGTCTGATCAGGGATTACAGACATAGCTGACCAGCCCACATTTGAACCCTGCAGGTATATAAGTATCACTGCAATGAAATCTCTTTCTCTTGCATACTGCACTGAATGGATTTGCTCTCATTTATAAGCCAAAGGTGACAGTAACTAAATCTGTACAATCTAGACATTTTTTTCCATATTTAGAATAAGGGGGATATTCCATTATTATAGACATAGCACTTGACATTTCTTTGACAAGCGTATTTTTCAATGTAAGACATGCCACTGTAATCCAAATGTAAGTTTAAATGTCTGAGTTTAGCCAAAGAAACTGAGACTGGGAATCACATGAAAACGTGTGTTTCACTCACTCATATGTAGTAAGTGGATTGAGGCCTCAGAGAAGTTCTGTTTAACATTCATTGATCAGTCTTTCTGTGGAGATCTGAGTCATCTAATCAGTTACAAAACTCAGGAAGATTGATAAAAACAATTGTGGCTTGCCCTCTCCCGTATTTCATCACGGAGTTCCTCCAGCACAGTTCATCTGTATACCCAGCCACAAAATCTTTAAGCTCCCGAGCCCTTGAGCTCTTGAGGCCACCCTCAGTCTACGCCAAGACGCCAGCTCCCTCACCACTCGTGAGCCAACCCTCGCTCCCTTCATCTCTCCAGTTTAAGATGGAGGGAAGAACCCCTACACACACACACACACACACACACACACACACACACACACACTCTACATCCCCATGCACTGAGGTTTACACCACCCGAGAGAGCTGCAGATACAGAGCCCAGAAGGCTCACAGCCCAGGGCACTAACAGGGTGGGCCAGTGCTCTAGAATTCTTTGGCCGCATGTGCCATGACTGCCTTCCCCCACCTCCATCCCCCACCACTAGAACAAGGTTGTGACCACATCACTTTGAAACAGCTCTTACATTAAGATGCCGACAGGCCAGTCTACTGAACCAGCATTGCCTTCCACACCCAGACCTTACAGAGCTCAGCCTTCCCCTGTGGGGCCACAGTCTGCTTGCCACAGGAGCCCTGGAAAGAAGAGTTCTGGGGTCTCCCTCCTGCACACTCTTTGACTGCCAAGTGGCACCAAAGAGAAATACTTCAAAAGAGCTGAAGAAAACATCCCAGAGCTTTACCTGTCCGTAAGACTGTTCGTGTGCAGGCATTCACAGCACTCACCATTTCATCGTGTCAGAGTCTTTCCTCCTACCCGGGCTCAGCCTAGGGCCCCCTCAACTAAAACTGAAGTAAGAAAGCCAAAGGAGATGATGGAGTGTGTCGCCTACTCACAGATTCTTGGAGCCAGAATAACCCAAACGGTCCCCTAATCCAACTGTTTTGTTCTGCAGAAGAAAACGCTAGGGGCAAAGGTTAAGGTTACAGGGTATGTGGGGTTTACCCAAGATTATAATCTAGTGGTCTAAAATTTACTCGATGCTCTCTCCTCTTTCCTTTCCAAAACAAATAGCTATAAGTCGTCAAACCAATAATAACAGTAATAAGGTAACATGTGTTACGTGCATTCTGTTACCAGGTATTGTGCTGGGTGCCTTTCATAAAGTATTTTACTTAAATCTCACAACAATCCTGTGAAGTGGGTGCTATTATTGTTCTCATTTTACAGATGAGACTAAAGTATGTTTAAAGTGCTGGCTGATGGTCACATAGCAAGCGGACAAATGAGCCTGCGTCTCTGACCATACCACCATAAGATCTGTATTCAAAGGTATTTGAGACTGTTGTGTCCCTACATTCTTCCTGAATCATCTCTACACAAATTATTTTCAGGGTTCTTGCAAAATCATATGCAATCATAAAAAACCAGGATAACCCATTTCTGCAAAGCATCAGAAAATGGACTGTTTGTAGCTACCTTCTCATGGGTCAGATCTGACTAATTGTTTCAGTCCTCTCTGACCTCCAAGCAAGCCAGATTGTTTATGGTGAGGCCAACTCCACTTGACACGTCTTGAAAAAACAAGTCTTCAGTTAGTAAGTAAAGAACTCATCGATGTGTCCTGCATTGTTTTACCCCAAAACACTTTGCCCTCCACCTCTAGCAGTCGCAGACAGCCAAATCTGCCTTTGAAGGCCTAACGCCACACTTTCACCCTGCTGACAGCTTGGTGGAGCCTGGCTCAAGTGCCCCCAGCAACCCCAGCTCCAGTGGGTCCAGAGCAGGCTTTCCACTCACTCCAGAAACACAGCTCA
Source organism: Hystrix cristata (assembly GCA_004026905.1). Lineage (NCBI taxonomy): Eukaryota > Metazoa > Chordata > Mammalia > Rodentia > Hystricidae > Hystrix > Hystrix cristata. The sequence continues at coordinate 174,292 of PVJO010000116.1, forward strand.
AGACTTTCTGTGCAGGACATCAGGCCAGGATACTCTACACAGTATAAAGTGGTGGCAGAGACGTCTGGAGATGAGTTCCCCAGGCCAACAGCGCTCCTCATCAGAGTGCTCAGGAGTGGTTGGACAGACAGACATTCTCAAGTAGCAGGGCGGGATAATGGTCAGAGAGTGTGCTCTGCAGTTCGACCGGGGTTTGAGTCTCAGAATCTGTGTCTCCCAGCTGTGATGGTTAGGGTGGAGTTCCAACTTCATTGATTTTGAGAGTTGCCCCAGGGCTCGGTGGAGCGCACTTCTAGGCATGTCTGAGCGAGCCATGACGTGTGACCTCCAGTGTGTGTCAGGTCCTACCCTTTCCTCCTGCTCTGCTTCCCTGCTAAGCAGCTTTGCTCTGCTATGCATTTCCACTGACGTGTTTCTGCCTGGGAGACAGCCAATCATCAGTTGAAGCTGTGAGCAAATTAAACCTCTCTTCCTTTAAATTGTGGGTGTTGGGTATTGTATCTCAGCAACAACAAAGCTAATACACCAGCTGAGGGACTTTAGGCAAGTTATTGATCTCTCCGAGCCTCAGTTTCTCATCTATAAAAGAAAAAGAGCAATAGCAGATACCTCATGAGACTAGTGGGAAGACTGAATGAGATCATGTATTGTAAGCATCTGACACCATGTCTGTCACATGGTAAAACAAGTTAACTATCACGTTTTTGTGTTTTTGTGCATTAGCTCCACATCTTTTCAATGGAGAGAGAACTTCTCCACATCTTTGCTCCAGGAGAAGAAAAAAGGATGGCACCGGACGAATAAATTAGACAGAATATTCTAATTCTAGTGCCAGAGCCAGGAATATCCTGGAAATGAGTCTAAATCCAGGTGCAAAAAGAGAATGCAGCCAATTATACCTGCTTTCCAGTACTTTTTAAGCATATATTTATAGCATATGTTTGGGTGTTTGTGCTGTATATATAATTAGCCATTTTTCTTCAGCATATCCAGTAATTATTTTTATCAAACACACATCTGTTTTAATTAAACACATACACACTTTACTATACTGTAAAATGTCAAACACACTGTAAAATAACTCCGAGTTCACGAACACATAAAAACAGAAATTCACTTGACATATCACAAACAGCTGCCAAGACATTCGTAGCCCCAGCCAGCTGCTACTTAGCTCCTCCCAGGCAAGAGCTGTCCTGTCAGGCCCTTCAGAGGCTCCTCCCAAGCCAGAGCTGCACTTCCTGTTTTCAATTCTCACTTGGGCGAAATTGTCAGATACAGCATGTGGTAAAGCATGTGTAACTTGGCTGGCACCATGCTTGCCAGCCCATCTTCACTTTGCCAAGTTGGAGACTCTACACACAGATGATATTTGGATACTTCAAACCCAGAGGGGCTTCAGCTGCCAACTAGTACAGCTCCCTCATTTCACAGAAGGGGACACTGAAAACAAGGAGGAGGAACTGAGTTAGTGAATGAACTGGGATCATTCTGGGTCATTTGATGCCCAATCCAATATTCTGTCTACACTCTTGGGATTTAAAATTAGCTGTGCATCAGAATCATCATGTGGGGCTTGGGGATTTAGCTCAAGTGGTAGAGCGCTTGCCTAACAAGCATCAGGCCCTGAGTTCGATCCCCAACACCAAAAAATAAAATAAAAGAAATCATCAAGGGTACTGATGTAAAATGCTGATTCCCAGAAACCCTTGACCAAAAATCTTGTACATAAGGCCTGATGCAGGGCCAAAGAATATATATTTTAACAAAGGTTGCTAACAGAGTTCAAAGACCTGAAGTTTCACAGGGTCTACTTTTCATAGCATGTCTCCCTGGCATTTTATATATTTTTAATATATTATTTTTTTACATTTTGTCTGGGGTTATTCCCATTTCTAATTGGCTGACAGTGACAGGACTTCAATCATCTATAACTACTGGCTTGCCAGAATATTGGAACTGACTAACCTAGAAATACCCAAATACTTTTCTGAACAGATTAATAAGTGCCAGATCAAAATATATATATATGTAATTCATTATAAAATGAAAAGTCTTTTTACCAAATAATAGTGGGAAAACTAGATATTTATGTGGAAAAATGTAAACCTCAACACCATCCTGACATCAGATATAATCTATTGATCATAATTTAAACATAAAAACTTCCAAGAGAAAGCATACAAAAATATCCTCATGACATTAGTGTAGGAAATATTTCTTAAAACAAAATGTAGAAACAGCTAACCAAAAGGAAAAAATTTATATATTGAACTGCATCAAAATTCAAAACTTGTTAGGCTGGTGTAGTGGTGCATGCCTATAATCCCAGCACTTGGGAAGCTGGGGCAGGATTGGGAGGCTGAGGCAGGAGGATCACTGTGCGGTTGAGACCAGCCTGGGCTACACAGTGAGTTCAAGCCCAGCCCAAACTACATGGTGAGACCCTGCCTCAAACAAAAAAAAAAAGTCCAAAACTTGTTTATCAAAAGAGACTATTATGAAAATAAATGGGTAAGCCACAGATCGGGAGAAAATATGTTTAACACATATATCTGACAAAATATATGTATGCAAAAAAATTAAAGAACTCTTAAAATTTATAATACAAAGGTATACCACCCAAAACTTGAATAAACATTATCCAATAAAAGATACAAAAATAATGGTTGTATAGGTAGGATGGCAACCTATACAGCCATTTGGCAAGGTTATTTGTCAGTGTCTTATAAATTTGAGTATCTGTCTACCCTATGACCCAACACTTCCAACCCACAGGTATTTCTCTTAGTCCGTTTGTGATGCTGTAATAGAATGCCTGATGCTGGGTAATTGACAAAGAACAGCAATTTAATTCTCACAGTTTTTAAAGCTGGGCATTCCAAGATGGCGGCATAGGAACATTCATCTGTCTGGTGAGGGCTGCATCCCCCAGAGTAAGGACCACTGTGACCTCACATGGCAGAAGGTGGACAGGCAGGCTAGCCAAACAAAGGCTGTGCAAAGCCACTTTTCTGAAGGTCTTAATCCCATTCACAAAGCTGGAGCCTTCATAGCCTAATCACCTCTCAAAGGCCCCACCTCTCAGTATTACCAAATTGGTAGCACCTATACTCTAGAGAGGACACATTCGAACCACAGCATTCCCCTAGAGAAATAAAGAAAATGCCCCCCACCAAAAAAAAGACCACAAAAAATCAGGCATGTTGGCACACACCTGTAACCCCAGCAATCTGGGAGGCTAAATCAGAAGGATTGCAAGTTCAAGCCCAGCCTGGGCAATTCAGCAACTTACCAAGACACTGCCTCAAAATTTGAAAATTTTAAAGGGGCTAGGAGTGAAACTAAGTCAAAGGCCCTGGGTTCAATCTCAAGTACCACCCCTGAGCCCAAAAAAAAACAAGAAAAAAAGAAAAGGTACAAGAATATTCATAGTAGCTTTATACATATGATCCAGAAAATAATTCAAATGACTATCAACAAAATACACTACAGAATGCTGTTCAATAATAGAAAGAAACTATTGATGTGTGCAAAACACGATGCACCTCACTGGCATGCCTAGTGAAAGGTGAACACAAAAGAGTACAACCTACAGGATTCTGTTTACAGAAAGCTGTAGAATGGTGAGACTATTTATGAAAGTGGAAATCATAAGAATAATTGTCTCTCAGGGTGGTGGGATTGGCTAAGAAGGGGTTTTTCAAGGCAATAAAAATGTCCTATACCTTAACAGGAGTGTAAGTTCTTAAATGTTTATGTTTATAAAAATCATCCAACTATATACACTTAACTGAAATCCAGGCTTTTTATAGCATATAAATTATGCCTCCACTTTAAAAGGGGAGAATAATAGGTAGCAAGTGCTGCAGGGACTTAGTTTTACTAAATTAGTGCGTTTTTCTCTTCTTTGATTTGTTTCTTAACTTCCTTGCTAATGTTCTCACTTCCCAAATGATCTACTCATTGGATTCTCAGATGTTGCTCCTCAGACAGTCTATGTAAGCAATCACTTTGCTACTGAGGGATGGATCAGAGATTGGGAAATAAGGTTTTCTGATTTCAAAGTTCTAATTCATCATTGTGCCTTCAATACCTATCAATTTATTGTACACCAAGTAATCCAAAAGATTAGATTTTTTTAATTAATTAAATCTAAGTGGGCCTCTGTATGTGTGTAGCCCTACCTTAACAGAGGACATCTCCTTTGTGAGTATTAAACTGGGCAATTCTTCAAGCATTTGAAAAGTTAGAAATGACTAGGCAATAGTCTATGAATATAACATAATAAAACTGGAAATGAATAACAAATTATTCAAATAAAACAAAAATAATCCTTTTCAAATCCTTGGGAATTAAAAGGGAACTGTTACTGCTAAATGATGATAGAGTCAAAGTATAAACTTAAAAACATAACAGCAGATAAATATGAGTGTATATGCATGTATATAGATACATATACACATTTATAGGATATGGCTGTAGCTGTGCTTTTATATAACATCTAGCCACAAATATTTGATACTGTTTTAAAAGAAGGTAATATAATAAAGTCTTCTACTCAAGAAGCTAAGAAAAAATAACAAAATATAACTTTAGCAAAGAAAATAATGAAGATAAATACATAAATGGATTAAAAAATAGAAAAACAAAACTGACAAATGATACCAAGAACTAGTTCTTTAAAAATTCAATAAAACAGACAAATCTCTGGATAAGCTAATCGATAAATACAGAAAGAAAAATCATAAAAAATTCATTTAAGAATGAAAGATGATAGAGGAATGTGGAAAAGAAGATTTTTGAATTATTAGTAAAAAGAAATCACCAGGTATACACAGTATTAGTAAATCCCAGTGAGATGGATAACTTTTGGCAGGGGCAGGGGTAAGGAGAAGCAAAGTGAATCAACAATGTAAGCTTATTTTTAATTATCCCCAATGAAAATTCTGGAACCAGGTAATTTTATAGATAAGATATTATAAACCTTCCAAGAACAGAAGCTTTCCATTCTATCTAAACTTCCATTTCACAAATAAACAGAACTTTGCCCAATTTATTTTACACTGTACTGTGATCCACACACTGACAAGATGGCACACACATGCACACATACACACAAATGTAAGTGTGCAGAGAAAAGTTCACACCACAGGTCAGACTGCTAGGCCTTAGAAAGACCTGCTTACAAGATTGGCCAGGGCCCAATGTGATGGCACACACCTGTAATCCCGGCACTCGGGAGGCAGAGGCAGGAGGATAGCCATAAGTTTGAGGCCAGCCTGGGCTACATAATGAGTTCAAGGCCAGCCTGGACTATATAGAGAGACTAGTCTTAAAAGAAAAAAAAAAAAAAAAAGATTGGCCATTGGCTGGCATCTGGGAACTTGGAATTCCAGTGGATTTCTACCTTCTAAGTGGTTTGCTATGACTAAATTGTTTATGCAAATAATATGTTTGATGCTAACACCAGCGTTCCTTTTAGGGGTCTAGAATTTGGGTTTTATGCCAAGCAGAGGCCTCCTATGTCCTCAGCCTCCAACAAAAACCCTGGATACAGATTCTCCTATGAAATTCCCTGGTGATCAGCATTTCACATGTGTTACAATACTCACTGCTGGAGGACTTAAATCATCCCACATGACTCCACTAAAGAAGAACTCCTAATAGTTTGTGCCTGGATTCCCCTGGACTCCATTCCACGTGGCTTTCCCTTTCCTGATCTGACTCTCTATTTTCTCGTCATGAGTCATAGCGTGAGTCTGTCTATAGGCTGAGTCTTGTGACTCCTTCTCTCAAACTAACAAAACTGAGGAGGTCAAAACAAGAGGCAACACCTGCTGTGTAGATGCTGAAATTCTATGTAGGAAACTAACAAATGCTAAAATAATAATTTACAAAAGCCAAGTTTTGATTCAGTAAGTATTAACAATCCAGTAACAGAAAGTACACAACTAGTGATATAGTAGCTCATGTTAACTAAGTTTTAAAGCATGATCTTATCAAGAGTGTAAAAAGACATTCCATAAAATTTAATATTGACTCAAAAAAATTTAAAAGTAAAAACAAAAGGACACTTTATTTACAAGATCCTTTATCCTCAATATGATAAAAAAAATATACTCAAATTTTCACCATCACCTTCCTAACTGGTAAAAAATAGCTCCTAAACCCATCCCATCTAAAACACAAATCAAAACGAGAATTTCCATTACAATCACCTCAATTAACACTGTCTGGAAATTCTTGCTATGCAACAAGATCTGAAACAAAAACCAAAACAAGAAAAACAAAGACAAAAAAAGGAAGAGATACTCGTATGCCTAGAAAATTCAGGAGTTTGGCAAATTATCTGAATATCAGAAAAAAAATTTTTAAGTGTCTTTATTACATACCATTTATTAGTGATTAAAAATACAGAACAATAGGCTAGCCTGTGCACAAAAGCTACAAAAACTATACAATATCTAGAAATCATCCTGTAAAGCAGCACAATTGGTCCATAAGAAAAAGGCTAAAACCCGTATTGACTATATGAACATGTAGAGAGCTACTTTTTAGATGGCAAAACTGAATAGTGTTAAGATTCCAGTTCTCAAATTGGTTTACGGTTTTAATAAAACAAGGGACTGGACAGACAAATAATGACGAGACCCTATATAAAAACAGACCTGTGACCCCCAACCACCCAGGAAACTGCCCATGATCTATAATAAACAGCCCAGGAGGGCAGCCCGGAGTAAACCAGGCTTGTTACACTAGTATTTCTAGTAAAATCGAAGTTAATCCTAACTTCTGTAACCGGTGACCCCAAATCACCAAGACTGGATTGATAACTGGCATCTTCTATAATTCTTGTCTCTGTTTCCAACCTAGGACCAGAGAAGGACAAATATGTACCCCCAACCCTCATATAGGATGCCCCTTTTCTATTTAGGCTGCATGCAGCTCCCCACACCAATGCCCCCCACCTGGATACACTGGAAGCCTTCCCCTTCCTCGCCACAAAGAGCCCCTTCCTCTGCCTGCCTGTGTGGCTCCCTCGCTACATAGCGAGCTCAGAAAGAGCAACTTTTGCTTTTCTCGTTGGGTTAGTCTTTATCTCATGATAGCATAGACGAAAATTCCAGGAAAACGTTTTTAACCGTGGCAAAATAATTCTAAAGTTTACCTTTAAAAAATAAACATCTGAGAACATTTTTAAAGTAATGAGAGGGTATTAGCTCTATAGTGTTTTAAACATTAATTAATAAAACAATGTATATCAGCCTGTGCAGTAGTGGCCTGAGAATCGACAAGGTGACTCAATGAAACATAATATACAAACTCAAGCCAGAGACACTTTATATACATAAAATTTCAATTCCTGATAAGACAGTTGTTATAAGCAGAGCTGTGACAACCAGCCATTTGGAGGAAAGTTCTATTTAAAACTCCATTTTAGAAATACTTCAAAGTAAATTCTAGATGGATTAAAAAGTTAAACAGAAGAAATTAATTGATTCAAACAAATTTACAAAAACATGTACGTGTGGGGTTGGGGATTTAGTTCAAGTGGTAGAGAGCTTGCCTAGCAAGTGCAAGGCCCTGAGTTCGATCCCCAGCACCCAAAAACAAACAAACAAAAAAAATTGTAGGTGACTAGTATGTAATCTCTAAGTATCTAAAAAGAATGAAAAAAGCAAAAGGAAATGATGAATAAACTTATAATGTATGCATTTAAAAATGAATAGTACCAAAAACGAACAAATACAACAAATATCACAAAAACTATAAATATCTTTCATATACACAAAGGACCTTGGTAAAAGGATCAACAGAGAAGTAGGCAGGGAATATGAAAAAGTCACAAGAGAAAAGATTAACAGCAAGCAAGCAGAGAAAAATAAAGAAAAATTCGAGTGGACTTTTTTTCGTTCTAAAATTAGCTACTTTCTTAAAAATAGGATTACCCAGTACTGATGAGGTAGAGTGAAAAAGAAAATCCACTGCTGATGGATTATAAATGGTATAATCATTTTGAAAAGTGTTTTTTTGGCAAAGCATATGAAGAATTTGAAAATATTCCTATTAGTCAAGCCATCCTAAAAATGGAAAAAAAGAGGCAGGGTGCTAACTGCAGCACCATTTATAATAACAAAGAAGTGGGAACAACTGAAATGCTTCTGAATGGGACCTTAGATAAACAAATTGTGGCACATTCAAAAGAAAATGTTATTTGCTTATTTTTAATATTTACAAAAACTTTTTGGTAATAAGGGGGAAATGCTATGTCAAATATTAAACTAAACAGCAAAAGACATAAAGATATTAATTTGTTCAGTACCATATGGTCTCAGTTATGTTAACAATTTAACAAATATATATCACATATATAAATATACGTGTATGTATATGTGTCAAAATGTTTATATATACAAAATATTCCTTATAGATATGACAAAACAAAGCTTGATTGTCTCAAAATTTTGAGATACTTTTTGAATCTTCCACTCTTCACCACTTTCCCCACTTTCTATAATGTGAGAGGAAAAACTTGGCTTAGAAAATACGTAGTTTGTCCAAGTTTCCTGTCCCAGTGAGCTACTAGAAGAGATTTTTTTAAATAGATTTAAGATAAAATGATACAATGTCTGTTGGTGCCTGGGGCAAAAGGTAACCTGATTAGATGCTGCCAAAGAAGAAAGGCTCCATAGGTAGATGTACCCTCCATTCAGGTGAAGGTGACCTTGGAAAAATCTCCACGACCTTCCAGAAACCGCCTGCTCTTGCTATGTGCAGCAAGAGGTGGGCTCTTAATCCTAGGGAGCCCTGAAAACTACAACAGTTGTAAGAAGTTTCCAAGTACTCTTTCTTGTGACTTTTTGAAATCACTTACACAGGGTTCCATCTAAGATTTGCAACTAGAAAGGCCTCTTAAACCCCTGATTTTACCAACATGATGTAGAAACCAGTGTGAAAGTGATATTCCGTAATTTGGTTTCACCAAGGAGAAAGCCCAAGTGGAGCCACATGATTCAGAACAATGGTTGATTCCAATCAATAACCTTAGCATCTTCTTAAATCTTTTTATAATCGTCCTTTTCTCTCCTGGGATACATATTGGGCTGGTTCTGCATGAGGAAGCCTGTAGCAGGTTTAATCACAACTGCTCAGTTACTCCACAAATGTCAAGGACAAACTCCATTGTCTCTCGTTTTTCTACTCAGGCACACAAATCTCTACCTGCCTTACTAACAGGCAGTCTAATTTCTCCCTTTTGAGGCTCCTTGTCACCCACTTCCTCAGTGCTTAGCTCCTCTGAAGGAGCCTCCGTGTCGAGTCCCCAAGATCTAGTTCTTTGTGCTTTGTTCATGGTTGTGGCCACATCCAGCTGCCACTTGTGCCCAGAAATTTCAGTGAAGGTAGGACCAGGGTCTACAAACACAGAGTCCTGGGTGGGCCCAGAGCCCACCTAGAGCCCTTCCTCTCTAAACCAGAGATCCTAATTTAGCTTCTGAAACCTTAAAATACAAAGAGCCTAAGTAGAGGACATTTCCTGTAGACATAGTGGCTACCTTTCCAAGATGGGTTCTGGAGAGCTTCCTCCTAACTCTCTGACACTGTCCAGGTGATTCCAGGTACCCACAGACTGTCTGCTCTTCTGAGAGTCACCTACACAGGCTTGTGGCACGGGAAAAGATGCGCCACTGAAAGTCATTCCACATCTGTAACCAATCACAGCTGTCATCATGCCCCCCCCAAAAGTACAGAACTTGAAACTCAAAGTCTTACATGAGGTCACACAGCTAAGCTCCCTTCTAGAGCCCTCTCTCTTCCTCTCTAAGCCCTCGTCTTCTTTCCCTCCATCACTTCTTCCTCCCACTCATCTTCCCCTTCTCTATCTTGACACTCATCAATATTCATTGAGAACAAATACTAACTGAAAAGAACAAGACATTTATCTGTGCTCTCAAAAAGTATGTAATCTAATTATAGAAACAAGATTAGCAAAAGACATGAAGCAGTCTTAAACAAGTAGATTCTAATTTTATTTCTACTTCTCATTTGTTCTTCATAAGTCCCACTCTCCCTTGGCTCGTCTATTTTTAAAAAGTTGACTTTTTTCAAATTTCATGTGAGATATATATGCGTGTATGTAATATATAGATTTATATTACATATATATTACATATATATTACACACATATATTACACATATATATATTATACATAGTTTGAAATATGTATTTTGGTTTACAGAATAAGAATAAGAAATAGAATTTCTTTCTGTTTAAGAAACGAAAATATTACCAGTCATGGCTGCCTCTTACTAGGTGAGATACTTTCTTCCTCAGGGTGTTTCAGGGTGCACAGCTTTTGCAACACTAAACATTTTTCCGACAGAGAAATGCAAAAACACTAACAACAATGACAGTGCCATCATCCAGTGTACTCTTCTGTGGGCAGCACTTTAGCTCAGAAAGCACAGAGCTGAGGACCAGGAGTTTCGGACATGATCATAGCACACTGCAGAGGGAGGGTTAGGGGAACTCAAGAGCTGGTCGAGGGAAAGGTAACCCACAGTTTTATTGGGAGGCACCTGGACAGGCCACGTGAGAGCAGAATCTCCACGTGGTGAGTTGTCCAGGGGGAGCTTCCCCTCACCAGGACGGCTGGAAGGGAGCCCAGGTCTAGGCAGGGTTGCTCTGCAGGATGCTGGAGAGCAGCTGGGTGATCTTACACCCACAAGGCCCCATCTTTCAGTGACCAGCAGGTGCCAGGTGAAGTTTCAAGAAATATGCAAAGCAAGCAGGCCCTACATGGCTAAAAAATCTGCTTGGTTTGGGCTAATTTTCAAACAATTGGGTATGTAAAATTTTGAGTTTGATATGAAGAGCCTCTTGAGCCAACAAATCTCAGCCCGCAGTGAAGACATAAACAATTTAGGACCAATACGTAGAGGTCCCCTTGGCCTATTTAGATAACACATACTTAACCTGCTCAGTATGCTGGTGCCCACAAAATTCTGCGGCACATACACCTGCTCTGGGTGACTGCCCGGTGCTCACCTCTCTTCAACCCTCAGAGTACAGTCTGACCTTCATCCACTGAGTGACACAGCAAGAGAGGGCCCCTGCTGAAGACCTGCAGCTGGTCTCTGAGCTGGCAACAGCAGCAGACCTGCCTGCTGGGATCAAGGATGCCTGTATACTCAGCACAGGAAAACACGAATCTATACCTCTCTGATGACAGGTAAATGAACAGCCCTTCCAGGTAGGTCTCAGAGACAAAAATGGACTTTCCCTCCTCTATGTACCCACACATAAACACACCTCTGTATGCAAACTCTTTCTAAACTATAGACAGAACCATAAGCTAAACAGTGGAAAACTAACATTTCACTGTGAGGCTCACCTCACGTTAGTCAAGGTCAAAATGGAGATATCATGGTAAGTTTTCTCAAAACTTTCTTTTAAAATAAATCCTTCACATCTAGTGCTATCTGATGCTAATCAGTAAGGGAAAATTATTTAGCCATAATACATTTAATGTAATGTTTAATAATCAACATATTTCTAAAATATTATTTCTTTTGACAGAATCACGTACAAGGAGATTAAAAAAATAAATATCATGTCAGATGGTAGCCCAATGATACAAGATTATTTCTATAATGTACTTAGTAGGAGTTAGCCCCTAATAGACCCTCTGTGGCATCCCTTGGAAGAAATTACATGGTTTTTCAGAGGAAACTCTCAAAAAGCTAATCCTGATAACAGTGTAAAAGAAGCCAGCTCCAAAGAAAGGCTAGACCACCCTGGTTGGGATCATCCCCTTGCACAAAGTGAACTAAATTGAGGCAATCATCTGAATAATTTCACCTCACCTTTCATCACACCCTTTATCTCAAGAAGAACTTCGGAGCCTAGAGGAAACGTGTATTTTTGTTTGTTATTGCTTTTGGTTTTCACAGTTGCTTAATTATCCAGATAACTACATTATCTGCCACTGTGACCAGGGAAGGGTAAAGGACCAAGCCACGTCATCACATCGTTATCAGCTACAGCGGAGAAACACCCTGAAGCCCTACACCCAGGCAATGCGACACATTTTTTGGTCAGTTTTCTTTTTCCCAGTGGGTGAAATTTAACCAATACTTTGTTAGTGAAGAGCTAGTCATTCCCCTGGGGAAAATTACAGGAAAGAAGATATAACCTCTGCCATACCACATATGAGTTTAAAAGAATAGATTTCTAGGTCTAGCCACCGTTTTGAAATTAGGTCTTAAAAGGAATAGGTTTGTTGCTATGGATTTAAGGGGCAGAGGGCCAAAATTCACTTACAGTATTCAAAAATAATAGCAAGCAAGAATATTTCCATCCTATTACCGCTCTGATGAAGGATAACAAAAGAAATTCTCCATTGGACAAAAGTGATGCAGGGATGGCGGCAAAATACTAAGAACATTATTACTTTTGTGTTACTGAGATCCACACACTCGCTTCATAACCAAAACATCCTGAAGATTAAAACAGACGTAACTGGTAGCTTAAAACTAATAGCAAAGGGCTGCCCAGCCATCTCTCTGTCAACTTCATCTCCGGGACTATTTCCCCAGACGGCTTCCTCCAGGATATGTCAGCCAGCTGTAAAATCTGCCTTCTCCTTTGTTTCTCCCCCTAAGGAAAAGTCTGCCACAGGAATTTGGTGCATTTGGGCCGACTTTATTAAACAGCTTAATACATCTCTGTCTGCCTAGCATGGCCTGGGGAGTCCTAATTAATCAATAAGCATTTATTGAGTGTCCTAATGTGCATAATAGTCCTGAGTCAGGTGCTGTGGGGCCTTCAGGGATCTAGTTAGAGAGATGGCACACACTGCCCCATAGTGGAGTCAGCAAGTAGGGAAAAAGGAAGCTAGAAATGCTGAACTCAATGCCTTATCTATATTATGATAGCCTTTAGTCTGTATTAGACTGATATGGCTGCTGTAACAAAATACTACAGACTGGATGCTTTAAACAACAGAAATCTATTTCCTTGCAGTTCTAGAATCTAAAGTTCAAGACAAAGGTGTTGGTCATATTCTGAGACCTCACTCTTTGACTTGCAGAGGGCCAGCTTCTCCCTCTCTCCTCGTCTTTCTGAGCACACATACTATGTCCAAATTTCCTCTTCTTACAAGGATCCCAGTGATACTGAGTTAGGACCAGATTTTAGTTCAATTACCTCTTTCAAGGCCTCATCTCTAAATACAGTCCTGTTCTAAGGTGCTGGTAGATAAGACTTCAACCTCTGAATTTGGGAGGACACAATTCAGTCCACAGTGGCAGGAGAATATGTTAGATAGGACCCTTTTGTTTAAAAACAAACAAGGAAAACAGAAAATTTTACTCAAACTCTAGGTTAAAGTTAGGTTTAGTTGTTAATAACTTGGGGAAAGGACAGTGATTTAAATGTAACCGAATTTTATTTCTTACCTTCAAAAGTTAAGAAAGAGTCCAAAACTGGAATTGGTTTCCATGGCAGCAGAGACTCAAGCATCTTCTATGATTTCTATGCCCTGCGTTGCCTCATGGTCCAAGATGACTGCTGAGGTTCCAGTCATTTAGTAACATTCCTGCGTGTTGGTTCTATTACCAGAAAGACTCTCCCCTCAGAGTGGTAAGATGATTGTAGCAGCATCAGGCCTCATCTCCTCTAAGCTTCAAATCCAGGGAAAGAGCAAAAGACTCTTTTCCAGAAATACCAGGAAGTTGTACTTGTATCCTTGGTCCTGACTGGGTCCCATATCAATTGCTGAGGCCAGGGGAATGTGATACCCTGACTGCTTTGGGTCTCAGCACCTACCCACTACTGGGCTCCGAGTGTGGCTGGGACAGCCCCAGAAAGAAATTGCACCCTGTGTTTCACTAGAAGAATAAATGGCTACTGTGTAGTACAAACCACAGTTGTCCACAGACATCCACCCGCACATTACAGGTACACACAGTGAGACTTAGGGAGGCTGTTACTTGCCCAGATACCTACACATCTGATGGAGCGGGATTCAAGCCATGACTGTCGGACAGTAAAGTCCTTCCTCTTTCCACTCCACTGCATTAATAGGTTCAGCACTGGGGGCTATCAATAGGGAATGAGCGGGGTGGGAAGACTCCCCAGAAGAGGTTAGTTAGTGAAGGACAAATACCAAACATTAGATGCCAGGGAAACTGAGGGAAGAGCCTGATGGAAAGGTGGCAACCAGTGGATTGGGTATCCAGTGAGATACCAAGAAACACTTAGGATCAGCTGCCGCTACTGAGCCCCAGTCTGCAAGGTCCTCACACTGTGGTGGGGGGAGCAGCGTTTCAAAGCCAAACGGCTTTGGAGAAACCTTTTGGCACCCTGTTGGTGAGTCATAGTAAACATCAAAAAATAAAGGTTCTAGGAAGTCTTGGGAAAAGTTATGTCATTTGACTTAAGTAATAGTTCCCAACTTTTGTTTGTTCCATAAAGCTTTTGTTTATCGGTTGCTTGGTCTTGAAAACTTAACATCTTTAATACTCTGAGAAGCCAGTGTTCCCTGGAATGCATGCCAGGACGTAAGAACTGCTGATTTAATTTAAAGCTTATTACCAGGTGAGAAAACTGAAGTTCAGGAAACATGAGGGACATGGCTAATACGCTCTACGAGGTGGGAAGCAGCTCCGAGACTAGAGCCCAGGCATCCTTGCTCCAACTCGTTAGTACCCAAGCCAGTTGTAACAAGTGACGTGTAGGTGATGCTTCTCAAAACACTTTTATGTTAAACTACCTTATTACATTGAGTATGACTAAACTAAACATAACACATTCTCATTTAACATTGTAGTATCCACCGGGTAGCAATAGATCATCTATCTAAGCAGATGAGTGGTTCTTGCATCTGTAAGACCTCTGTGTATGTGCATGTGTATGTGTGTGTACACAATATGCACATGCATGTGTGTGTGTGTACACAGTATGCGCATGCATGTGTGTGTTTCTATAGGTTCACTAAGGCACCCACACCAGAGCCAAAGACACTCAGTTAAATTACCCACAGTCATGCAGTCAACACGGGGCTAGGGACACTCTGTGCCCTCCTTCGCTCTACATACAGTATATATGCTGATCAGTCAGTCAAGAGTTTGCCATGCTCTTGGTGCCGTTCAAGGCCTGCGGGGCTCACAAAACAACCGAATGTCCATGCAATGACCGCCTCCTGGAGGTTGACTATGAGTGAAGTTCTGAACTGAATATTATGAGAAGTACAGAGTTAAACAAGCTGTGGGTCCTTTCCCAAGAAGTTGTTTGTCCGGTGAAGGATATAAGTGCTCAAATACATACAGTGAAAACTGAAATACGCTCAGAGACAGAAACAGTCGCTTGTCTGTCTGTTCTGCGCTTGTCAGTCGCTTGTCTGTCTGTGGGGTAGTAGCCTTTGAGCTGTGGTCGAAGCATCAGGTTTAATAGCACTGGGCCTGGGTGGTAGAGGGCTTGCATTTCTGCAGGTGAGAAAAGGGAAGTTCTAAAAGCTGATAGGTTCCTGATCCTGCAATTGAGCAAAGGAAAGCCTCTTGCAGGGGTCCCTGGGCTGCAAATTGGAATCATCTGGGTGGTTTTAAAACAGGTCTGAGGTTCTGTTGTGACTAGCTGAACCAGAACCTCAGGGCTCGGAGCTTTAGGGTTGAATTTTCCTTTTCCCCTGCTTCCTTCAGAGGATTTTGGTGTCATTAGGATGAAAGCTGCTGGTCCCAAGCTATTGCAGCAGGCCCAGTGGAAGCGGGAAAAGGGCAAAGCAAGCCCGAGAACAGAGAAACAGGGAAAAGCCTGGACCTTAGGAACACACTGAAGGAATATTCTGGGTCCTGATGAAAGATTAGGCTTAAGGAGTAAAGAAGAAAGATCAAAGGCAATTTCAGAAAACAAACAATAAAGCCATGTGTCTTGGTCTGTTTGCTGCTACTATTCCAGAACACATGAGCCTGGAAATTTCTGAAGAACAGAGGTTTATTTGGCTTGCAGTTCTGGATGCTGGTAAGACCAAGAACATGGTGCCAGCATCTGGCAAGTTCCTTTGCACTGTATCATCTCACGGTAAAAGGCAGAAGGGCAAGAGAGGCCCCAACCGGCTTTGATAGCAAAGCCCCCTCAATGTAACTGACCCAGTCCCTCAATAGCAGTAATCCACAAATACATGACCTAATCACCTCTTATTAGGCACTGCCTCCTGTTGCCCTGGGGATCCATTTTCCAACACATGAACTTTGGGAACACCTTCAAACCACACAACACTAGAACTGCCATTATAGAGAGCATGCTGGGCCAAAAAAGAAAGGGTCAAAATGAAGAACCAGGAGGCTGAGGATGTAGCATCACAGTAGAACACCTGCCTAGCACCTGTGTGGCCCTCAGTTCCATCCTCAGTATCACCAAAAAAGGTGTCAGGAGCCCACATAGCATTAAACAACACAGGTCAGGCCTACCTTGGGTTTTCTCTCCCAGTGTTTTGTGAGGCAGCACACTCTGGATTTTAGACTTAGTTCCCAGCCGCTTTTTAAAGTACCTTAAAGGCCATCACTGTACAGAGAATCCACAGCCACTGCTCCACAGCATTTTTCTTTACACATTGAAGTGTGCTGGGGATCTTGAGATCATAACTTCTAGATGACCCAAGAGCTACTGAGTGTTTAGTGTGTCCCAGGGCTGCACAGCGCATACAAAGCTTCAGCTATAATATCTCACCTAATCCTCACAACAATCCCACCAAGTAAACCCAGTGATTATCTTATGACAGATCAGGAAACTGAGGCCCATGAAATCAAGCAACGATTTGCCATCTTATAAGCAGAAGGACTGAAATGCTGTAAATTGATTAATCCAGGGCTTCAGTCTGACTCATTTTCCTCTGTAAAAATGTAGATTGTGGGTATAGTTTTTGCGGCTCAATTTTTGCTGACTAAATATTAT
Organism: Hystrix cristata; assembly: GCA_004026905.1. Lineage (NCBI taxonomy): Eukaryota > Metazoa > Chordata > Mammalia > Rodentia > Hystricidae > Hystrix > Hystrix cristata. Next base: position 191,247 of record PVJO010000116.1, read on the forward strand.
TGATTGAATTCTGGTTAAATTTCTGTTAGTGTCAGAGACTGAGCTGAGTAGCATCCAAGATCCAGTACAAGGGTGTCTGGGAGCTGATGAGATAGAAATGGAGCCCTGGAGGATTCTGTCTGGAGAAATATGTTATCGTTTCGTTCAGTTCCCACAGCAAGCCTAAGAGAAGTTCAGAGTGGTTTAGAATTTTGATCACCACTGAAAAAAAGAGCAAAGATGAGATTTGAACCCAGGTTCATCAGAGGCTGAAAGCAAATGCCTTTGCATCATACCCCGTATGGCTCCCCAGTGTATCCGGTCTAACCTAGCACCCTCACCTGACAGGCAGTTGCTCACAAACGATCCTCTTAATGCATTTCTGTACTACCACTCAGCTCCCCACCACCGGGCATCTCCTAGATCCTTCCTCTCCCACCTGCTCCACCTCGTAGAGGAACCAGCTTTGCTTCTGCCTATAGGCCAACCCCCTCCTCAAAAGGACAGGAAGTGGCTTCAAGTGACATTTGGGACAAACAGCCAGGAACCTCCCCTGATCTGTGTAGAACAAAAGCCTGAGAACCACCAACCAATTAGGGCAGAGGAAAAATTTCACTTCAGGGCAGAAGAATTACAGTTCTCCAAAATGCCTGTCAAGGTGTAGTTGACTAGTTTTGGTTTGGGGTCAGGAAGCAGGAAGGTGGGTGTGGCGCACTCCAGCTGCTCCATCATTCCCAGGGTCAGCTGTGTCCAGGGCGACGTGAGGCCAGCCAGGGAGGCTCCAGACTGCCAGCAGCTGCTCTCTCAAGCCGCCTGGCTGCCAGAAGAAAGATTTGGCAAGAACTCTCTGAGAAGTAGAAAAAATAATTGTCTCATCTCACCAGATGCAAGGTATCCTATAAGGGGAGACAAGCGCCAGGCCCCTCTGCTAAGGTATAAAGTCAGAGAAAACCACTGTCCCTCGTAGAGTTACAACAGCATTTGCAAGACAGTCCACTGATTACAGCCCCAGGCAACGTCAGCAAAATCATCTAGCTCTTTGCTACTGAACATACAGTCCCTGGTTGTGATGGTTAATTTTATGTGTTCACTGGGTTGGGCTACAAAGTGCCCAGTCAAACATTATTCTAGATGTTTATGGGAGTGTTTTTAGCTAAGGTTGACATTTAAACCTCTGGACTTTTGAGTAAGGTGGATTGCCCCCCATAATATGTGTGGGCTTCATCTGATTAGTTGAAGACCTGAAAAGAACCAAAGACTGACCTCCACCACTCAGGAGAGAACTATGCAGTGACACCATTGAACTTGAATGGCGACATCAGTTCTTTCCTGGGTCACCAGACTCCTGGGCTACCCTGAAGATTGTGGGCCTGTCCGCATCCATAATAGAAGGAGCCAATTCCTTCAAATAAACCCTTTCTCTGTATTCACATTCTCTTGGCCCTGTCTCCCTGGAAACCCTGACTACCATACCAGTCCAGCAGCACCAGCATCTCCTGAGAGCTAGTTAGAAATGCGGAATCTCAGACTCCACCCTTGACCCATCCAACCAGAATCTTACCAACCTCCCAGGTGAACACGTACACATTAAATTTTGATAAGTGCTGATCTGAGGCCCCCTCTTGTTTTACAAATAAGAAAACAGCTCTGAGGAGGTGAAGAGGTTTTCCCGGGGTTCTGTAGCCAGACAGTGGCAGACCTTCGATGGATAATAACTCATATTTGTACAGCACTTGCCCTTATGTTTAATCATTTTTTAATCTTCTCAACAGTTGCATGGAGTGGACAGGTCAAAAATATCCCCATTTACTTAGGAAGAAATTGAGGCTCAAGAACATTAAGTAATTTGATCAAGGACACACAGGAATCATCGGAGCTAAACTTCAGGGCAGGATGTTATGGTTTAGGTAGAGAAGGTCCTCCAAAGCCCTTCTGTGTTCATAGATGGGGATTTTTGAAGGTGATTGGACCATGCGGCTGATGTGGCTACCTTGCTGTTAGGAGGTTGGGTGGGCTCTGACCAGAAGGAGTGAGTCTCTGGGGCGTAACCCAGAAGAGCACATATATCTCCCTCCACGGCTCCTCCCTTCTCTCTCCACTTCCTGGCCACCATGATGAGAGCAGTCTCCCTCCGCTCTGCCTCTCTGCTGTGCTGCTCTGTGTTAGAGCCAGCTGACTGCAGACTGAAGTCTGAGCCAAAATAACCCTGTCCTCCTTTAAGAGTAGCTGTTGGGTATTTTGTCCCTGCAACAAGGAAAGTGACTAAGACAGGAGGATTCTACCTCTTTTGGCTGCAGGAGTCCACAGGCTTTTTCTGTAAGAATCAGATAGCAAATATTTTAAGCTTTGGGAACCACAAAGACCAGTTTCTGTTGCAACTATTCAGCTGAGGAAAGCAGCCATAGATGATAAACCAATGAACACAAATGTGTTCCGATAAAAGTTTATTTATAAAAACAAGCAGTGGGCCAGATCCATTCCTAGGCTGTAGTTTGCCAACCCTGCATCATATTGATCAGTTCATGAGAAGACAATCCCTATAGCTGCCTTTCTAATCCTATTCCAGAGCTGTTGAAAGAAGAGAGAGGTTCCTCGGGAGACAAGGTCTCTCCCAGAATCTCATACACCAAAGGCTATTTGTCTGGGGGAATGGAAGGCTTTCATCCAGGTCTGGGGCAGGGGGCGTTGAACAAAGCAAGGCAGACAGCACCAGGGATGCTGCATAAAGCTGTGCGGGAGATGCCCGAGCAGGCTCCGGTGGGTGCCTAAATCCTTCCTACCTGCAGCTGGGCGTGTGAGAGCCTGGCTGGGGCTGTACTAGCTGAAGAGAGGCCTGCCCTTTGCTAATTGCTCTGCCCGGAGGGGGCCCTTTCTGCAAGCTCCCTCCCAGAGCGGGTGCCTTTCTACTCTGCATGAGGCAGCAGCAAACCTGGTAACTCCAGGTCACACCGCAGGCTGAGCTCCTCTTCCCCAAAACACATCCTGCAGCGAAGAGCGGCTGCAGCTGCTCCGACAGAGTTGTGTGCTGCAGAAAGGGCGCGGAAGACAAAAGGCAAGAAACTCCAGAGAGCAATGTCTGACTCGGGAGACAAAGCTGGGCACCATCCTTTAATGTTTGCATTCATTAATGTTCCCGTCAATTTTAAACACTGGGGTAGAATTTCCAGACTTTGCAGATCATTTAAAAGCTTAAGGGATTATCAAACCAGTCATTTAAAATGACATTTTCACTGCGCAAATATTATTCTATTAAAGAGCACGCATGGCACAGGCCACGATCAGCTTTGGCAGGGTTACAGGACTTCCTCCATTGCAAACCCCACTGTTTCCTCATAAAGCTGTCAAGCCCCTGCTTAATGAAACATATATAAATGCAATGATGTTAGCCATGTCACAGCAAGCTAATTCATTTGGGCTTTTCCCCATTGCACTACCCTGTGAAGGCTTTTATCATAGTATCCTCTGAGGACTGCCCCCAGCAGGTCTGCCATGGGCCCAAGGAGATGAAATCCAAGCAAGTGTTTAATTTCCAAACAAGCCAAGCCTCTTAAATAAATAAATAAATAGCCAGCAGACGTAGCCTGAGTGTCAGGGCAACAGGTACAAGGCAGGCTATTGGGGTTTTATTAGGAAAGAGATACAGTAAGATTGATAAACAATTCTGATATCTTCCCCAGTTCCTTTGACCTGATATGTCTGCTAAGTAGTTCTCCTTTCATTACAAAATGAGAATCTACCGGCGTGATCAGAGTTCAGCAAAACCTTTTATAAGCTCCTTTGCCAACTATCTTTGGAAAAGCACATCTGTGTGGTTTTCTGGGCTCTGCCCTTCTCTGAATCCTCTGCACTCACTCGTGGAGTCCAGGAGGAATGCACAGGGGCCTTCTGTTGTGGGTTTATGCCTAACATTCTAGCAAGGTAAAAAATGACTTAGATGGAAAATGTGGAAGTCATCACAAACCCAGAAACCTCCAAAGTTTAAACCTTTTCAGGGAGTAAGAGGAGACTGGCAAAACGATCAACCCCATGAGAGTCCATGAGGTTGGAGAGGGTTACTCACTGTATTTATTAGAGTAACCTGGACTTAAACTATCTGAAAGGCCCTTCTCCTTTTTAAGGTAAATACTGAGACATAACTTTTCAGGAAAACAACCATTTCCAGGGACTTTCTTCTTGCCACAAAATCACGTCTCTGAACACATGTCCCTGAGGAAAAGTCGCAAATTGGTCCAAATGCCTGGATGTCACTACTTTCAGCTGCAGAAATCTGCTTACTTCGATAACAACCTATAAATACTAAGCCACTTGGGAACATTTCTTAGGACAATTCCACCTGTGACTGACTAGTTTTCGGCCCTTGAGGCCCAGAAAGAAAATCTTCGTGGGAGAATGAGAGAGAGCAGGGGAATCAGAGAGAGCACATTCTCTTCTTTTCTACTCTCTTCCCCTTTCTACTACCCCCATCCCAACCACCAGCCCAGACACAGCCACACCCCAGCGCACTGTGCTGCCAGCAGTGCGTCGTCACCAGCTTCCGGCCTCCTCTCCAGGGATGATCCGGCATCTCGGCAGGGGTGCCGCGGACCAAGGCCTGTAGGGAAATGTCTGTTCTACCTGCTCCTCACGCTGGTCCCTGTTCCCCTTCGAGAACAGCATTTCCCAGGATGCATCTGGGAAATCTGAAGCAAAGAGCCAGATACTTTGGGAAATTATTTTTTAAGAATAAAACTGTAAAGTTTTCTAGGTGACTCAAAACTAATGTGTACATCGAAGGCTCCTGTAGTAAAGATATTTGTTCTCTTTCGCTTAACCCAGCATTTGGCAATCTTATTTGACTACTGAAAACCATACTCAAGTAACATGCATTACCGAGAAATGCAATGTTGGAAACTCTGATAGGACTCTAATTAAACACAAACTACCACAAGGAAAGAAACCCTAAAGGCACCGAGTCCATAAACCCAAAACAGTGTATTTTCAAGTCAGCATGGGAGTTTCCAGGCAGTGGAGCAATATGCTAGCCTACCATAATTCTGACTTCTCAAAAACTGACAACCTATCCTTTCTCCACCATACCGTTAAGCAAATACCACATGGTGTGTGCAGCTGGGTACAACTGACACGAAGGCATTTATGCACCGACCTTCCAAACCATCAAGGGGAAAGGAAAATTTGTTACTGGGGAAAAAACCTAACTCCACACTGCCAACTCCAATAGTCTTCCCCTACAACAGACTTGGTGCCTGTGCCAAAAATCACTCCCGGTTCCCTTTTTAATTCTGCCCTCCTTTATCCACTAAGACTGGGGGAAGATTATTTTGATTGGAATTAGACAGCCACCTGCAGCTAGATCTTTAGCTGTTATTAGTGTTCTGTTTAAGCCCTTTCACAACAAGCTCAATGAAAAAGACAGTGGACTTTTGAAGTCGCCCAATACTATCTTTGGTGATTTTCTCAAGTTAACAACCTCCATACCAGCCAGACGTGCTGGCTCGGGGAGGTGATAATCTCCTCCCCTGGGTCGTGGTCAGGAATTAAAGGATCTGGGATAAATTACAGAAGCAGTCTCTGCCAAGAACTCTCTTCTCCTTGATCTGGCCTGGTGCTTGCTTAATGTATTCTTATTTTAACACAATGTTCAGGTGCTTTTCCACACCCGTCTCCTAAAGTCCTCCAATAACTCAGACCCTGATGTCTTTCCCAAGTATCACACCCACTTAGAGCTGGACATCGAGATGCAGGTTCCAATTTGGAGCAGTACCTCTAACCAAAGCTGACTTAAAATTATTTCTATCCGGTTACCTGCACTTTCAATGGAGAACGCAAACAGTTTCCCTTCATTTTAGAATCCCTAACATTCCAACCTCTGACATCCGTTATACTTGTAATAACAAGCCTTTGCATTTGCCTATCCATTTGGTGTTACGAAGAGGCTTCACGTGCAAATTCCCCATTGAAAGTCACAAAGTATTCTCACCATGATTTAAGGACAAGTCCTGTGGGTGCTTATTATCCAGGTGACTGAATAGCTGATTGAACTTTGGTTCCATTTTTCTGGATCAGCAGCCAAAGGAGCTCAACCAAGTATGAGATGGTCCCAGTGAAGAAAAACAAAGAGAGATTCAAACATATTTCCGGTGGCTTAAGACAAAGATCGTAATGCCAAAGTTCTAAGACTCTTATGAGCCCTTAATTCCTGGCCATGCTTAGCCACAGCAGAGACCCATTCCACCAACATCCACTTTTGCTGCTTTTCTTGGAGTGCATAGGGGTTGGCAGGTCTCTAGTTCCTGTTTGTTTGCTTAATTTGTTTTCTAACTAGTGAGTACCCATCTTCTCTACTGCTAACATTTTTCTTTCCATAGATGAAAGTAGAATTTATTATTAGAAGAATTAAAACAATAACAACCTCAAAGGAAAAGCTCCTAAGGGGGCAAATTCACTAGTATTAAAATCCTGGCTTGACCACTTAAAGGTTGAGTTACCTTAACATCTCTGAGCTTTGATTTCTTTCTCCGTAAAATGCAGATAACAATAGAATCACTTCGTAAGGTCGTTGTGAGGATTGAAGGGGTAAGCAGACCACTCCTAGCACCTAATGAGCTCTAGACAGCATGTTACTACTACTTTTTGTGTTTGAATTTCTAGAAAATAATAATAAATGAGCAATCTATTCTCGTAAGCTCAGCGAGCATCTACCAGACCTGAGAGCTGTTGACAGCTGTCTTTCACTTATCATGAAAGCTCCTTTCCTTCCCTTAGAGAAGCTCTAGTTTATTAGAAAATTACTTTCTGCAAAACCATAATGGTGTGTTGGTAAGTTCAGAAGAGCCATGACAGAAATCCAGATTCCCCTTCCTGAAACAAGGCAGGGGGTTGTGGTTTGGATCTTAAACATCCCTCAAATAACCATAGTGTTAAAGGCCTGATCACCAGCCTCTGGCACCATTTGGAGGTGGTGAAACCTTTGGAAGATGGGGCCTGTTAGAAGGAAGTTGAGGGGGCAAGTAAAGAGGAAAGTGAGACCCTGATCCCTTCCTCATGCTTTTTGGCCACCACGAGGTAAATGAGGGGTAAACTTTTTGGCCGCCGTGCAGTGACTATCATGTTTCCTCCATGATATACTGTGTTGCCACAGGCCCAAAACAATATGACCAAGTGACCATGAACTGAAACCTCTGAAACCATGAGCCAAAATAAATCTTTCCTTTGTTAAGTTGGCCTTCCAGGTGTTTGTCTCAGCAACGAAAAGCTAACTAACATACAGGGAACTCACATGTACTGACACATATCTCCCAAGTGCCTTTCTTATCCTGACCACAGTCAGATAACAAAAACACTGTCATCTCCATTTTACATCAGATGCAGGCATGTTCAGGTCATGAAGAACTTGTCCAAGATTCCATAGCCTCTAAGGGTACAAAGGATATAAGCTTAAATCTGACTGACTCCAAAATCCATCCCCTTCTACTATACTCCCACAAACATCTCAGTGGAAACTCATCAAATAAAATTGTTTCTCTTGCATGGCTTGCTGAGGGAAAACAAATATCAGGTGACCTCAGAGAGAGATCTATTAATATTATTTTTGTACAAATGTGCTATCCTCTAGCACCACCTCCCTAGTCCCACAATCATTAAATTAAATTAGAGAGGAGGAAAACCAGGGGCTATGGAGCACACCTGTAATCCCAGCACTCTGAGAGTCTGAGATCGGAGGATTGCAAGTTCAAGCCCACCCTGGGCAATTTAGTTGGTTTAGCGAGTCCCTGTCTCAAAGTAAATAAAAAGAGTGGGGAATGTAGCTCAGTGTGAAGGCCTGACTTGGATTCCCTGTATCACTCCAAAAAAGTAGAGAGGAGAGAAATAAAGCTCAAGCAGAAGCTTCTGTATAGTAAATTATACAAGCTAGACAGAGGCATTCACCATGTTTGCTAACTCCCCATGCTATGATATTTCAGAGGTGTCTAGGATACTAGAAATTCCGCTTGTTCTCAAGAACCAGAACAGTGATAGCAATGAAGGCAGAGATAAGAAACAGCTAGTACGTGGCCGTGCTTGTGTTTTATTTTGGTTTTCTATTAACCCTGTGAATGGCAACCAACAGCATACTTGTTCTTTCCTGGGAAAAAACCTTCAGTCAATCATCTGCAGTGCCTGAGAGCACATCACTGTGGACTAGTAGAGACCAGGGTGGAGGGTTCTGGAAACCTGAGGTCCTCAGAAGCGGGGACAGAGCCTTAGAATTGGGCTGTGAGAAGGAGGCTGAAAGGTCTATCCTCTGCACCTGCTCGTGTTGGCCCCTGTGCTGCCTCACACCTACTATTCACCTGTGAGCAAAGGCAAAATGGACAAGACAGCAGCTGGGTGGCTCAGTAGATGGTTTTCATAGGAGTGCTACCTGCTGGCCCTGTGCTGTGCCCCGCAGGGAGCTACACAGTGGCCCTCAAAGGTCAGGGCAGTGAGGAAGGCTCCGTCTTCAGAACCAGGCAGGTCTGGCATTGAATCCCAGCTGAAGCTCTTACTAGATGTGAAAGATACAAACAATTATTTATTGTAACAGATTTTAAGAATTTTATTCGTTAAAGGCCACTGCGTAAACTGCCAGAGAGCGGGTTTGCCATGATTGGTAAAGCAAACTGGGCCACATGTCTGCCGCACTCAACGAGGCCTTCCCTGACAAGGGGACCTGAAGGCAGGAAGATGACCGCGGCAGGCAAGGCTAGCTCCAGGAGCCAAGTAGTTTAGACATGCTCTCAAGGAAGAACTCAGCCAGGCCCGAGTGAACCTGGAGCCACTCAGAATCAGCCATCCACTTTGCTGTGACGCATCCTCTCTGGAGCCAACCATAATCCTGACCCAAGGGCAGGAAACAAGAAAAGATGCTCTTTCTACTTCTGCACTTTGGACCTTTCTCCATGTGTCCTTTTAGCCTTGAGGATGCAAAGTCTTTAACAAAGACCCAGAATAAACAGCTCCGAAGGAGAGCAGTGGCCAGTCCAGGGTTTAACTCTCCTGCCTGCTACAAGTCAGAGAGATGAGCAAGAACCTTCCAGGGGACCCTCGAGGAATTTGAAGTGAAACAATAAAACTCACAAGAAGTAGCTGCAGAGAATTAAATGCCAACATGAAGAGTGTGCCAACCCCAAGCATGTCAAAGTTTGTGGAACAGGGGAAGCCCCACAGTGAGGGGTGGGGAGGGTGTCATGAGCAAGGCAGTGACTGGCTTCCCCTGGAAGTTCCTAATGCAGTTTGGAATTGTAAACGGCTGCTCTGAACTTCCTCGATGTTATGCCTCATCTTAGAGCAACATACTTGTGCTACAGATCTCTTTGTGGTGTCTCCCTTCCATCGTCCCAGATTATATCCGTGACATGGCCTTGTTGAGGAGCCAGGCATGCCAGGCCCAGGACCCAACAGTTCCCAGCACCACTCGGTCCCTCCTCCTCCCTGGGGAGCCGGAATCAGGTCTCAGCGCTGGTGTGGATTTATAGACCAGGTGCCTGCCATGATCAGACAGCCTGAGCCTTGCCACTCAAGGGCCTGGCACAGTTCGACTCCTGTTTCAAATTAACATAAGCGTTTCTCAAGGCACACCTTGTATTAAGTTGAAAAAATAAAATTAAAAGAAATCTACCTGGTGGCCAATAATATGCAAGGCACCTCGTCCAGCGTCAACCCCTTTCTGCTCCCAGTTTGATTTTGTAAAGCTTTTCTGAGGAGCAGACAAAAGGGATGCTGTGTCTTCCCTACTAAATAGAGAGTAATAAGTGCAAGAGGAAACACATTTAATTGTGTGCCCCTTCAGAGCACAGTGACCTCATTTGGAGCATTGCTGTTTTCTGGCGGCTGGAATGTGTGCTTGATGTCTGGCTGGGAGGATGGAGCCCGCTCCTAGCAGCGGCTCGGGCCTCAGACCCTTCCCTTTGTTCACCTAGCAAAGATGCTGGATTCGGAGCCCCCGGGTCTTGCTGCGAGTCTGGTCTACTGCAGCATGCAGGATGAACATAAAGTGAGAGTTATCCCCAAAGGGCTGAAGGTCACGGTACAGAAGATGAAATTTATAGAGTGTTTCCAACAGCTCCATTGGCTGTGATACAGGAAAGAATGCATGTGTCCCAGTGGCAAGTTCTAGTTGTTTTTTTCTTCCAAAGAGATGTATGAGATGGCAAGCAAACACTGGACACAGTGCCAGGACTGGTAGTAATGAATAATCCCTGCTTCTATTGCTTATAATTTCTTGGACTTTAACTATTCATCGCCCTAAATTTTATTTTTATGCTCTTGATGCTCCAACCCTAGTAAGGCAATTGGGTGGAGAATCATATTTTAAGCAATCTATTTAAATACGCCTAGGGCTTCCTCATATTCCTGTATCACTTTTATCACTGGTAGGTGGGACCAGCATGTGAGTTGTCATCCTCATTGTTAGCAACCTGGAATTCAGACAAGCTGAACAGAACAAATTAAGTTAAAACATGAGCTGTAAACAAAGCTCTGCATTTCATCCCACACCCCAGGCTGAACTTTGAGCAAGGGTAGCACCCGAGTGTGGCTAATCCAACCATCTCCTTTCTCACACACACTGGGCATGTTTCCATATCTGAGGCCTTTATCTCAGACTAATAGCTTAATAGGAAGAACTCCGAATTCAAAGTCACAAGACTCATGACCATGACCTTGAGTATATCATTTTATGCAGGCACTAAGGTAACCAAACTCAAAGCCACTGACAATGATAGACTCAGTCAGGGGTCCCTCAAGTTCTACCTTATGCATGTGTCCACATTACTGGTTTCTAAAAGGAAGGTTATGTGCAAATCTTAAAGATATGAGGGCCAGGAAATCAATCCCTTTGTCTCAAAGGCCAGTTTAGAGTCTAAAACACATCTAAAGTAAAGCCTGCTACAGATGGCTCTGGGTTACTTCTTTCACTTAAGAAGCCTATTTATTGTGATTTTGGGGAAGAATTCACATTTCATAAGGCCAACAGAGCCCCAGGCACCTCAACTATACCCTCTTATATAGAAACCTTACAAAGTGGGTACCATCATCGCCCAGCCCTATTTGACGCACGAAGAAACAGGAGTTTCACTATGTTAAACATTTATGACGGTCACACACCTAGAGGTGGTAGCATCTAAGGGCTGCCTAATCTTAGAGTAGATGCTTCTTGTCAAAGTGTCGTTACATATTAAAGGGCTTTGTAAACTGAGAAATGCAATTCACATCTAAGAGATTATAGCCTGAGAGTCCTTTTACAATACCTTCAATTTTAGTAGTAGCTGAGTTAATTTCAGAGCTTTCCTGTCAACATCCCGTTTCATGTTGTGTTGCTGATAGTAGATACTTACACTACACAAGCAACTCTGTGTTTTTTAACTGAAAAAGAAAAAAAGCAGGCCCAAGAGCATCGGCCAGTAGACCCTCGATCTCATTATGGGCTTGGCTTGGTGGCATGAAGACATCCAATTTAGTTTCTAGTCTCTGCCCTAACATTATATGTAAGAGCTTTCACAGCATCCACAGTCTGTGAACCTCTTGAGGACAAGGACCCTGTCTCAATTATCCATGTAGGTATAGCATAGATCTGCCACGTAGTGGGCTTTTAATACAGGTTTATTTGCTGGCCAGATGGATGGATGGATAAACAAATCAATAGAGAGATTCTGACTCTACGGGAAGTGTTGTGCAATACAAAACACTGCACTAGAAATTTGAAGATCTCTAGCAAGCTTATGGGTGGCCCACAAGCTTTGGCAAAATGTCTTGATGTGAACTTCAGAAGCAGTAAGATTTGGGCAATCATTCTCTGTCTTCTGGAGGTACTTGAGGCTCTTAAGCAGAGTTCACTATATTATGGGAAATAAGGTCGAAGCCCAGTCATCCAATCTTCTTGGTATCGGAGTGACTCCCCCATCTGGCCTCAGTTTCTTCCTCCATCCTCAATCTCCACCATTCCCCTAGGAGATTCTTCTCTCCCTGCCGGCCTCATCTCCTTACCACCCTCTGAATTGCTGTGCCAACTCTGTGGCTCCAACCACAGTCTTCCCCTTCCCCCTCCACCTACCTTGCAGGCCAGCCCACATTTCTCCATCTAAATACCTCTCATCCTTAAGAAAGAGCTCAAGTCCTATCCTGTCATCCCTGACTACTCTGGTCAACAGGGTCTTTCCTTCTTCTAGCCAGCCTGTACTTGGACAACTGTTGTGGGTTGAACTGTGTCTTCCGAAAATATATGCTGAATTCCTTACCCCCAGGAATTATGAATACGAACTTACTTAGAAATAGAGTCTCTACAGATATAATTAAGATGAACTCTTACTAGATCAGGGAAGGCCCTAAATCCAGAGCCTAGTGTTCTTACATGGAGAGAGACTGAACACACAGAGGAGATTGAAGTTATGTTGGCACAAGCCAAGGACCACCAAGGATTACTGGCAACTACCAAAAGCTAGAAAAATCAAGTAAGGCTTCTTCCCTAGAGCCTTTAGAGTGAGCATAGCTCTGCCTTCTTCTTGCTTTTGGATATCTAGTCTCCAAAACTGTGCAAGAGTAAACTTCTGTTATTTTAAGTCACCTGGCCTGTGGTGCTTTGTTACACTGGCCCCAGGAAATTAATAGTCCATCTCAGTCATACTCACTGGGTTGTGGACATGACAAGTCACCACTGACTCACCGTGGTGTACTACTAGTCCCCTCTCATGAGCACCTCATAAGCCTGTGAACTGCCTGAGGACAAGCACCATCTTGCAAACATCCCTTTAGCTCCCCTCATGGCAGTTATCTCACGGTTTGATTACCTTAACCACATACACAGTGCCCGCTAACATCCCATGAGGAATAGGGCCTCCCTTAGAAATGTCACTATTTCAACTCAGATTCAACAAGTTCTAGAAATATAATGAAGTAGAATTGGGTGTTGGTTTTTCAGAGAAGACAACCATTTTCCAGCTGCAATTCAATAGCTTTGACCTATTTTAACAAGCTTACATAAATCTTTTCCTTATACCTTACTGCCACCAAAATTGGTATACCCTACTATACCAATGCAAAATGGGTATACCTTACTAAACCAGTGCAGTCCAAGCACTTGTCCTGGATCTCTGTCTCTGCCAGGCTGGCCACTTCCACTTTATCTTCTACCATATTATGGTTTGTATGTAGATGTCCCTCCCAAAGCTTTATGTACTCATAGGTGGGGCTTTTCAAAGGTGGGTGGATTTAGGTTGTGTGAATGTGGATTAAGGGTGTGATTCTGAGATTAAAGATGTGGATAATGGAAGCCCCACCCTGGGTTTGGGTGGCACCAATCAATAGCCTTGTAACCGGATGTAATATAGAGGGACAGAAAGAAGGCAGACTGCTGCTACTTGCTTGCTACTTCCTGCCACACCATGAACTATTTCTCCTCTGTGATGCCACCCTGCCTTGGAGCCAGTGGACTATGGACTGAAACCTCTACAAACCGTGAGCTGAAATAAACCTTCCCTCCTTTAACTTTAGATGTCTGGTACTTTGCCTCAGTAATAAGAAATAAACTAAAACACAACACCACACCACCCACATACTTATACATATATGTTCACCTACAGTATAGTCAAATTGAATTTGACCCTGTTGTCTCTATCTCAGTCTTTGAGATCAAGTCTTAGTGGTATGAACCTTTGAAATTCAACCACCAAGCCCAAGCATGACAGAACAGAGAACACTGTTTACAGAACACTGTTTACATGGTAAACAGTGCTGGTCACTTTGCCAGCCTTCGCACTTTGGGATGTTCTTGGGCTCCACAATGGCCATGAGACTGGAAATGTGAGCCCGTAGCTCTCTCAGCTGCTCTTACTTTGAGCAGGCTCTGATGGCATCAGCAACTTGCCACACTGAATGTGTACCTTGTGTTTGAAGATGCACTTTTCATACAACATGGCCCCAAAGTCAGGCCATGCACCTTACCTGGAGCTGGACCCAAGAAGCAATTACAAGGGAAACTTTAATTATAAGTGATTTTCATGTAACACCCGAGTATTATATGACTCACTGATATGTTTTGCCTCTGTTCGTCCTCTCCTTTACCTGGATTATCCCTTATCTACCTCTCTGTGAGTCCAAATCCTACCCAACCTTTAATCCTCAACTCAAATGTGGCTTCCTCCAATAAACTTTCTTCATTCCCCAAGTAATCACTTCAATCGCTCAGTTCCCATCTAAACCTCTCTTTTTGGCATATGATTGTAATTATCTTATTTCATGGTATCTGGATAGTTCTTTTATCTACTTCTTAATCCAGACTGAAAGACTCTTGAGAGAAAAGATCTTGCCTTATAATTTCTTCCTCTCAAGGTTTTGTGAATTAAATGAGAAAATGTAATCAAAGGGCCCACTATGGCTGGCAAATAGTATGTGCTCAATAAATGTCAGTTCCTTTCCCCCTCGCATATCGTGTTCCCCAAGAGCATCCTGCAAATTCTCTGGAATCTTGTAGCTGCCTAATAAATGCTGAACACAAGAAGCCATGCATATAAATGTTACCACTTCAACTCCTTTTCTAAGGTCAATGACTAGACTTCTGACATTTTCATTTTCCTCCCTCGGTTCCTGAATCTGTAGGTTCATAAAGATTATTTCTGTCCCATGTCTCTGAAGCTAAAAGCCATGTGGCAGGATGCTGCAGGGGGTTGAGAGGGTCGGAGTGGCAGGAGGCCAACAACATCACCTAGTAGTCAGCCCAGAAGTGGTCATCTCAGGCCTCTGGAGTAGGTTGGACAAAGTCACAAAGCAACCAGATCAACCTTCCAACTAGTTAACTAATACAGTCTTTATTTAAAAAATAGTGTATGATGATTCCTGATTTTAGAACTCATCTCTTGGTATTTTATTAATTTGTAATATGTTCATGTTTCTATAACAGGTACATACTGCACTGGACATATCATTTTTCTTAGGAAATGTAAATCCTCATACATTAAACCCAACAAGCATACCAGTGTTTACATAGAGCTGATGTTGTATGTCATTAGGAACTAAAGAATTCTAGATGATTCTGAGAGGAAGTAGCAGAGGACAGATTTGACAAGAGTCCCCCTTCCTCCCTACTCCTGTCGCCCTATCCATTTGAAAGGGATGTGAAAAGCCCAAAAAGTGCACCCGTGGGCTGGTCACTCCAGAGACTTTGAGCTGAATCTCTGGGCGGAGCAGTCCCCAACCTCAGCATTGGGTCACCCTTGTTTACATTAACAGAAAGAAAAGAGCCCAAGACCCTCCTGGCAGAGGCCTGATTTCACACACATTTTCCCCAGATTCCTATTGGCTTGGCTGGAAACCACATATTAAAACCCACCAATCTTTCCACTTGAGCCTGATGAAAGCTGCAACAGAAACAGCTGCACTTCACATGTGGCTTAACTTAATGTCTTATCCCGATCGTTTAACTCTAGCTGGCTAGGCTGCTTTTTAATATTCACAATCTTCTTTTGTTTCACATTAAGAATATGTCTTTCATTACTCGCCAGAGCTGAGGAGCACAATGAAGCTGGTAGCAGTTCATTTTTGAGATGTCTGAAATAATTGTTTGTATTGTGTGTTACTCAAGACACACTGTGTGTGAGCAATCTCAGAAGCAGAGGAAAGTGTTAAACAACCCAAACACAAATGTTGCTGGACGTGTGTGGAACGTTTTCCTATTGCAAACACAAAGCCACATGCTAATGGCTCAAGTTGAGCTTCTAAATCTCCGAGCTCATTGAGTCAAGCAACACGATAAGTTCATTGTTTTGTTTTCTCCAGTGACTCTCAAAACCATCTCACCCCTCTGCATATAGCAAAGTTTGATTGGTATGTGGCTAATTTCACACACAAGCACACGACACACATACGTGCATACACATATACACATGCGCTCTTCGTATCCACACTGGGCATGATTGACTTTAAAGCTCATAGAAATCATGTAACTCTGCTTTCTCCAGCACAACGCATGCATTCCAGAGGTTTGAGGCTCTTAGTTCTTTGCTGTGAATGCGATGTCGTCTAAGGGCATCTTGCTACATTATGTCGCTGTTGACACAATGGTGAGTTTGAGGTGCTGGGAATAGTCTGCAGGTTTCTGTTCATCCTAGCATTTGTCTTTTCCAAAGCTAAGACTGGAAAGGCTTCAATAAGCCCCTATAATATTCATGAGTCATTAAAGTTATGGCTACATTTTTTGATGGCTCTCGAATTTTTTCCATGTTTCATTTCTGTGTTTTATCCCTGATTTTGCAGAAGAGGAATTATTGTTTCATGAGCGTACTAATACGTGCAAAGCACTATTCTGCATGCAACCTAATTTAAGCCTCACATCAAACCCATCAGTGAGATATGGTTATTATTCCTATTTTATAGGAGAAGACAAGGCACAAGGAAGTTAAATAACTTGACAAGATAGAATGCCTAACAAGTTGCCGTAGTAGAGACCACTAGTTAACAATATCTTTCATCCAGTTTTTCTCTAGTCATAGAACTATAAAAATTAGAATTGTATTGATTACTATTGGCTAGATATATAGCCACCCAACAAAGATTACATGATAGGCAGAATTCCAAGATGGCCCCAAGATTCCTATTCTCTGTTACATATGCCCTATGAACCCCTGTATTCATAGGTATAGGACTTGTGAATATGATGGCAGGGTTGGTCCTTTATTTGAGTTATGTTATAGGACAAGAGCTAAGAGATTTTACATATGTAATTAAGGTTCCAAATCAGTATAAGCCAATCAAAAGGGATATTACACTGGGTGGGCCTGGTCTAATCAGGCAAGTCCTTAAAAGGGCCTGGGACTTTGCTAAAGACAAAAGGACAAAACCAGAGAGGTGCTTCTTCCCGCCTTGAAGAACCATTGCCATGTTGTAGACAAGGCCAAGTGACAGGGACTAGCAGGTAGCCTATAAGAGCTGAGAATGGGCACAAGCCGACAGCCAGCACAAGTGGGAACCTCAGCCCTATGACCACAAGGAATCGAATTCTGCTCGTAACCAGTAAACTTCAGATGAGATCACAACCCTGACTCACACTGATTTCCGCCTGATGAGTCCTTAAGCAAAGGACCCGGCTGATATTGCCAGTACTTCTGACTCTAGATACTGTAAGATCATAAATTTTTGGCATTTAAGCCACTAGTTTATTAAACGACGGAAAGCTAATACAGATGACAACACCAAAACTCCTTTGCAGCAGGGTGCTGCTATGTGACAAAGTTCTAGCTGAAGTGATATGACAACTTCCTTTCTGTACCCTCCTGATTAGTCAGATTTCCCATTGCTGAGATTCAATAGCCGTCATCCACAACATAGAGAGCAGAAGAGGTTTAAATTGGCTCACAATTTCAGGAGATTCAGTACATGGTTGGCTTGGTTGGCTGGCTCCAAGGAAAACATCCCAAGGTAGAAGAGCACAGTGGAGCAAAACTGTTTAGTTCATGGCAGCTGGAAAGCAGAGCAGGGAAACAGCACCAGAGAGGAAGGTGTGGGGAACCATATATATAGTACCAAGGCCACGCCTTCTGACCCGCCCAGACATGCCATACTTCACTAATCTGCTAGGCATTTCTTAATCCAGTGAATCTGACCTATCAGAATTAGTAGTCACACCTCCCTTCTCCTTCCCCCCTCTTCTGACTGGAGTATGGATGCTGCACTGAGTCACACTGGGACATAAGGATGAGAATATCACTCTGAGGAGGGCGGGGCAACAAGGTGAAAGGAAACTGATCCCGCCAGTTACATTGTTGAACTTCTTATACCCACACTGCTACATGAACATGAAATAAACCTCAGTCTTGCTTATGGTGTGTGCCACAGGAACAAAACCTATACTCCATCTAACTGGGAGAGCTCAGACAGAACCCAGTGACCAGCCTCAAGCCTGGTCACCTGGTTACCTAGCCCCATCACCTTTCTGCTTCCCTGGTGCCAAACAGCATTGCTGTAGAATGGGAGCCAAACACTGCTAGAGCCAGATGAGATTGTAGCCGATTAAACTAATCAAGCGGACAAGGAAGGAGCACCCAGATTACCTTGAGTGATGGAGATTCATTGCAAGGCTACATGAGAAAATGGAGATGTCATAAGAAGTTTCTTCCTTGACTTTGCACCCCAGTTCTGAGTATACAGCAACATCATGGAGATTCAGATCTATCACTCAGCATCTTTGGGTGATACCAAGTTTAAGTGACCTGCCACGATTCTTAGTATTAATTTGGAAGAGAAGACAGTTCAATTTGGTTAGATTTCTACAGTCAGATGAGGGAGTACATTAAGCAGACTTCCCCAGTCACCTCAGGGTCCTCTGACTTTCCTTGTGGATGGCCAAGATGTGTGCTCCCTATGGCCTTAGCGCATCTGCACAGCCCAGTCACCTGTAGCCAGGATAAAAAGATTGTTTTGCCTCCATCCAAGACCTGAGCCATGCATGAGATGCACATAAGAAGTAGTCTGAAATATTTTATTCAACAGAGGCAATGTGTGCCAACGGCATCTGCTCCACTACTAAACATGATGGGATCCTTGTTTTACAGGATGACCCCAAAGAGCACAAAGACTTGCTCAAGTATCAATAGCCTGCTAACCAGAACTAGGGCTGGGCTGCATCCTGCTACCCAGGCAGACCCTGTGGTCATGGCTTTCCTGATTCTCGAAGTTGTCTCTTAGCCACGTGTGTGTAGACTTTACAGTATCTCCGGCCCAAACTTTGTCTTGTCTTTTGTTTGTTTGCCCTAATAGTTTTCAAATTATCAATTTCTGAGGAACAGCATTTTAGAACTCGAGTAAAGTCCTTTTCATCATACAACACAAAGAAGAAAACCAGGTCAATTATCAAAATTTTTAAGCCATTTTTCATTTGAGTATCCAAATAACTCCTCAAATCTCCATCTCACATGTGTTGTTTTGATGCAAAATTTGATCCTGGTGTTTTTGCTTGTCAGTAAAGTCCTCAGTCCAAAATAACCAACTAGAGAAACTCTTTCCAGTGTGTCACAGCCTCAATAATAAATCTATTTGCAGGCTTTAACTTCAATCTTTCTGGAAAATGCCAAGCCCTTCTGTGCTATCCCCTGGAAATGCAGAGCAGCCATTGTGTGGGGGGAAGTATTACAGTGAAATAGGTACACCAATCTCCATGTTAAAGTTTTCTGTTTCTCCAGACCATCCAGGCGATTGCCTTTTGAAATCACATATGGCTTATACTGCTATTCATATAGTTTAAGGAAAAAATTAAATAACAGCATAAAGAGAAACCAGCAGTGTTTTAAGAGATTTCATTTCTTCTCAATGCTTGTGTTCCTTCGCTGGGAGGTAAGAGGAGGTATTATATTATTCAGGACCTCTGGAAACACTTAAAATTCAGGAAGACCCATGACCTCAATCCAAGCCTCTACACAGAATAGTGAGGATGTAAAAGCAAACAAAATACTGACCTTATTTTCTTCCACATCACATCGGGGTAAGTGGATTGTCCCCTTCGGGTGCTGTGTGTAGCAGACGCTGTCTGGGAGGCTAACGGCTCCCTCTGGTTTTTGATAGAGATCGACCAACAGGCAGAGAGATGGTTAATTTGGGTGTTGATCCGGCTGACCACAGTACCCAAACACCTGGTCAGACCTTACTCTAGGTGTTTCTTCAAAGGTTATTTCATGGGTGAGAAAGCCATCTACATTGGTACATTCTTGGTTCCCTATACCTGTGTGTGTGGGCTTCATGCAAGCTGTCGAAGCCCTTAACAGAGCAAAAGCTGACCTCTCCACTCCCTTAGAGCAAGAAGGAATCCTGCTAGCAGATAGCGCTTGGACTTGAACTGCAGCACGTGCCTGAGTCTCCATTTGACAGTGACCCCACCAGCTGCCAGCTTAGTCCAGTTCTGTTTCTTCCTGACTAAGCACAGTGGTAGGAACTCAGAGGGAAAAGGGGAGCAAATATTTATTTCTCAGCTCTTCCTCTGCCAGGCCGCCATGAAGGTCACTCCTGGGGGATGGCTGTCACCACACAGCCTTGAGGTGGGCCAACCTCCTCTTCCTCGGTACCATCAAGCCTACAAGTGACAGCCGGTGCTCCCCTGCTAAGCCCCTGGCTGCACCAAGCCTGACTGGTCCTCCACACCCTGTTTCCCTTTGTAAATAATCCTGTCATTGTCTTCTCCTTGATTCATCCTTCTATAAGTGTGCTGGGGCCCCAACTGACACAAACATCACCAAAGGTGGCCGTGGCAAAGTTGGTGTGACATTCGGAGTCTTCCTTCATTTAATTCCAACCTCCCTTTCTGGGGTCACTTTTCACATATCCTTTTGCTCCAAAAGACACTTGAAACCGCCACACACAACCAGTGTTTCTACCACCCCAGCTGTGCTGGATCCCGACACCTCTCTTCGCTGTCCCTGGATATCCGCGCCCCATGCTGCCCTCCCACATTGCAGAACCCTAACAAAATAGAAACTTCAGAACAAATAACAACTGCAAACCACTATCCCTCGTGGCTCTGCCCTATTTTATTATGCTCTCCTTTCCTCTCCTTTAATCATCTCTCTCCAGCTCGTCACTCAAACAAGTTGCTTCCGTTTGTTTATTGTCACTGCTTCATCCAAGTCCCCTCTCTCCCATATAGTCATATTTGCAGCCAAGTTATTACAGTATTAATAAGGTATGGAAATCTGTCAGAGTAAATGATTGCCTCACTTCATTTTGACATCGCATGCTTGAGAATATTTGATCAAGTAAGGCAGTTTTTGTTTTGTTATGTTTTGTTTTTAAATTTTTTAAAACTCTCCTAAGGCTTTGTTTTTCACAAAATAAATAAATACCACAGGGAAAATGAAGAAGGTATAGGTTTCAGTAAAATGTATGCTTATGTCTTCTTTTCTTCTGGGTTTTCCTAGATTGGGTTAAAAATAGTAATACACGTTTCTCAGCCTGCCACTGTGTCTACCACAGAAATAATGAAAAGCAATGAAAAATGGAAATGAGCAACATGACAGAACCAGTCCCCCTGAGGCTTCAGTTAAAAAACAAAAAGAGAACAAATAGAATTGAGGCTCTAGTGGTCCCTACAATTAGCATAATCAGCATCAATGAGGTGTCAAGGTATCAGGATTAATGAGCCCCGGGTCAGCCACCCAGGTAATGACCACGTCTACAAAAAGGGACTCACAAAGGGAAGCTCGTGGTCAGACAATGGCTTCTGCAATTCTAAAGCAGAAAGAGCGAAAACGAGAACATACTAACTAAAAGACAAATTGCACATATATGTATTCGAATAAATAGTCCTAGTCTAGATAGCCTTAAGGAAGTCGAGGACATTTACATCAAAGGATAAAAGAAAAGAATCATTCCCTCCCACTTAGGCAACTCTTAGTCTGGCACGCCATTGCTACCATGGTCTGGGAAGAGTCCCACAAAGCCCTGCTCTGAGACACAACGGCTCGCAGTGATGTAAGCCTAAGAACAAACACTCCTCCCTGCAAAGGAAGCGGACCCCAATCCACGGCATTTTGGATTCTTCGAAGATGTTCTTAAACACCCGTGCAAATGTGTGTGCCATGTCAAACTACAGCTGGGCTAATTTTAATATGAAAAGAATAGTGTGCACTTCTTACAGGTAAATGGCAACCTTTTTTGAGGTCGGCAACGGCATTAAATTTATCCTACATTCCCCCATCCTGTACATGGCAAGTGGAAAGACATAGATTTAAAATATTAAACCTCTCTTAATTGCATTTCAGTAGAAAATTCTTAAGATTGAAAAAAACTGAGAGGGACAAGAGAAATAAGAAATGGAAGAAAAAAATGGAAACAAATCTTTTGTAAATAGGGAGGGAGGAGGCGGTGAGGGGAGGGGAATGGGAAAAAAGCAACAAGATATATCATGTACAAGTACAAATCCCCTATGATGAATGTTATTAATATGTACATCTGAAATGTACCATTAAAATAAAATTAAAAAAAAAAGATTGAAAAAAACTGGATAGACCAAAAGAATGTGTCTCTAATAGTACAAAGACACACTTGTCTCCATTTCCTCATCTGCTCCTCTCCTCCTTCTACAGTGTTGTGGCCCCTGGGTCAAGCCTGGTCCCAGGTCCTCTTTCCAAACAGGAATCTATTTCTTCCTTTCAAGCTCAAGAAATTTGCCTTTTTGTATGCAGAGGAAGTGAGGAGCCCTCCCCAACAGACCCTCTTCTGACATTCCCTGGCCTTCCCCAAGGCCTGGTATGGAAAACCATCTCCCTACCATCAGTATCCATCTCCTCCCTTTTGCTTCGAGAGCACCTGTCCACCTCCCACCTCTCCATGACCAAAATGGACAACCAGCCAAAGGATCTTGGGGCCTCGCTGGTAGGACCCATTCCTGAGAAGCACAGACCAGCCTGTGTGGTCAGTGGGGCGATTCTAATGCCAACCTATGTGCCCATAGCCTCATCCTCGTATCTTCATCCAGTAGAAGGGCCCCAGCCTACACCAGTCTTTCCATTAATCTGTCTCCCAACTTGTACCCTTCAAGTAAGTGGTAATAAATTTTTTTTAATTTAAAAAGAAGATAGTGTTGTACATAATTCCAGACTTCCAAGTTTAAATTTGAAGTAGAAACAGTGATACTAGCTAGACGTGGTAATTCATGCCTGTAACCCCAGCACTCAGGAGGCTGAGGCAGGAGGATTGCCAAGAGTTCAAGGCCAGCCTGAGCTACACAGTGAGTTCAGGGCCAGACTGAACTACATAGGGAGACTCTGCCTCAAAAAAAAACAAAATCAAAAACAGTGACACTAGGAATAAATTTCCCTCCCCTGGCCAATAAACCTCTTTATAGGGTTGATTAACAGCAAACAGATTAAGAGAGGTTCTCCACCGTCTTTGTTTTCTTTAAACCACAAGCATGAAAAGGATCCTGCTCATGGCCTGGCAGCAGAAATTGAATATCTGACCATTTTTATGGTCAGTGACTATGAATAAGAATTCAGTAAATGGTGGATTTATAAAAGTTTAAGTGCAAGCACAAGAGTTATCTCTTAGGGTCCTCGCTGGCTCTGTCACGTGACTATTGTCTCTCGTAGCCAGCCTGGGATGGCACTCGTATCAACCTCACCAAGCCCCAGCTCAGGTCCCTGTGTAAGACAAGAGATGGTAAGGCGAGCTGCGCCCTGGGCAGTGCCAGTCCTGTCCCGGTGCTCGCCACCCGTGCTTCTCTGCCATCCTTTTCCACCACAAAACCCTCGGGTTTCAGAATCAGGTTTTAAGGAGTTCCATCATCCTTTGGCCTCTCACTAGATCCCGGTCAAGAACTTGAACTCTTTTTCCACATCCTGTCACACTGTCACTGTCTGAGTCTGGTTTGAGTTTATTTGTTTAGGAATCTGGTGTTCAAAGCATTCTTTTGATCATGGCAAACATGGAAGAACACTACAATTTTTATAACTCTGCTTTCACTTCAC
The DNA here is from genome assembly GCA_004026905.1 of Hystrix cristata. Lineage (NCBI taxonomy): Eukaryota > Metazoa > Chordata > Mammalia > Rodentia > Hystricidae > Hystrix > Hystrix cristata. The sequence goes on from PVJO010000116.1 coordinate 214,685, forward strand.
TTCGTTTTGTAATCTGTCCACCAGATAACGGAAAGTAACCTTGATCTCCTCCTCTTCCATAGACCCCATTTCCTACGGAAGCTATGAAAGGACCAAAGGCGAGAAAAGGCTCCTTCAAGTGTACACAGCCACATAGAAGCTGGCTGGTGGCAAGCGATGCCGTGTTATACCAGCAGTGCCTGGATGGGGGCAGGTAATGCTACGCTCACAAGTATTTGGCTATACAAATACTTGATGCAACATCTCTCCGTGGTAACAAGGTCCCTATCATCCCTGGGCTCAGGCACCCGCTAACATACTCGATCCTAAATGGCTTCTATTTAGTGAAAGGCTACTTCACACACCACCGCCCCCTCATCCTGGTCCTCAAATCAATATAAACCTTGGACATTCTCCCACCTTCCCATGTGACTGCCTTTTCCACCAATCTGGTAAAAGTACCATGGTAGGATGATAAATTTTCATTTGTGCCAGAGGATGAAAAAAAAGACTCATACAACAGAATATAATCCACGTGTAAGCACTGAACACTTTGCAGATACAGGGTAAATTCAGACCATCCTTTATGTTACAGATTCGCCTACAAATCCATGAAGCTTTCCCAGCTTACTGTCTATGACAGCTTGTCTCCCAAGACAGCCACCACCAGTTCCCTCCTTCCTCTCATCAAGAGGTGATGTCCATACCTCTGTTCCCTTCAGTCCCAGCTTCTGTAAACTATAGGGCAGGGAGGAAGTGACACACTACCAGTCCTGGGCGTAGACCCTCCAGGGCTGGGCAGTTTCTACTTTCTGTCTCTTGGAGCCGTAGGCTCCCTATCGGAAGACCAGATTGTGCTGACAGGGAGAGGTCAGTGGAGATATCACTAGCGTGCCGGGTAAGTGACTCATGAAAGTGTCTTGGATGTCCCAGCTCCCATTCATTCGAGTCCACCATCTCAGGCTCCAAACATCCCGGACTGGCCATGAGCTGTCCCTGCTCTGGCTCTTCTAAATTTTAGACATGAAAAATGATAAAAGACTTGCTGTAAATCACTAAGTTTTGGGTAGTTTGTGTGCAGCACTAAATACAAAACACAAGAGAAGATCCATGTCAGTGAAAGATGGCGCTTTCTGGGTTAGGAAATGTACTTATTTGCAAATTCCAAAGATAGCGAAACACTGACTTAAACATATTTCTTTTCTCTTGCATAACAAGATCAGGATCCCCGGCACACCTCAGCAGCTCAGAACTCGGGTCTCTGCATTTCTCCTATTTTTCCCTCATGCTGCCAGGATGGCAGTTCCAGCTCCGGCCACAAGCCTTCCAGGCATCAGGGAGGGAGACAAGGTAGTGCCCTCACCAACTCGCCTAGAAATTCCTGGCAGAGATTTCTAGTTATATCTCATTGTTCAGGACTCTTTGGCATGGCCAGCCCGTACCCAAGAAACTGAGAAATGCTAGTTTCTATCTGACAATCACCAGCCAGAATAGAACTGGGGTTTGGATAATAAGGGAAGAAAAAAGAATGATATTGGAGAGGCAACTAGCTGTTTCCACCATAGTCAATAATTATTCTAGCCAAAGTCTAGAAAGAGGGCAGACTCTTAGATCAACTCAGAGATATCATGGAAGATGCAGGAATTTCCCAACTCTCCGCTCAATTATCCAAAGCACTGACTTCAGCTGGAGCCCAGACTGTCTCCACTCATAGGATGGCTGCTAGTAGCAATCAGACTATAGGGCTCCCTGCTGGTGTTCTGCCTGCAGGAGGGCCTGCCTTCGTGTCCATCTCTCTTAAGAGCAAGGAAGCAAGGGACTCCCTTTCAGCACAGACATTAAACTGTACTTGATACTTTATAATACCTTCCCAATTCCTCAGCCAACAGAAATCTCATCAGCAGCAACAAAGGACTTTCATCTATAGGTTCTCCTTAGGCTAAGAGTGAGTCAGTCTGCTTGTCGCTATTCCAGCTGTGTGAACTTGAGAGAGTCACTTTACCTCTCTGAGCCTCAATTGCTTTCAGTGTAGGAATGAGCACACTAATAGTATCTCATGGAGTAGATTCAATGCAAGGAATAAATATGATAACACATATAAAGTACTTAGCACAGTATCTAGATATCAGTAAGCATTAAATAGATGCTGGCTATTACGATTATGCAGAAAGTCCCACACAGAGCCCCAGAGAGTTTTACAAACACAGAAATCAGCGTAAGCCAGTGACGCACAACCCTGCCTTCTCTTTTCTTTGCACTTTGGATGATATTAAATTCCACATCCTGGAAGACCCAAGGTATTTGTTTTCACAAGTGCCTCTTCAGAAATGACCTGCTCCATGGCCCCTGCTGCCACAGGTAAACTTGAAATTCAAACCATTCATCAAACGCGTGGACTCGTCTGAAAACATATCTGTAAATTTACTGCCACACAATCCCCTGAAGGACCCCATAATTAATCCAATTCGGTCATTATCTCATCTCTACTAAACATATCATTAAACATCCTTTCAGGCTTTTTCCCACAATTCATTTCAACAAGAATTTAAGGACCTAGAACTAAATCAGATTATCTGTGCAGTAACTCCAATAATTGTACCCCAGTCAGCACTGACAATTACCCCGAAAAGTAAATCTACAGCATTTTTTCAGTTTGACTGAACAATATAGACGGAACATAGTCTATAATAAAAAAAAATAAAGTTGGTAGTACAATTTACCAGCTACAAGCATAATATTATGTGTTCAATAACATTATCAGGCATTATTATTATTATTACACCTATTTTACAGGTGAAAAAATTGAGTATTTAAGAGGTTAAGATCAGAGTACCTAAATAGCATAATAGAATTTGAAAGTCCAGGTCTGAGCTGGGTGTGGTGGTGCGTGCCAGTAATCCCAGCACGCAGGAGGCTGAGGCAGGAGGATCCGCAAAGGTCCAAGGCTAGCCTGGGCTACATAGCGAATTCGAGGCCAGCCTGAACTATGTTGTGAGACCCTACTTCAAAAAAAAAAAAAGAACAAAAAAAGAAAGAAAGAAAGTCCAGGTCTGTTCTGACTCCAGAGCATGAGTTTTTGAATAGCAAATATGCCAGCACAGGATTCCACTTCTTTAGAGAAATCTTTGCAGATTCTGAAATGTTATAGAAATCACAGTAGATGCGGAACTCATTTGGTCATTGTTCGTTGTGTGACCTTGGTGAAGTTGTATAAACTGTCTCAGCCTCAGTTTCCCCATCTCACAGGCTGAGGCGAGGACAGAGCAAGGCCGAACCTGAGACCAAGGCTCAGACCGAGGCCTGCCAGGACAATGGACCTCAGTCAGCATTAGCTGCCCTTTCCCTGGTTTCCCTCCTCTTCCTGCCCAGTCTGCACACTCACTTTGAGGGAAGTCAGTTATTTAAACAAGACTGATCACTGGTCTGGGCTTTGGTCAGATTCTGAGCTGGGCCCTCAGGAGACGGAACTAGGAGGGAGCCATTAGGGAAGGTCAGTTAGCCCAGGAAAGACTGAGTGACCCCAAGCTCAAATAGTAAAAGAACCACCCGGCTAAGTCCAGCTCAACCTGCTAATCATATGCAAAGGGTTATCGAAAAACTACGGGGAATGTCTAAATTTTTAAAATTTATTACACTAAAAGATGCATTGCCACTAACCACCCTAAAATACTTCCCTTCACTTTGAAAACACTTCTCCCATCATCCTTGCTGTTTTCTGAAGCAGTTCTGGAAATCCTCGTTAGGGAACGTCTTTACAAGCTATGATCAATAAAGCTGTGAATGCCGCTGCCAGGTGCTGCTGCCAAAGCTTGCAGAAACATTACGGTGTATTCTCGTCCACTTATTCACTGGATCGGGCACTGTGTGACTGCTGGCTCCTCCCCAAAGTCAAAATGACCATGAAAGGTAAATGTTTTGAAGCAATTCAGGACACCGAGAGAGCCATAACAGCACAACTAAAAACACACACAGAAAAGGACTTCCGGAACACTTCGGAAAGTGGCCAGAATGACAGGAGAAGTATATCTGAAGTGGGGGGAGTAACTCGAGGGAGATTAATGTCAACATGTCTTATACTGTAATACATTTTTAAATGTAAACAGTCACCACATTTTTTGATCACACTTCATACATAATTATGATCTAATAAGTTATAGTTGTGTATCACTTACCAACAGGGCTGTGTGCTGAGAAATGCCAGACAGTTTCATTGTTACAAGAGCACCATCAAGTGCACTTACACAGACTGAGGTGATATAAATCAGTCATTTGGTGTGGCGTCTTCATGCAATCAAGAGGCAAGGTAAATCAGGCGTGGTGGCACATACCTGTGATCCCAGCACTCTGGGAGGCTGAGGCAGGAATGTCACAGGTTTGAGCCTGCCCCAGGCAATTTAGAAATTTAGCAAGACCCTATCTCAAAATAGAAAATAAAAATAGGGTTGGAGATGTAGCTCAGTGCGAAGGCCCTGGGTTCGATCCAGAGGGAGGGGGCGGTTAACAGGAGCTATGTGAGGTTATGTCCAGCATAATAAAGCAAACGATTTTACGGTAAACTTTCTGCACACATAAGTGAAAGGATTACACTCTAAAGTAGTAACAAAAGTATTATATAATAAATATATACACCAGTCATGCAGTTCTTTATTAGCATTGCCAAGTATTATGTACTGTACTGAACTGTACATGCTGTATTTTGTAAGACTGGCAGTGTATTTGGTTTGCTTACACCAGCATTACCACAGACACACGAGCAGCGCATTGTGCTATGGTGTTATGATGACCCCCGAGCCACTAGGTGATAAGAATTTTCCAGCTCCATTGTAATCTTATGGGACCGTGTCATCTATATGGGCCCTTGCTGACCAAAACGCCAATCGTTGTTGACATAGCCCATGACTACTTTTAAGCTCCTGCATTTGGGGTGGTTTATTACACAGCAATAAAGGACAAACTGCTTACTTTCCAACATTCCTGACAGTTGGAAAGCAAGCATATGACCTTGGCCCCACCAATAAGGCAGAAACATGCCTTCATGTCCCAATTTATCAGAGGTTAATGGCTTAAAGAAGCACATATCAAGTAGAAGCACCCATGTCTGGTTGCGAAGAGCAGCAGCAGGGGCCTAGAAGCACCCACCAGTGGCCAGCATCGGTAGCAACATTGCGGCTCTATGGAGATGGCAGTAACGTTGCCAAGGAAGCGGCTCTGCAGATGACTAGGGGCTCATTTTATCCTAGACAGCTAAGTTAGATACAGTTTCATAGGCAGTCAGTCAGGGATTGGGCTCTCAAGGGAGTCAATGCAGAAGATGAAGACACAACAAAATTGTGGCTGGGGGTGCATCTGAAGCAGGCCAGGCTCAAGACGGAGACACAATAGCCAGGCGTGCAAGCCTCCCTCGAGATAAACAGCAGCTTGAGATTATACTGTAATCAGCACCACCTGGTCCAGGAAACCCACATAAGTATCAGATGCCTAGGTGGGTGACCAGAACATCTGGACCCATCCCTTTCCAAAAATGCCTTTGTTCTTTCCTTGCTACATGACTCATTTCCCTATGGGATCAATATTAGCTAAGCAACTATACTTGTAATCCTATCGGTTGATTGTAGTTTGATCCATATTGTACCGACGCTGTGATTTGACTGTATAAAATACTCATGACAAAGGGCCTTGTGGCCACCCACTTGGAACCCCTCCTGGAAGCTATTCTTCTCCTTATTTCCAATAAAACTCTCTTAACTTCCTCCTTTGGTTCATGACTGCATTCCTCAGTGTTGTGAGACCACAAACTCAGCTCATCTGACATCTAACAGGTTGAGAGTTAGTTTCCCCATAACACTTTCTAAGTATGGGCCTCCTGGCCTGGCTCCCTGGCCCTCCTAGAGACTCTGAGTTCCGGTTCTCAGTTCGGGTTCCCTCAAAAGCAGAGCCCAAGGCAAGGGACTCAGCGCTGGTAGTTTATTTGGTGACCCCAGGAATTAGGACGAAGGGAAAAGGAGACAGTAAGAGAGAGGAGGAGGAGATAAGTGTGAGTAACTAGGGCTCAGTCTTCCTGGGGACCCACTCAACAGTCCTGCAGAATGAAATGCAGAGCTGTCTCTCCAAAGGACGAGTATCTGAGCGTCTGTCCTCTGGTTTTCAGTTCCCATCTGTTCAGGTTGTCACTTGGCAGCACTGACTCCCAGTACTTCCGGTCTGCTCTGCGTAACAGCAAGGCAAACTTTGGGGCTTCCAGAGAAGGCCTGAGTCAGAAGAGACATCAGAGATAGGACCTTGGGGTGGGATTTTACTCTCTGTGCAGCAGAACTGACTTCCACAGCCACAGCTAAAATCAGCACGCAGGGAGATGGGAGAGCGCATTTTCTCTGCCACCCATCATCCAGCTGTGTGCAGGCTAACTTCTAACTGCTGGCTGTCCAAAGGAAAGATGGGGCAGGGACTCAACTGTACTGCTGGCCTGTTTCCACGGTGTAAGCACCTCTACCATAGCTGAAATCAAGCTACCACATGACAACTGCCAGTTCACAAAGTTCCTGAGAAACTAACTATTGGATCTCAGGATCCAGGATAGCTAACTCCAGCCGACTACTGCTTAAAAGCTTTTAATAAAGTCCTTTTTTAACTTCAGCTAACTTAGCACTTTAAAAATCTAAGCAACGGAAATCAGCAGCAGGAAGGAAGATCACAAAGGTGGGTAGGCAGGAATTGGGCAAAGACCAGCACTTTGGCTTCACAGGTATGGACACAGGGTTCCTGGTCTCATTCCTCTGGCCAAGTGACACCGAACCTTCCCCACATCTCAGGGCACAATTCCTGATCCCACAACAAGGGAAGGGAGAGCACGCAGGAATGTCACTGCAGTCTGGGCAAGAAACTTGAGGGAAGGGGCTGGGTAAACAGTAACCCAAAATCTTCCAACGAGAAGCTATTTTCTAAGTCAGAAAATTCTCCATTGTCTGAAAACCAAATCCCCTGAGTAGCACTTTAAATGTTTTTCTGCCCGTTTTATTCTTGGTGGAAGCAGAACAATTACCCACAACCTTCTGTAAAATAACCTTTCAGATACTTGAAGTCTTTTCTTCTCCAGAGGAACTAGTCCAAGGTTGGCCTTTTGTCAGAAATTCAATTTTCTGTTGCTTTAACCTTCTCTGGGGCCTTCTTTCTAACCTTGTCCACGTTCTACAAGTCCTGATTAGCTGTAGAACCCAGACCTGGACCCAGGCTTCCTGCCGAGTTTGGACTGCAGAGAAAAAAGGGAGAAAAAGGAGCCTCTTCAGGGTTCTACGTGCCACGTGTGTTTATAGATTTCATCATTACCAGTAAGTTCTCTTCCCAGTCTAGCAAATAGCCAAAACAGGGTAAGGAGGCAATCGTAGGAACAGGAGCAATCACCTCGCTGATTGTGACCATCTCCCCTTTACTGACAGAGCAGAGGCCCGTGAGCAGGGGTAATAGCTGGTTATTTCTGCACCTCCCCAGCAGAAGGTCTTGTTTTCACAAATCCTACCCATATCAAAAACCAAGATGGGGGCTGGGGATTTAGCTCAGTGGTTAGAGCGCTTGCCCTGAGTTCGATCCCCAGCAACACACACCAAATGACAGAATTTAGAAAGTTTTGGAAGGAACACTAAATTCAAGAAAAGGTGACATAAAGCTAACATGTTTTTACCAGTCTCCATCTCACTAATTCACGGATTTCCAAATTCAAACACAAATTCAGTAGAAATATAATGTGAGCCCAATTAATTTGACACCCAAATTACAAATACGGGGGCATGTGTATAGTTGTGTTATTAATTAACTTATAATGAATTAATTTTAATGTATTTGTTTAACCCAATATGTAATTTTGACACATAATCAATATTTTTTAAGTTACTAGAGATAACATATATACTTTTTTCATGCTAAGACTTCAAAATCTGATGTGTAGTTACACTTATGATACATCTCAGTTCAAGCACTGGCATCCACTGTGTCAGGCAGGACAGATTAAAACTACTAATGCCCAAAGTGTGGTCCCCACACCAGCAATGTCAGAACTTGTCAGAAATACAAGACTTCAGGCCCAACACGAGAACAATCGAGTCAGAAATTCAGGGTGCTACTCAACGATTTATGTTATAACGAGCTCTCCAGCTGGGTCTGATGCACGCTTGACCTTGAACAACACTGATAAACATGTTGCCAAATCAGAAACGTTTAATCTGCTTTTGTGTCCTGGTATTGCCGATGTCTAATGGAGGATATGAATCTTTGAGAAATGAATCTTCTCATTTTCCGTTGCTAGGGAGCCTATAATAACAAATTTGAGATGTGTTTTTATACTTGTACCAACTAAATGAGTTCTTCATTGGCATCTTGTCTTTTTCAAATGGTTCATCTTATCCCTCTTTTCTGTTTCTGTTTGGATTTGAATCCTTCGTCTTCTTAGCTTTTGACAGTAACCATAACCGTGCTTTTTCTTATCACACATATCTAAGATTGCTCGATTTAGTAAATAAAAATACAAGACACTCAGTTAAATCTGAATTTCAAATAAACAATGAATAATGCTGTAGTATAACTATGTCCCAAAAATTGCAAAGAATATACTCATACTAGAAAGTATTTGGCAACTATTGCATGAGACATACTAAAACTTCGTCACTGTTTATAGACACTTTGTATTTGATCTGATAAATCTATTCAGACCCCGCTACATCTTCGGACTCCCAATTCCTCCACTGGCCAGACCCCGAGGTCCCCCAGGTCAGCCGGGGCAGGAAGTGCAGGGAAGCAGCACAATACTGAGCAAAGCAGGCCTGTGGTGCCGTTCTCCAACAACTTGACTTGAAGAAATAATTCCGGGTGAAACCAGCTGCCCGAATATATTCCTGGGCTTTCGAAGGATGGCTCCTCTCACTTCTAGTGAGTGCCAGCTGCCTCTCAGGATCAAGCTCTCATTAAAAAGAAAAAAAAAGTCAAATCAAACAAAGAGAACACTGTCAGTCAATCAGAGCTGCACAAATGCGCCCACTTAGCTCCCAGCTCAAATTGGGCCTCCAGATTTGTGCTATTGAAAAGGAAATTGGCCTCACTTGCTTTGAAACAGCCCCAAAGTGGGGAAATTAATACAGAAGACTCCAAGTCATAATGAAATCTGGCAACAGCAGTGGGTTGTGTGGCATCATCCAATTACAGCAAACACAGACACTGCCCGGGGGAGAAGCCAGTCTGGACAACTGGCAAAATTAGGACCCCACATAGTAATTACCAGTGTAGAGAGGAAATGTGTTAGGATGTTAGAAAAATCAGAGTTTGATGACTGCAAACACCCCAACAAATGCACAGATCGCTGCTCCACATAGCTCCAAAATAAACGTTCGCAGTACATATCAGAACTTGAGCTCCTCCTAGGGACAAAGTCCCCTTAAAACCAGATCTCAGCTTTCTTGTCTTCTCTTCCCTGAGCCCTCTCCCACCCACCTGCAAACCCATATGATTCATAAATGAATGCAGGTCTAGGATGTTGCCCCTCTGAAGTGGCCAACGAAAACATCCGGGAAACCTCCATCTTGCCCAGTAGCCCAGAATGACACTGAGATCTTGGGGGTGGGAGAGAACGTGACGATGGCAGAGGAAAGTAGGGAAGGAAGCCAGCAGACCAGAAAGAAGAGATTCCGGGACTCATCCAGTATAAATCCAGATGAACTAAAAATCCTGCTTAGAGCAAAAAATAGCTCTGGATTCTGCCTACATATATATAATTAGACAAGATCTCTTCCATATTCGGGGAAACATAAATATAGGGCATTAATGAATGATAATATCTTTAACCTGGTTTTTTCAGTTCATAGTTTCATCCTGGAGGCATTTTGGGTATAGATTTCAATTCAATGTTAAGATAATAATGATTTTATTCATTTATTCTTTTGAAGTCAGAATAGCTCATTTGATCGTTAAAACAAAAACACAATCATGTACAAACAAGGGTTAAATACCAACCGAATTAATGTGAGAAGTTTATACTTTATGTCCTTTTATTTCCAGAGGCCAACAGAAAATAAAATAAAAATATATGGTATGGATGTAAGTCTTAGATAGATGATGTAACAGGAAAGAAGAAAACTGTTACTTTTATAACCAAAGTATATTTTGAGCCAGGAAACTTAGAGAGCAGACATAACTTCTCTTAGAGAGAAACCTTCTCTTCTGGTTAGAAAATAAAAGGTATTGAAATGTTTTATTTTGGAAGAAAAGGGCCCTGGAAATGGCTTGGACAAAGAGGAGGTAAACTGCTTTAGTGAGAGACTAACAGGACTTAGGGAATTTATTGGTGGCTGCTAACTGTAACTGAAAGATGAGATTTGGGCGACAAGAAACAGAGAAAAAGTTGAGAGATGGGAGGCCCACTTGAATGTGGGAACCTGGGTACTTATAGAGGAAAGTTAGATAGAAATTCCCATCATGGAAAGGACCTGAGGAGGTGGAGGCAAAGTCAGTAAAATATTGTCTGTAATTTACAATGTGATTCTAGACCTTTGGTAATACCTTCTATACGCAACAGCCTTGGATTAGAGGAAGTTTGTGAAAAGGAGTGGGAGGTGCCTAGAGCATTCAATAAGACACAGGACAAAAGAAAGAGACAAAGCCTGCAAGACGTGCATTAGAGCAATACTTTGCACAAAAGCAGGAAATCAATGTGAGAGGCAAGCACAAGAACACAAAGATCCTTTAGGAATCTGCAGAAATGTTCCAGACTCCCAGCAACACCTGAAATGGAGGCTCCAACCGAAAATTTTTCATTCTAGATAAAGTCCTTCCACCAAAACTACAGATAGCTAATTTATACCTCCAGAATTGAACCTAATAAATACAGAGAGGGACGGAGGGAAAAAACAAGAATAAAATTAAAAGAAGAAGGCAGGAATATAATGACTAAAATTCTAACTAGCATCAGTTTAGTCCTAAGGAATATACATTATTTAGGCATTATGAATACAACAGGTAATATTGGTGTTGATAAAGGAACGAAGTAAAATGTAAAATAAAGCAGGTGATAGACATCAAATAAACCTTGTTAACTACAGTATACAGAGGCTGTATCCTTTAAATAGGTTAAGAAGGAAGCTGTCAAATCAGGTTTGCCACGTCCAACTCCCAGAACCATGACTTCCTAATCAAGTGAACTTTGCTCACCTATAAAAACAGGCTAATAGTAACAATAATAATACTTTCCTTAAAGAGATGTTGTGGGGAATCACTAAGATATTAACATATGTCTGTTAGAGTTTCATTTCTGGCAATGACAACCTGGGTTGTTTTGGACCAACATTTCCATTGAGATGAATCCAAAAACTAAATGAAATATTTTTTCAAAACAGCATTGGAATCTATCCAGACAGTGGGAATTTGAGAGACTAAGCTCTGGAAAAGTAGGGAAATGAAAACAGGTAATCCTGGCATCTTATGGTCACTTGTTCTCTTCCTTGAGTCCATTGCTAGTTCCGAAGATAAAAGAAGTTGATAGGTGAAAAAGGTAAGCAGAGAAATCCAGAATCCCGGGGGCTGAGGAGTCAAAAGTTTGACACCAAAGCTCATGCTATGATTAGGATATGGTCACTGGTTCACGTGCTAGAAGCTTGGTCCCCAGTATGGCAGTGCTGTATCACATTACAATGCCACCTACCATAAGGTCTAATCACATACCAGCTCAATTCTCTTGAAACTCTAGAACTGTGAGCAAAACAAATCCTTTTTTTCTTTATAAAGTACCCAGACCCTAATATTTTATTATAGCATAAAAAATGGACCAAAATAGCTCACCAATATGGATGGGCTCTGATAGGTACAAAGAATAAATCAGAAATAGACCAATCCTCACCAAGAATGAAATCCATATCAACTCAATCCCTAATTGGATAGAGGTTATCTGCCCTTAGTTTAAATGCTACTTGAAGAAAAAATGAACCCAGAGCTTCAAATTGTTTTCACAGTTTTTCATACAGAATGTGCGTCATGGATTCAGAAATAACCAGGCAAACAAGAAGATAAGGAACCATCAAAATCCAAGTGAAAAAAATCAGACAGTAAAAACAAACAGGATGTCCAGACATTGGAGTTATCCAACCTAGACTTTAAAATAACTGCAACTAATATTTTCAAAAATTAAATTACGAGATGTAGAATTTCATCAGAGATTTAAAACTATACAAGAAAGAATTCAATGGAAGTTCTAGAACCAAAAGCCACAATTTCATACTGAGAACTAGATAGGTTTAATAGTTAAGGATCAGTGACCTGGGAGACAAGGTCAGAAGAATGAAAACGAAAATACTAAAACTGAAAAATATATGACCAAATGGTAAAAGACATAAAAGTACAGTAAAAATATTTAATGTGTCATTATATTTGGAAGAGAGATGAGATAAGAAATATTGAAGGGAATAATGACTTGAGAATTACAAAATTCGTGAAAGGAATCAAGTCACAAATTCTAAAACTCCGGAAGAATTTATTTTAAAAGAAAACCTAAGCACATCACAGAAAATTGCTAAAAGTCAAACAAGGCAGAGCCTCATATCTACGAAAACAACGGCCCACAACTCTGATTTTTATTGACAGAGCATACTCTTATTTTCTAAACAGAAGTAAGCTGACACTCTTAAAGCAAAATAACCTAGCTGGTATTCCACTGTTAGTGTAACAGTTTACAAATGTCATACTGCTTCAGAGTTCAGATCACCTATTATTAACAAAATATAGTATGTTTTCTCAATTCCTTCTCACACACAGGAAAAAGACCACATTGACCTTTAGGATCTCCTCCTTCTTCTTCTATGAATTCAGTAATCAGAAAAGGGCTAAAAAGTAAATTAGTTCCCCTTCCTGTATATCAAAGTATAGACCACTACGCACTGTACAGCTTTTATCACCAAAAAATACTCCTTTCCATAATTCTACTGGAGCAAACGTATGTGTGTGGTTTGTTACCAGATGTTGTCAAAGAAAATCAGAGCTGGAAAATAGTTAAAAGGGTTAGGGCGGTTTTATCTAGGCCTATTGCAATGGGATGAGGAGGCTTTGGTATAGAACTGGACTCGATTCTGAATGCAGCATAAGCAAGTGGGAATTTGTAGCCAATGAGCAGGATGAGGGTCTGTGGACGGAAAACTACTAAGGCAGGCAGGGGGAGGGGTGCTTCTGGCGAAACTAACCTCAACAAGAGTCTTGTCAAAGGCAGGCCATGGTGATCAGATTGGGAATGTAGAGGATGAAGAATCTAATTAGGTACTAGATATTGAATGGTGATCAAATGTGGAGGGTGGCGGTGAGGAGTTCTGGTCAAACTGGCTTAGCAGGATTCTTGCTGAAATTGGACAACGTGGAGACCCTTAGCTGAAAAAATCATTCAGGGAACCTGACTACAATTTAGTCAAGAAGATAATGTTCACCAACATCATGGCTGTTTTCATTTGTTGTTTATTTTTCTTTTACAGCGTTCTACTCTATTTTGTGTTGTTTTGCTATGGTCCTGGGGATCAAACCCAGGGCCTCTACTATGCTAAGCACCTGCTCTATGCTGAGTTACACCCTCAGTCTCCCAGACAGCACTTTTTACCAAGGAAGCTGTGTATCACTTACACAATGTATAATTTACTGGTGTTTTTCCGGGGGTGGGGGGTGTTAAAGGCCAAAGAAAGGTAAGACAGAAAAATAGGTGGAAGGAGGAGAGAGGTAGAAGGAGAAAGAGATGATGTAGAAAAATAAAAGCCAGACAGAAAAAGCAAAAGGAGAGGCAGAGCAAAAGGAAATAAAAAGGAACCCACAGGGCAGTAGCCTGAGAGGTGCCAGGCACAGGTCCAGTAGAGGCCAGGCTGCAGCCCACCCAGGGACAAAGCACAGAAGACATAAGGTTTATAAATGTGCCTTTGTTATTTGGTTTGAATTCTTATGAACACTCTGATCCTCAGACAAACCCATATTTGCATGCAAATACAAAAAATATACATGGACTATTCAGTATTAATGATGCAATTTAAAAGAGTTTTCTGGACCTGTTTTTATATTCAGCTGTTTCTACCAAGAATATAAAACTGAGGTTCCAGCACGTTTCATTCATCCTCACAATGAACTTGGGAGGAACATGAAACTCTTGTAAATTGTGCCCATTGTCTAGTCTCACGTTGGAACTTGTATAGGAAGTGAGAGGATTTGTCCAATAAATATGCCTGGAAATATAGAGTATATTATTTTAAACACAAGCTAAACCTGTTTATCATAATGTGGGTGGAGAGAAAATTTATATGTGTGTGTGCTTCACAATGCTAAGCAGATATGAGAAACCTAAAGAATACATTTCTTCAAAAAGGGAAGATGATAAGAAAGTAGAAGGTAGAATTTTAGAGACAAGGAAAGGCTCAAATCAAGATATATTAAATGCATGTGCCGATTTCCCAGAACAAAAGTCACCATTCTGTACTAGTAACAAACACTAAATTTCTGACAAATTGAAAAATAAAATGCTAAACAGGTTTTACATAAATTCTTTTATCTGTTCCCTGAGATTTCTCCAGAATGCTAAACCACACATCAAGAGCTTCCCTCACAAAATAATGTCCTGATCTTTACAACTGAAATTATTTGCTTTAGCCCAGTGAAAACTAGAAACTCTACAATGACAGTGCGCCAGAGGGCTCATGACCTGAAGATTCATGCTCAGAATGTGGCTACAGTGACTGAGCCACAGCTCGCTCTACAAGGCCTGATTAAATCAGAGGAGGAAACATAAAGGGAGCTAAACCCTATTCCTGAAGCCACTCTCTTTAAGGAGCAGAATGTAATTAAGGAGACTTTGCACCTCTTCATTTGTTTTTCCAGGAATTTTGTACCTTTTGCTATTAACTTCTGCATGACACCGTGGGCTAACATTCAGCTTTATTGCTCTTCATTAAAATAGAGTATGTACGACAGTAAACAAAATAGGAGCACAAATGGGTTATCTTCTTGTTAGACTGTAAGAAAAACATTCCGGACTCTAGATGACCACTTTCAAGTGCCTAAAGACGTATCTTCTTTCTGGTTCTTGATGTATGGAGAGGAACGCAGGATAACATACATGTGATTTTGCATAAATTTGTCTATCAAGTTTAAGAATGTATCACGTATTTATTGCAAAGATGAACTCCAGACATCTCAGGAGACTGAAAAACATAAGGCAGTGATGGCGAACCTTTTTGAGCTTTCAATGATAGTGCCAAAGGTTCGCCACCCCTGACAAAAGGACGAGACTCCATCCTCAAAGACCTAAAATCAAATTGGGAAGACTAGGACAAAGAAGGGAAGAGTTAATTGAATAGCAACACAGGGCTAATTAATAAAACAACAAAAGACAAGTCACGAAGCAATACATTTTCAATTTTCAGATGAATTCCACAGCCAATACCTCAAGATAATGTAGAGATTACTTCAAGCTGTGGTGGAAATGAAAACTTTCCTGAAGGAGGTAAGACTCAAACTGAGCCTTAACATTTGCATCAGATTTGCATAATAATCAGAGCTTACTATGTGCCCAGCCACATGCCATGTGCTTCAAATACAGTATCTCATTGAATAGCAAAAATGAGATAGGAGATTAGGGCAGGGCAAAATCAGTTGAGCTGGTGAGCACGACCTGTCAATCATGGAACACTCACAGTACATGCGCAGAACATGGAATCCAAAATGACTCTGCAACACTGCCCTAGGACCATACAGGAAGTGCTGTCTTCAATTCTTCATTTACATCTGGTGCAAAACCAGTGGGCCTCTGATAGGACAGCTTAGATTTGATGTCACACCAAGTGAGTTTCTGGTAGGATGACCTCCAAATGCCTTGTTTGCATTGGTGGGGGGAAGCAAACTAGGCATAGGAGATATGAAAGACCCCCGCTATTAACCTCATGGCCACTGTGTGTCTGCTCACCAGCCTGCTGTCACTCTGCAGATTGCACTTAGTTTCCCCCTTCAATAAGTAAACCCTCACTATCTTTTCTACATTTCCTGTCCAGTTATTTGTTCAGGAAATCAAGAACCTGGAAAGAATATTTGGGATCTAAAAACCAGCAACAACAGGTTTGATATTATTGTCGCCATATTTCAGGAAAAAAAAAAAAAAAAGGTTCAATAAGGTTCTATAACATTCCCCAGCATCAGAATTCAAATCCAAGTTAGTTTTGAAGCCTTGACTCCCATCACATACTGCACAACTTTTTCGATTATTGTTTGTTTGTTTGTTTGTAAAATGCAGAAATGGAAAAGCATAATAGCTCAGTGTGTCACTGGATGGGCTCTGAGGAAGTCCCCAAAGGGAAAATGGGGACCTCAACTCATCCCAAGTACAAGTTAGGTTGTAGGTTCAGTGATGCTGATCATACAAAAAGAATTTTCAAGACACATCAGTGAGAGGCACAAAGGGGTTTATTAGGCAGAATTTTGAAAGTACAATCAGAGAGAATAGAGTGTGCATTATGGTCTGTGTATATGTGTGTGGTCTTGGTGGTGGCTTTAAGATGGGGGATCTGGGATGTGCGTTCCTACTGTCTGGCCACCCCTTCCGAGGTCCCTGCTGGAATGCAAACCATTTACGTGTGTTTGAAGCTGAGGTACGCTGCCCTCTCTGTAGAAGGGAGAGCAATGTACAGATAAAAGCATGGGCCCCGGGCCCAATTTATAGGGTCATCGTGTCTTTCAGACCTTCAGGAATTTTTTTGAGCGAGTTTCCTGGAAGGGAAAAGGCACTATAACCTTGAGCAAATTTTTTGTGTCCAGAAGCTGCCATTTTTCTCTAAGAGCACAATTTTAAAATTGTGATTTTCTTTGACTCCTTTCTACCTATCTTTATTTTTCCTATTCTACCTCAGGTGTACCAAATATCCCAGTCTTGGCTGAGAGGTCAGTTGGAGATCTTAAGATCCTCATTTCTGGAGAACAGAGGCACACAGTTCTGCAGGTAGGTGGAGCAAGTCTAAAACGGCACACACCAAATCGTATGGTGGTGGTGGGTATTCTCATGGACTTGAATTGTGAAGGATTTAACCATCTAATTCAAAATATTCTCACTCCCTATGTCTCCATATGATTCAGCAGTACTGAATTCCAATTTAAGAAAAATACCAGACCTCTAGGACTCTCCATTCTGAACCCAGGATAATCTACATAAGATTGTGCATAACTTTGCATATCGAGTTCAAAACTCCCCATATCTCTAGGTTCTATACGATGTTAATTAATTGTCTGGTGCAACCTCCAGCAGTCTTCCCCTGGCTCGCCTCCTTTGCTTGGTGCCCACCCAAGGTGCAGCAGAGCATTCCCGGGAGAATCCAGGCCATTCTGGCAGAACCAGCTAATGCTGCTGCTTATCAGCCAGAGCTCCCAGGCTCTGGAGGCAACAGCCTGCTCCACCTTGTCGGGAAGAATGACAGCGAGCTCCTGCCCCACTGATCCCTACCCGCCCTCCCTGCAGCTCAGAGGCAGACAGGAAGTGTCCAGAAGCCCTTGGACGTTAAATAACAACCTGGGAGAGGAAGAAGATGGGGGAGAGAAGTAGCCTTGGATTTCCTGCAGAGAAGAAAGAAGAGCTAAAGATAGAAGATAAAATAAGAAAACCACAGCCAGACTGGGCTCTGGGTGAGACTTTCAACTTCTTTTGCTAGTCTTTGTTATTCAGTCAGTTAAAGGCTCTGGGACCCAAAGCACCATAATATCCCAGTAAATGAACAACACTATTTGCCTGGAAGGGGACACAGGCTCCCCTACCTGTAGCTGCAGGGGCGCAGTCACCAAGGCCCAAGACACCCACAGTCAGAGGCCCAATTCCTCTGGAGAAGTCGCTCTGACAAGCTACAGAAATCTCATCCAAATTCCATTCCCACCTATCACCTCCATCCTACTACTTTCGCAACCAAATGCAGCAGCTGTGATTTTCCATGCTAATTTTCCAGAGCTGGCGGAAGCCTGTACTCCCAGTTCCTAGAAAGCAAGACATAAGCACCCAGTGCACAGTTTCCTCAACACTGGAAAAGGGTCACCTTCTTAGCACCTACAGTGCTTCCCTACTCAGCTCTTCTTTGGAGATGGGAGAATGCCATCAAAGTACAACCTTTCGTGGAGCTAGAACATGAAATGAGCAGAATGGTGAAATAATATCCGCAAATAGGGGGCGGCATTGCAGGGTACAAGAGGGTCTCTCTTTCACCTCTGAAATCCAATCACACCTGTGTGTGACTGTGAAGCTGATCTTGAAAGAAAACCAGCTGTAATTATTTTAAGATATTCTGGAAGCAAAAGAAATGTTACATAATAGTCTATAGCCATAGAATAGGAATAGTAGAACTACTCAAACCAGTATTTCTGCGGAATTTGATTGTAGAATTTGTCTTTGGCCTGTCATGTCAGTTAGTGTGCTTATTTTTAGGTCCCTGAGATGAGAATTAAACTAAATCCATGTGTCAGGCAAAGAGTTGACAAGATGGCCATTATTTGAAAGCACTGAAGAACTTGCAAAGCCAAAGAAGAACTATAAAAACACAATTTCTTTCTTAAAAACAAATAATTAGTACCGTCATTTGCATAAGCCATTACCATTTATTACCTAATTAATATACAACAAAACAATAATCATAAATATTACTGCTGGATTAAATTTTAACATTTATTTATTATAAGCCTGAGATGTTTATGTAAATGTAATGGGACAAAATTATCATTAATATTCTTAACCTTTTCTCTTCCCAGCCCCACAAAAGCATATTCTAACTTTCCTACTCAGTTTCTTCCCTCCTTTCCTTGTAAGAAGGTCTCTGCCTTGGCTGTTTCTTCTTTGGAGCATTTGAGAAGCAAATTTGTGGGGAGAGAGTAGGAAATACCAAGGAATGGAAAAAACAGACATATCAAGGCTATCCCTGAGGGTGGGGGTTTTTCAGAAAATTTAAAAGAAAGACACTCTGGAGAACCAGGGGAATATGAGAGAATTCATCAAAAAGAAAGGCAAATGTGTAGACCTGTTGCTGTGCTTTGCATCCAGTTCATGATGTTTGGAAAAATTACAAGATATAGAGATGTTGTAAAATTGGCTTTGGGTTCCTGGGCTATTTCTTTGACTAAAACTTTGAGACTAGACCACATGTGGTCGCAGCTTCAACAGGGGTGATGTGCTAATCCATCTTAGCTTTTAGGTGGTTTTTAAAATGCAAGTAGAGTGCTTGCTTCGGCAGCACATATACTAAAATTGGAACGATATAGAGAAGATTAGCATGGCCCCTGAGCAAGGATGACACGTAAAATGCAAGTAGAAAGAGAAATTAGGAAACTTAAATTGGAAGGGAAATTGCTCTACACCCATTCTTACCGCCTCCATAACAAAGAGTCACTCACTGTTAATATCTTCTTCCTTGTGTAGACATTGGATTAGGTGTCGTATTTGTATATACAACTAGTTGTGTTGGTCAGCTTTATATCACTGTGACAAATACCTGAGCTAATCAATGTAAAAGAAGGAAAGGTTTATTTTGGTTTATAGTTGTTAGAGGTTTCAGTCCATGATTGCTTGACCTTGTTGCTTTGGGCCTGTGGCAGCAAGTACATCATGGCAGGAGTATGTGACAAAGTAAGCTGCTCATCATAGTAGCCAGGAAACAAAAAGAGAGAGGAAGTGGCCAGAGTTCCAATATCCCTTCAAGGGCACAACTCCAGGTACTTAAGTTCCTCTAACTAGTCCTCAGCTCCTAAATGTTCCACCACCCACAAATAGTATCACAGGCTGCGGACCAAGTTTTCAACACTTGGGTCTTTAAGGAACACTTCGGATCCAAACTGTAGCACTAGTTGAGTCATTTTGTGAGAGCAAATTAAATTAATAGTAATGAGTTTATAGTCCCAGGGTGAGCTGGGTTTTCAGCTCCTGTTCCAAAGTGACTATGTGGGTTAGATGAAATAATACAAAGTTCTTATAAATAGTAAGGAACTATATGAACATAACATCTCTGGTAGTTGATCTTGAACCACAAACTCTGCCAAAAAAACAGAGGCCTGAAGGAGTAAGTAACTCTGTTCAGATTTCTGTCCAAACATCAAGAAAACATAAGCAAATATATTTTGCTTAGATAAACCTCTGGGGTTTCATTGTCTTCAGATCTGGGAGAAAATTCCATGTATTAAAAGGTTTGGAGCTGATTGCCTGGTGTCTTACATGGTCACCCTTAGCTCAGATTTCCTGTTCCTGGTGATCTCACAAACTGTCACCTCTCCCCTTCTGTAGTCACACTCTTCTTTCTGTCCTGCACCAAGCTGAATGTGCTTTTCCTATTAAAGTTCCAAAAATGCCACCTACATTAAAGCTGCTGGGAATCAAGACGGACTTTTACTGAAGAATGGGGATTGCAGGGGAAGTTGTGTTGTGACAGAGAAAAATACCTCCCCACCTGTTAGATGTCAGATGTGCCAAGTTTGTGTCCCCCAAATATTGAAGAGTGAATTTTAAGGACAACAGAGTTTAAACATAGGAACTGTTCACTCAGAGAAAGCTCCTGAGAGATAGGTGGGTTGCTGTGAAGGCTCTTTGTCCAAGGATATTTTATACAACAAAATCACAATGTGGGTCAAACTGCAATTGACCAATAAGATTACAAGTACAGTCACTTAGCTAATATTGATTCAATAGGGAAGCAAGGCAGGTAGCAAGGGTATATGGCAAGCATCATTAACTTCAGCTTGTCTACAACTTCTAACATAGAAAGAAAAAAGGAATTTTTGGAAAGAGGTGGGAGGATGGGTCCACATGTCCTGGCGATCCACCTATGTGTCTTATGCATAGCTGACTTACTGGACCAGGTGGTACTAATTACAGTAAAATCTCAAGTTGCTGTTTATCTCAAGGGAGGCTCACAGGCCTGGCTATTGTGCCTCCATCTTGAACCTGGTCCTCTTCAGATGTGCCCCCAGTTGCAATTTTGATGTGGCTTCATCTTCTGCATTGACTCCCTCGAGGACACAATCTCCAACTGCCTATTAATTTCTGTCTAATGTTAGCTGTCTATAATAACATCAGAGCATCACAAACACGTTTGAACTCCAGCTCGTGTGCCATTTCTACTCCAGAGTCTTCCTCACTGAACGCCTGTCTTCAGAATCCTATTCCCCATCACATGGCTTCTCTCTGGCCATCACTTCCTCCAGCTTTTCTGTGTTTTCTCACTGGCATCATGCAGAGCACTTCTGATCGCCCCTTGTTTTATCTCCTCTCCAAATCATCCTCTACAGTAGGGATGGGGAGGCCTCTTTTGCATCACACAGGCCACGGGGGTGGTTTCCTAAATAGAGTCAGCCCAAATGCAACCTCCATTCTTGTTCATAGTAGAGACTTTCTTTCTTCCTGCTCTACAGATACACTCAGGTTCTAAAGGAGGAGGAAGGGCTTGAAGAGATTCTCTTGAACTATCTAGACTGTTCTTTCTACTTAGTGCTTGCTCGATGTTTCTGTTGCTGGAAAGAGCTGGCGTGTACGTCAGCTCTCCTGCTGTTTTCCATGTCTGTATAATGAGAGAACAGCAGATCCCTGGCTCTTAAAATCCAGCAAAACAGCCAATAGCTTAAATGTGCAAATTGAAGTTATCACCTCGGCCCAAATTGGGTCAATGGCTAATTAAGTGGCCCTGCAGAGGCACACTTCATACTAGAGTGAAGATCCCTCAGCTGGAGAGATACATGGATCAGCTGTGAGAATCCAGCCCAAACTATTTCTTAACAGTTAACTGTAAGAGGCAGGACAGGGGGTCCTTGGTAAAGATTTTTAAGCACTTACAGAGAACTGTGGCATCGGGGAGAGTGAGGGCAAGTCTGCATTCAAATGTGCACACAGCCTCCTTCCAGTGTTTTGTTTTGTTTTGTTTTTTAATTTTTATATTTTACCAAGAACATTCATTGGCACATTGTATACATAATGATCCCATTTATCATGGTTATTTTGTACCTATACATGATGTATCTTGGTTCCCCCTCTTCCCCACCCCTCCCTTCCGTTCCCCCCTTTCCTTATTTACAGCAGGTTTATTTACCTTCTTCCATTTTTTCCCCTTTCTTTCCCTTTTCCCTTCCTTCTTTTGCCTTTCTAGTTCTCCTCTCTTTTGAATATTATCTTTCTTTTACCTAGCATCTATCTATTATGCCTCTTTGTCTTTAGGTACACTTATGGTTTCTCATACCAGAGAAACAATTTGATGTGTACTCATGCATGACTGATTTATATCACTTAAGAGTATGTTCTCGAGGTGCATCCATTTACCCACAAATGACTCTAGTTTATCCTTTTTATGGCAGAGTAGTACTCCATTGTGTAGAAAAACCACATCTTCTTTAGCCATTCCTTGATTGTTGGGCATTTGGGTTGTTTCCAAGACTTAGCTATGACAAATTGTGTTGCTATGAACATGGTTGAGCATATATCTCTATGGTATGAGGTTAGAGACTGTGAGTACTTCATCTGCTTTGAGTCATTTCTGGAGCAAGATAGAAGATGGATGGACAGATGGATAGATGGTGGATGGGTGGGTGGATGGACACTCATCTGCAAATGAGAGATAATAATATCCATGCGGACTATTTTCAGGGGTTACCGAGCATCTGAAATAATTTACGGTTATTGCAGAGTATTTTTTTCTTTTTTTTTTTTTCACAGACGGAAGAGACACTCACACTAAATTTTTCAGGAAATCCAGACTCTTGTGCATTTCTGTAGGGCCAACACTGATAGAAGTTCTGTACTTCCAGAGGCCTTCTCTTAAGAATAGGCAAAAGGACAACAAATGAGCCCCTTCTGCTGGTTCCCACCTCCAGGACTCCCCCTGCCGGATTCCACATTTGCCAGCCCTCACATCCCACCCTGTCCTTTTTACCCTAAAGTGGTACTTGTTCGAGGCTCTGTGACCACTCCAGCTATTTCCTTTGAGGCTGATGACATTGCAGCCGGAGTTTCATTATTATGCTAATCAAGCTTGGTCTGAGCTGCTGTCATGACTGCCGCATTAAAGCATCCCACAGAGGAGAGGCCTCTAAAGCTATTTGCTTTGTGCTGAGTGAATAGTGATGGGGGGATGCTGTTTTTGAACCTGGCCATCAGGTAAAGGGGCCCACCTTTCAATGCCATAAACAAATAAGTAAACAACCAACCAAACAAGCAAGCAGATTATAGAACACAAAGCAGAGGAAGCAAAGTTTTGGAGGAGGGAAAAGGGAAGGAGATTCTTGCACAATGCAAACGTCTTCCACTGCAGAGTATGCGTTGCTTTTGCTGAGCTGAGGATAATTATCCCCATTTAGGAGACGAGGAATTCAGGCCTCATAATTGTTAAGAGGCATATTCGGGGCTGTGTCACTCCTCAGTGACAGGGCTGTACTCCCCTTCAACATGCAGAGATAAAGCCAGGAACCAAGTTAGGTCAAACTGCTGGAGCTAAGAAACAAGACATGATGGGGCCCAGAAAACAGTTTCTCAAAGTGTGGCATTTGCTTTGAGTTACAAAGCAGTCTTGGAACCAAGGCCCCTCTGACCTTCTCGAAGCTCCCGCACCCAACAATCCCACCTGCAGGCCTTGCGCCCCTGGCTCTCTGGAAGCACTGGGAAGGAAAGTCTCTGAAGTTGTGTTATCAAACTGAGGCTGTTCCTCCAGTTTGAGATGCAATTGTCTTAGATATAATCTCATCTACCAGGCAAGAAGACTGGAGTTAACCCCACATCCAGAGTCCAGATGAACCCTGGACAGGGTATTTTCTGTTCTTTGGGCCCATTTATCTCCCCTCAACATCATTTACTAAAATTGCCTATAGCCCCTACTCCCTACTCCTGTGTGAAGAAGAGTCTATAAGCTTCAAATCTTCTTGGGATATTGGGTGCCTACTTTCTTACAATTTCACATGCGCACAATAAATCTGTATTCCTGTTCTCTTCTTAATCTGTCCCTTGTCAGGCTGTGTCATTGGACTCAGTGACCCGATCTCCAGAAGGTGAAAGGACACTTCAGTTCACCCCTACAGTGCGACAGAGCAGAGATTTAAGTTGAATTTGATGCCTTCAAAATTTGAGCCCCAGGAACAGAAATACTGCACAACTATCTTATATCCTGATTAAAAGATATTAAATAAGAACCCTGTTGGTTTTGGCTACTTTTCAATGGAATCATATGGAAAAGTGAAAGGAAGATCTGGGGGTCCCAGAAGCATTTCTGTGCAGCTTGAAGGAAATGGGAGCGGAAAGGCTCCTGTGCTGCCAGCATGGGGGGTGGGGGTGCGGGGGGGATTCTCTCTTCTTCCCACTGAAAACCCAGAAAGTGGCTAGAGAAGGAGGTCTGGGCTCCTCCCTGCCCTGCATGCCGGGAACCCACCAGGGAAGCTCTTAATAGCTCTCATACTTCTACTTCTAACCCAAAGAAGAAGAAATCCTGGAAAAACCATTGCTATTTGCTGTTCCCACGAGTCAGAGAAGACTACAGCATTCCATCTATTTCTCATCAAGAAGTCTGCCAATCTAATTCGAATTCCCTTCATTTATATCATGTACGTGGTTTAAATCTTCCAGCTAGAGAAGCAAACACTCTCAGGGGTGGTGTGCTCCCCGAGCAGCATTCCTAGCCCCTTCTTTCCGTGTTGGCAGCTGCGTGAGTGTTACTCTCCAGATGCTTCCAGCATCCCTTGCTTGCCTGTCTTCAGCCAAGTACACGCCCCTTTCATCCCAAGGGTGACGTTAACTTTTGATAGTTTAAGCCAATCACGTTGATTTGATCCACTTGCCAGTGACAGACTCAGACCGAGGCATGTCATGTATGTCCGGCCCAAGAATGTGAGAAGACTATTGGAGGTTCTTGATGTTCAAAAAAAGAGGCACAACCAGGGACTTCGTCCTCTTCTTGCATTCAAACGTGAGGAGCACTTTGAGTTGTGGTAGCTACAGGTAAAACTAATCATATAGATTCTCTTAGTCACTTTGTCCATCCTGGACAAAATACCCAACACCTAAAATTTAAAGGAGGACAGGTTTATTTTCGCTCGTGGCTTTTAGAAGTTTCATTCCTTAGCTGACTGGCTCCCAAGGCAGAAACAGCACATCAGAGGGGCATGGCACATAAAAAGCTGCTCACATCGTGACAGCCAGGAAGCAGAGAAGGGAGGCGTCCGGGAGGGAGATACACCCTCCCAGGTCATGCTTCCGGTGACACATCTTACTCACGGCACATTCGGTTATAGCGTCACCATGATCCAATCACTTTCCAAAGGCCCCATCTCTAAACACACGAGGCTTTGGGGGGCGGGCAATCCAGAACTAAACTGTAACTAGATAAAGCCAAAAGAATCATGAAGAGGATAAGAGGAGCCTGGCATCCCTGAGCGACTGAATCCACCAACTCAGCAACTATCTATTTCCACCTTCTCGTTATGTGAGATGATGAAATTCTCATTATTCTCCAGGCCATTTTTATCTGGATGTCCTAATACTTGTAAACAAAATTGTCCTAATACATTCTTGTTCCTTTGCAACAGAATTTCACTCATGTTTGGGTAAACTATATCCCTACTAGACTCTGTGACAAGCTAAACTAACTGGCATACTCAGAAGATGGACCACATATACTATGCTGGTTCCATAGATTACATGACCTAGTGACATCGTGACTATTTTAGTTTATGTAAGTACATAAAATATGAATTATGTTTGCACAAAATCACCTAGGGACAGCCTTTCTTCAGAACATGTCCTTGTCACTATGCATGACTGTAGTTCCATTTCGTTACAAGGATTGATCTGGGGTACCGATGTGACCAAATCTTTCACTGAAGAGGGACTGGAGGTCATCTGAGGGCTTCTTAGTTAAGGTTGCCTTGGGAGAAATTAAAGACCTAAGGAGGAAAGATTTTCTTTCCTCACCCTATATCCACATGTTTGGATGTTCTGTGTGTGGAGCTGTAACAACTATCTTACAACTAATGAGCTGAAGATCAGGTTAATGTGCTGAGATTGGTGGGCTCTTATTGTTAAAGGAATCTCACACTGGGTTTTCAATCACATAGCCATGTAATGAGAAGTTTTCACCGTATACTTTTAGAAATGAATTATTTATTCCTAATTATTTAGGAATTATCTATCCAATTCCTTCCAAATAATCTACCAAGTGAGATGGAACAAGTGTATAGCAGGCAGGCAAAAGGAACTTGTAGACATTCAGATCCTGTCCTATCTAGGCCACAGAGAAGTGACTGCCAAGTAAAGAAGCACCATTAATATTTGTGGCAATTACAAATTACTATGGAGCTTGTGAGTTTTTATTTTATTATGACTTCCATTGTCTTTTTAATTTAACCATCACTAAATTTTTTATAAGGAAGAAGGAAAGCAAGGACAGATTAAGAAAGGCTGTAAAATGCATTACATCTTTAAAACATGGATTTCATTATTCACATGCTTATAAAATGCTTTCATGAATATAAAGTCCCTCACACTCCTCCTCCACGCCCCCCAAATAAAAGAAAATGAGAAAAAGGAGGTGGTTGTGATTCCATTTGCTTTATTTTCCTGCAAGAAGGTTTAAATTCTGCTAAAACCTGAGTGGACCCATTAATGTGTATGTTATGTATGTTATATATTTCTAGGGAATGTGTGGGGCAGAATGTGGTCAAGGACCACTGCTCTGTGCTCAAATGACCATTCTGTCACAAGATGGGGCCTAAGAGACCTCTTTAAAGAAAAGATGGTGACCTCAACTTGGCCCAGGCAGGTTCTTGACATGCTATTGCAGAAAAGCATTTCAGGATGCGTAAGAGTCATAGGCTGATTTATCAGGCAGAGTCAGAAGGCAAGAGAAAAATGGGGAAGGGACTTCAGTTTGAGAAGCACAACTCTGATGAAGATCAGACCAGCCCGCCCTCAAAACGAAGGGACAGCTTTTATGGAGTTGCGGCTGTGGAGAATGTTGACCATTAGCCTGGTTTTGGTTTTGCAGGATGACTCTAAAGAAGTCTTTATCCCCTTGAGGCAGCAATCTGGTCTCCATGAGATGATTATTTCACCTTGGGACAGTCTCAGAAACTCTGCTGGAATCCAAAGTGACCACAGGTGTAGGGCAATAACTGGAGACTTCCGGTCATTCATTGGTAGTTGAATGCCCCGTGAATCTCTTATCTTGGTGTGCTCAGTCTTGAAGGGAGATGAGATCGGTTGTGTGAATTTAGGGCTCACTAGCTTTGTAGTGCCAGTTGTTACACAAACACCCCCTAAATGTTCAAATGCTTATATGCAGAGCTGAGCAAGGATTTGACACAAAGCTCTGATTTAATAAAGGACACAGGCACAAAATGAAAGTCAAGCTTTGTTCTGCTTTTAGCTATCCAATGGGCATCTGTAGGCCCAAGTGAAGCATCACTGTATTTCAGTAGAAACAGCTTCTGAGTTTCTGACTGTCTTAGATGAAAACATCCATCATGTTTTTGATGAGTAGTAGGTTAAGGACTTGGGAGCGCACCTGCTTTTTGTCCCAGTGGTGGTCTTTGACTGTCTCACAACCTCAGCTGCCACCCATTGGGTTCTACCTAGAGGAGAAATGGCTTCTAGCCCTTTTGGTCAAAGACGAAGTTGGAGAAATTATAATTTTAATTAATAAGATCTTGAGTGGTTTCATTGATCAACAACCAATACAATTATTCCAGATAGACATAATAAATCAGCTCAGCAAAAAAATCCCACATATATACACATGTCATTTCTAGGTCATAAAAGGGGTTCTGCAGGGTTTAAGCTTAATTAGGTCAACTTGATTGGTTTGGAAACCCCCTTACAGATTAGAAAACCATACTTCTGATGTGTCCGGGTGAGTCATGGAGATGCGACCTTGGGCACTATCTATAGTTCCTGATTCTTTGTTCCCACGCTCTGCTTCTACACCATGAACTAAGTATTTTTGTTCCTTCATGCCCTCCTGCCATGATATTTCTGCCTTGGACACAGCCCACCATGTACTGAGTCCCCTGAAACTATGAGCCAAATTAAATCTCTCCTTTAAGTTGTGAGTATTGGGTATTGGGTATTGTGTCTCAGCAATGGGAAGGTGATTAGTACAAGTTCTAATATAGAAAAATATATATGTGTAGCCATTGCTTAGAATCCAAAGAGTATATTCTTTTGAGAGACAATTTAATAGAATACAAGGTGCATCTGTCTAGGACCAAAAGATCAATTTTAATTCTGATTTTATCAATAAGCAGCTATATGTCTTGGGCATGTTATTTTGCCTCTCTGTATCTCACCATTGAGTCTTGTGTCCTGCAAAATGATATATGTGTCCTCTAAAATGAGGTTCTAAAACCCTAGTACCAGCGAATGTAACCTCATTTGGAAATAGTGTCTTCATAGATATAATGTAAAATCATCCTGGATTTAGGATAGGCCCTAAATCCAATGACTGGTGTCTTTACAAAAAAAAAAAAAAAAAAAAAGAGTGAGACAAAGAGAGAGTAACATAAATACAGTGACACAGAGTAGAAGCCACATGATGACAGAGGCAGAGATCAGAGTGATGTTATAAGCCAAGGAACACCAGCAGCCCCCAGAAGCCAGGAGAGAGGCCTGAGACACATTTTCACCAGCCTCCTGAGGGAGCCCACTCTGCGGACAGCTGAACTGCAGATTTCTAGCTTGCAGAGCTATGAGGGAATAAACTTGGGTAGATTTTTAGCCACTTAGTTTGTGGTACTCAGTTACAGCAGCCCTACAAACTAGTACTATTTTCCAGCTCAGAGATTATACCTGAAAACATTGCTTTGAGTAGAATCAGCTCTCTCCATCACAGGATTTTGGGTGGATTTGCAGGGAAATCAAATTTACATGAAAAATGAAGAATCTTTTGTTTGAGGATTAGAATAAGGCACGGTACTCAAAATCTCAAATTCTTTTTTCATCTAGATGAGGCACTACAACACTCAAGAAAGACATGTATAAAGAATATTCTCAGCCTGCCAAAATAAAAGCAATATAAATCTAAGCGGAAGATCTGCAGTTCCACCAGGAAGTTGGGCCTGAATTACACTCTAGTAAAACTCCATCTTGCTGGGACTGGGAGAATAAGAAAAGCAAAAGGGATGCTTATTTCAGCAAATTTGTTTTGTCTTTAAAAGTTTCTCCTAATACACAAAATTTATAATTCAAGAATAATTGTGTATATGTGTGTGTGTATGTCTGTCTGTGTCTGTGTGTGTGTGTCTGTGTGTGTGTGTCTGTGTTTCTGTGTGTCTGTGTGTCTGTGTGATACTGGAGACTGTACTCAGGGCCTTCACACTGAAAAAGGGCTCCAGCCCTTTTTTATTGTTTATTTTGAGATAGTGTCTTCCCGAATCACTAAGTCGCCCAGGCTGTACTCCAGTTTGTGAACCTCCCTCCTCAGCTTCCCAAAGCATTGTAATTACAGGTGTGCACCACTACCCCCGGCTAAGAATAAATCTTACGCTCAAATTGATGGACAGCTAGAGACAGACATGCCACAGCACTCATTCCTCCATTCAACAATACACACTGAACCTTCAATAAGCATCAAGGACTAAGCTGGGGCCCAGTGTGGACAAGACCCTGTCCTGACGGATAACACTAACTATGAAAAAGGCAGAGGGAGACAAAAATAAGCCAGTAAACTAATGAATATATCATTGTAAACTGTGATATAAAGTATCAGTTCTATAAAGTATACGGCAAGGTCAGTCAATGGCAACAGGGAATCTCAAATATAAGAAGACTTCACCTAATATTCAAGCCTATAATAGTTAAACTCTCAAAATGAAAAGAAGCCACCCAGGCAATGAGCTAGGAGATGTGGGAGAAGGGGCATTCTTAGCAAAGGGACCCACAGGTAAAAGCCCCTCGTGGCAGAAAAAGCCAGTGTGTCCAAGGAACTGCGAAGTAGCAGTGTGGATAGGCCACTGGGGTGGGAGAAGAAACAAACAAAATGGCTCTGGAGAAGCAAGCAGGGGTAGATCTTGCAGGGCCTTGAAGGCAGTAATAACATACCTGGATATTATCACACACGCAATGAGAAGCTGCTGAATTGTTTCTAACAATTTGTGTTTAAAGAAAAAAGTACTCTGGGACTATGCGGAGAACAGATTAGAACAGGGCAGGAATAAATACAGAGAGATCATTAGGAGGCTCTGGCTGTACTCCAAGGGAGAAATGACAGGGCTTGGGCAAGGCCGCAGGAATGCAGATGGAAGGAAGCAGATAGGCTGAGAAACAGCTCCATAAGAAGCAGCCTGGAACCGTTTGCTTCAGTACACTGTGGGGAAGTAAGACTGTTGTCTGGGTGAAGAGAGAAGTCCAAGCAGTTATTCCACAACATGCTTTTAATATAAATTGCCAGAGAGAAACGTTTAGAATATGAACTTGGATTCATTCTGGAATTTTACAGGAAACTCAAGTGATTGTCTCCATACACTGAGATTATTGACCCATTTCAGAGACCTGGGCTGCATATCAAAACCCCAGTGGCCAAGGCAAATTTAATCAGCACTCAAAGAACAAAGGTGGTAAAGCTGTCCTGTCAGCACATTCGAAGAAGGACCACCAGATAACAAGGGTGTAGAGACCAGGGCAGGGGAAGGACAGTAGCGGAAATAGGGTGCTAAGCCTGGAAATGAGGACCCTGGGGGACACCGGGCAAGTGGCTTCGAATTTCTTAAGAACGCTGACAAAGGAAAGTCTGGTCCTGTGTAGCTGCCAAGAGCAGACCTCCGGCCCAAGCTAGAAGTTCACAAGAGACAACGAAATAACCATCGGAGCAGCCTCGGTGGGCTGTGCTGCCTCTTGGTGGTGAGCTGCTTGCTCTCTGAGGTATTTGGGCAGATGGGAATACCACCTGCCAGGAATTCTGTAGGATTCACATGTCTGGTATGGGCTAGATTACCCTAAGGGTTTATTAATCTTCCTTTTAGCAGCTGTTCATGTGTGCCATCACAGCAACACAGGATGGAGGAAGATCCACTCCTCCAAAACGTTCTCCAGCCTTACAAAAGCCCATCCGAGACCAAATTCTTTCTTTCTTCTCCCCAGCAGTGTACCAGCTGGTGCTGAGGATCCCATAATCAACGAAGCATCTGCCAAAGAACTTGGCAATGTTTCGGTCTCTCGATTCTTCTTTGCAACCAGTTTTACTGCCAAGCGGCATCAGGGTTCTCACTGGCGTCTGCATAGCTGCCTCACTAACCTTGCCATGCAAGGAACCACATCAAAAACTTGTCATGTTAGAGTGCCTTTCTCCACACAGTGCTAAGCTGGGCCACAGTCCTGGTGTATGTGAGAGGCATCATTATCTATCACGACAGGATGTGAGCAAAACTTTGGGGGCCTTCAGGGATCAAAGAAGTGCAACACGGTTGAAAAGCAGCTCTCTAATAACAAGGTAGGAGCGGGAATGTTCTCTTTGTTAAACAGAAGCCCTAATGACTTCTCTCTGCTTTGCTCATAAAGCCTCCTAACTATGTACACATGTCTGCACCTCACATTCAAGGTCCCTGAGCGACTGGGTTCCCTACTGTTAACCTTGCAGCCCTCAAGGTCATAAAAGGCAGTGGAATCTGCTACCAGAGAGCTAGGTTGGTAGCCGGGTCCTCTGACTCTCAATATACAAACTCTTCTTACATTTTAATGGTAAAACTGGGGAATGAAAGGTAACAGTCCTGCAAATGATTTCTTGCTTGTTTCATCTTCTCTTAGTCAAGTAGGACCATCGCAGTTGGATCCAAGATTTAAAAGGGACGCCTCATATCCAAACGGAGAGCAAAAGAGACCCTGCTATATCTCAGTAGTGAGCAGATCTTACATTCAGTTTTCCAGCCCCACCTGTATCAACACTAAAAATAACTGGACTTCTGGCAGGGACCACAGGAGTCCCCGATGGCAATGACAGTGATGAGATGCCACCACACATTCTCAAAGACCTTCGTCCTCTTGGTCCCCGCAGAACACCATACTACTCATTTTGATGCTTAACCAGACATGTCTTTACTCTATGATTTATCTATTCTTGCCTGTATTTATCTCCCCTTAACTTGATCCAAAGCCACTTACTTACAAGGTGTATTACTCAGGTTTGTCACTATGACAAAATACCTGAGATGATCAACTTCTAAGAAGGGAAGTTTTATTTTAGTTCATAATTTCAGAAGTTCCAGTCCATGGTTTCTTGGCCCGGTTGCTTTGGGCGTGGGCAGCACAGTGCATCACAGTGGGGAATGAATGACCGAAGAGGCCTGTTCACCTCAGAGTGACCAGAAAGCAAAGAGACAGGAATGGACCAGGGTCCTGATATCCCTTTTGAGGATATACCCCGAGGATGTAACTTCCTCCCACTAGGCCCCACCTCCTAAAGGTTCCACTCTGTCCCAGCAGCTCCGTGGGCTGAGGACCAACCTCTCAACACATGGGCTTTTGATTTCATTTGGTTTTGGTACATTTCTGCAGGCTTTAATGGTGGTTTAGGTAGATAACAGACAATAGATATCATGAGTGGACAGATAGACGGGTGGATGGATGAAGGTGGCTGCCGCTACACTCCAAATCATTAACTGCCAGTTTAAATTATGAGTCCACAGTCTCCCAAGGGGGCTGTGTGGTTCTCTAGTCACATCTACCATGAGCAAAGCTTAGTTTGGAGAAGCTCTCACCTTAGGGTACTCTGTGTCACAGGAAACTTTCTCCCTGGTGCTGTGATCCTGCACACCGCCACAACTCATGAATATTCCAAGATCATAAATCTGCACTCTGGCCTTTGGGAAAGACATCTGAAAAACCTCCTGGTAGAATTGTTTTTAACTCTTATGTAACCTATTTCTTCAATCCCCTTGTAGCCCATCACCCCCTCTTGTCACTGCCGCCTAGTGGTCGCCCATCTGGCTTTTGGGGCAGCACTCTTTGGGAGACGATGCAGCAGGGCGGGTGTTGTGCCTTCGGAGTGGGACAAGTCTGAGTTTATTCACTCTGCCGCTTTCTAGCTGGGGAGCTTTGGATGGAATGTGAGAAACCTCTCTGTGCTTCCATCCCTGGAAATCCTCCTTCTTCCCTCTGCCATGGCCAAGATTTTAAGGGCAATGTGAGTACAGGCCTAGTACAGTGATTTGCAGAGTAAACAACCACTGTGATTCCTTAAACAGGTTGTTCTTCAGGAGGAGCAGTGACTAAAATGGGTGTCCACCTACAAAAGAGGCTCCCGAAGCACAAACATTTCATGCTGAAAAATACCCATGCACAAAAACATTTAAGTGTATGTTAACAAAAACCAGCTAGCAGACCATCAGGCCTTTGTGCCAGTGTTAAAGAAGCGCCAGATGCCTGGTGCCATCAGGACTTGGCTGCCAGTCCAAAATGGCTCTGACTTCCAGCAACTTCATGAGGACATTGAAAGTCGTGCAAACTGCTATTCACTTTTACGTAGGGAAGGTGGGAAAGCCTCACCCCGTTCCTCGGCAGCAATAAGTCAGCTCCACAGGAAGAGAAGAGAGCCTGACACTGCCGTTTTTGATCACTTGTGGTTCTGCCTCGGTGCTCTCACTTGTGAATTAGAGCCACAGACACCTTGCCTGGCTGTTGTGTAGCTGAGAGCTAGCACAGTTGCTGGCACCCAGAAGCAGGCACTCAACTGAGTGTTTGTTGAACTGTCGCTGCTCCCAGGCAGCTAACTAAGGCACATTTCCTGGCAATATATAGAATTTGAAGACTTAAGTTTGTTCCACATTTGAAAAGATGTTAAAACTCCGGTTTCTTTAGGGTAAAATTCTGGGCAGATTGGTTAGGGGGGGAGCTGTAAAAGCGGAGAGGCAGCACATAGAAACATCTGATGTTCCAATTTGCTCCTGAGAAGAGACCCAGTCAGGACTTTGCTTCTTGGGTTTGACAGGTTACTGTTGTCAGCTCTTCACAAAGGCTCCCCAGTATGTGGTCCATTTGAGAACAATAAAAGAGCTCCGAGGGCCAGAACCTGCTCCAAGAAGGACATTTTTAGTTCCTCCTTTGAAGCCAACATTGGGTTTTGGCACTGGAACTAAAGTCTGTCTCCGTCTGGCGCTGTTTTATCTCGAGATGCAAATTTGTCATGCAGACGAGCAGACAGTGCCTGCACATGGGGCGGCCCTGGCGGCACAGCTCCAGCGCTGCGTCCTCACAGGGCTCTGAGCGCCCCTCGCTGCCTACTGCCCTCTGGAGCCCTGCTGGCCTTCTCAGCCACCTGTGGGGTGTCTCGGCATGACCACTCCCTGGGAAGTTTCATCAAATGCTGGCCTCCAGCTGGACCGCCTTCACCAAGTCAGCAGAGAACTCCGGGCATTGAACTCCCCTCTCCTCATCAACCAGCCCATTTCGGGTCTCTCCACTGATGACCCTGCAATTACTAAATGAAACTTGTCTGTCGCTCAGGACCTTGCTCTCTGGTTACCAAGACCATTCTACCATCGAACAGCTCTGTTGAGTACAAGAGGTGATCAGAATATATGATGAACGTTTCCATTCTTTAAAAGTTTATTACAGTAAAAGATCCATGGCCATTAATCTCCCACAGAATATCTCCCTCCCTTTGTCCACATTTATGCCGTTGTTCTGGACATTTCTGAAACAGTTCTAGAAGTCATCTTTCCTTTGTCTTTCACAGAGTGTCATTAAAAAAAAAAAATGTGATGAATGCTAATCCACATGTCAGCCAACAGGAAGGCAGACGTGTAGAAACATTGACCTTATTTACTGGATCCGGCACTGTGTGACTTCTGTCTCATCCCAAAGTCAAAATGTCCATGCAAAATAAACATTTTAAATCAATTCATTACATTCAGGCACCCACTACAGCACAACTCTCAAAATAGGACTTTCAGAATGAGGTAGGAATAGGGTGTGGCCTGACCTGGCTGGAAAGATGGACATGACCTTGGGGGAGTGGCCTTGACCTGACGTCGGCCTGGGGCGCGAAATTCCAGTCACCCCTCTTCTCACAGAATGGGAAACTCTCAGGAGAACAGAATCCAGATAAATGTGAATGGCACCATGAGCTCGCCCCTTCTCTTGCGTGCTTGCCTCTTGCCCCCTTAAACCCCCTTTGCCCCCTGCTCCCAAACCCGTGCTCTTTGGCTCCCCAGCCTCCCACTCCTTTTCACATCCCTAACCGCAGCCGCTGGCTATTTTATTCACCTGAGAAAACCAGTCTCCCTTTTGTTACTTAAATAAACCTCCTTAATGCCCTAAAGTTCACTCCTGCAATTCATTGCCTGCGCGAATAAAGAACCTGGAAATAGGTCTCTGAACCCCATTCCCTCCTGCATCAAGAACTCCTTCAGAAAACGGCCAGAATGGTGGAATAAATGTTTTTGAAGTAAAGGAGAGTCTCTTAAGGAGGACTAATGGCCAAGCGTCTTTGACTGTAATCATTTCTTTTAATTCACACATTCACTAATTTTTTCATTAACAACTCTTATTTTTTATACTGAGGTAAAATATTCCACCATGTAATTCAGACCTATTAGTTTTAGTTCTACATGGTTCTCAGCATATGAAATGATAGTGAATTTATTATAATCCTCAACATTTTCATTTTGTGTATAAAAACCAAGTTGCAAACTTTGTAGAGCTCTCCTTCTCTCCTCTCCTCTCTCCTCTTAAAAAACCATAGTGATTATCTTCCTTGCTCCCTTCTGTTCTTAATTTTTTTTTCTTCCTTCTTAAAAACACCATAAGGTAGGTCCAAATGAGATAGGAGCCCTGGGGGAGGCAGACTCACGTGGGTGTCCAGAGCACTCACTCTAAGGGGATCAGATTCAGGGTATTGAGTATTACTAGAGGATGGTCAAGGCAATAGAAATCAAGTTTCTCACAATCACAAAGGAAAAGAATGAATAGAAAGAGAGAAGCTAGACGGTATCCCATGGGATTGGATGGGACTTAGAAATATCAATACGAACTCAAGGTTTTCAAATAGAGAAATAAATTATATCTATACTATATGAAATCAGCATAAATATAAATTTATATATATTATAGAATGCGCAACTTCATAGCTTTGTCCATTGATAGGACCAGTGATAGATAAGAGCAGTGATATCTAACAGGAAATGTGCGATCACA
This sequence comes from Hystrix cristata, assembly GCA_004026905.1. Lineage (NCBI taxonomy): Eukaryota > Metazoa > Chordata > Mammalia > Rodentia > Hystricidae > Hystrix > Hystrix cristata. The sequence continues at coordinate 250,812 of PVJO010000116.1, forward strand.
TCTAGCACCCAAATATTAGCTTCCAAATATGATTCTTCACTAAAAGGAACCGGGGCTTTTCAGAGGAAGACTGGCTCCCAGACTAGGGCAGGGAAGGTAAATGTGCCTAGAACATCTTGTACTGCCAAAAAGTTAGGAAGTTCTTGAAGAATGATGTAGACCTAGCAAAAGGTTTTAGGTTTTTGAATGTTCCCAACACAAAGAACAATGTCTCTGACGGACTTGCTGACTATACTGATGCAACCATCACACACTGTATACCTGTATTCGAAATGTCACACTACACAATTAGTATACACAATATGTATTAATATGTGCTGATTAAAAATAAAATATTTATTTTGAAAAATGATACATGAGCCAGTTTGGATGGACTTCCAGTAGCTAAACCTGAAAAAAAAATAGAGCATCAATATAAATTCGTATAGTAAAAGATGTAGCCATTGAATAAATAAGAATTCATAAATCCGCACACAGATATAAATCTTTAAATGGATAAAATTTTAAATTAATAAATGAATGAGGACATGAAAAAGTTTTTCCTTGTAGTAAAAAGGTGACCACTAGCTGTAGAAGAGGTCATAAGGTTAGAAATTCAAATTTTGGCAACTACCATAGTAATAATTAATTCAGGCCAGAAATGTGAAGAGATGCTACAACTAGTGACTGAAGGTGGAGTGAGTGATGGGACTTTGCACAGCATCAGGGTCCTATCCCACAAAACATTTACTAGATGCCAAGTTCATAGAGTGTATGTTAATTTAAAGTGGAGGCATCTGAGACGCCATTTTAATCAAAGGATCAAAGTTAATACCACAAGTTACAAGACAAATAGATATCATGTGCCAGCCACCCTAGAGAATTTGGCACAAAGAACAAGCATTTATGATATTCTGGCTCAAAATAAGTAACCTGGTCTGCTAAAGAGGAAATAACTGAACAAGCACAAATTGAGGGACATTCTAAAGCATAACAGTCCTGTAGTCTTCAGAATTTTCAAAGTCATGAAAGTCAAAGAAAACCAGAGGAACAATTCCAAACTGAAGGAGCCAAGGAGGGAATATGACAACCAAGTGCCAAGTGCTGCATGTGACCCTGGAGGGATCCATCACCACACAGGATGTCACAGGGTACTGGCAAAATGTGAGCAGGCTCTCAGGGCAAGAGACAGACAGGAGTTCCTTGAACTAATTTTACAAATTCTGTAAGTTTAAAACAATTTTTAAATAGATTTTATATAGAGAGTAATCCAGTGTTTTTATAGTACCCCGCTTATGAGAGGTCTATTTAATGGTACCTAAAATTCCATCAATTTCAAAATCCATAATTTCTACCTACTCCCACTGAGTAAGAGATGTAGAGTGTCTGAAATTTAGAGTGTTGAACTTTGTTAACTGTAAGTATCCCTGGGAGAGGTAACACTTTAAGACAACACTTATTTTCTATAATGTTTCCCGAAGTGACTAGCAGTATATTAGATCTATGAGATATTTGTTAATAAGCATTAAGGAATAAGACATTTTGTGGTTAAGGAAATTTGGAAAACATTGAGTTTCTTTATTGCAAGAATCCTCAGAGCCTTTATGAAGTTGATGTATATTTTAAATTGACCTCAAGGGGAATAGCATTTGGAGTTATTTAATCATTGTGTGATAGGTTCCAAAAACATGGTTTGGAAAATGCTGGATAACAGATTCCAACCAGCAGGCAATACAGCATTAAGAATTTAGATTCTGGGGTAAAATGGCCTGTACTCAAATCCTAGCTGTCCCACTTAATAATTGTGTGGCCTTGGGCAAATCAATTAAACTCTTTATGGGAGTTTCCTCATCTGGAAAATGGAAATAAGAAAATTCTTACCTCAATCCTATAGGGATATTTAAACATGATAATGAAGATTAAAATTCTAGCCTAAATCGGGCGTGGTGGCACACAGTTGTAATCCCAGCACTCTGGGGGGTCAAGGCAAGAGGATTGCAAGTTTGAGCCCAGCCTGGGCAATTTAGTGACTTAGTGAAACACTGTCTCAAAATTAAATAATGATAATGATAATAATAAAGGCTGGGATATAGCTCAATGCAAAGACCCTGGGTTTAATCCCCTGTACATTAAAAAAAAAAAAAAGCAGTGCTTGGCACACATAAGGACTCAGTGCATATTTATACTACATACCATTGTTACTCCAGTTACTATTATTCTTTCCTGCGAGCTTGCAGACTGGGACAGGACCTAAGTAGGTAGAAACTTTAGAGAGTACCACTAAAGTCAAAGGAGGAGGAAATGGGCAGTAAGAACTAAGAAGCTTGAGTTAGTCCATTTTCTGTTGCTATAACAAAGTACCCAAGCCTGAGAACTTTATAAAGAAAAGAGGCTTCTTTGGCTCACAATTTCAATGGCTGAAAGTTAAAAGTTGAACAGCACCATCAATACAGCCTCCGGTGAAGGCTTTGTGGGAAATGATGTCACATGATGAGAACTCATTCAGCAAGAGTAGCATTAATTCCTTCCCAGGCTGATACTCCTATAATCTGAGTATCTTCCATTAGGCCCCGCCTCTTAAAGGTTCCACCACCTCTAATACCACTACAACCGAACCAGCAAAGCTGAACGTGTTTAAGACAAATTCTTCCCAACACCCCAACCCTGACCTGCTCCATCCTGCACCCAAACCAAGGTATCCACTCTCCCCAGAAATAACAGAGCACAAGAACACAGTTCCTCCTTTGTAAATAGCTGTTGCTACCTTCCTCTCCGTAAACATATTCAACTGGTCCGCTGAGCTAGCACCCCTCACACCAGCCTCTGGCCCCTTAGCCATTGTCTCCTTTGCCTAGGGAAGGAGGAGGGGTTGGGGGCTTGGCTGCCTGCCAAATAGGTTGACCCAAGCTGAACCCCCATGGCCCAGAGTCGCCACAGAGGAGCTGACCCCAGGGGCTGTCAGCTCACCACAGACAGGCTTCACCAGCGCTTCAGAAAATGAAAAGCTTTATTAAACTTTCAAGTGCAGAACAGATGTGTCCAGACATAAATATTCAAAAGAGCCCATCTGTTAGGTAAATCGTCATTCGATGTTGGAACAGAGGGACCCGTACGTTAGGAGACCCCATTGCTGTGAGAGCCCAGGAGTGCTGGAAACCCTGCAGGCAGATGCTCCTGGCTTTCAAAATAAAAGGATGCTGAGGGAGAGAGGAAACTCAAGGCCAGACCACAGCAGCGGGGAGTTTCACTGGCACGCCAGTCAGGGCCTCTGCAGGACAGGACCCCCAGACAGTGGTGTCAGTGATGGAACCCCCAGGGGAGCAGGTGGGCAGGAAGATCAAGAAAAATTAGCTACCCCCTCAACACCTCGAGTCACATTTTGGTTGAAGGTGTGGAAGTGCTCACTGTTAACTGCTATAATATGCTTATCTGGTCAGCGAAAGCCTTACACAAGGCGCCTCACCTGTCTGAGCCTCTGCTTCCTTATTTGAAACATTCAATTAACTAAGTACCTGTGTGAGCCAGGTAGAGTGGAAATAACAATGACGCAAAGCTTATGCTATGGAGCCCTGCTATGTGCTGGGCACCACCAGCTCATTTAACACACCAGCAACCCTCAGAGGAACAGACTGCCATCATTCTCACTTTGCAGATGAGGAAACTGAGGCACAGAGATAAAGGGTGATTCACCCAAGGACCCAAGGCCAGTGAGTGCCAAACTGAGATTCAAACCCAGCAGACAAGTTCCCAGGCTGAGCAAGGAACCACTATGCTAAAACAGTACAAAGCAAGAAGAAAGGGCTCACATGCTAACATAGAAAACTAAAAGAAATTAGCAGAACACAGAAGGATGCATACAAGCACTTTTCAGCAAATTCTCACCAAAGAAATCCACTTGGTGAGTGCTTACGATCTGCTGCACAATTGGGCTAACCATTCCTACAATTGAAGGTTAAATAACATGTTTTAAAGATTTAATCTGGGCTAATTACATTTTTCAGAAGAGAAAGCTTGACTGAAATAGACTGAGTCTTTCAGCCCCTGCCCCGTGGAGGGACCAGAGACAGGAGGTGTCTTCAAAGTGCACTGATCTCGACTTTGCTTCCCGGTACACCCGGGAGACTGAGACCCACCTCAGCTACAGTATTAAGGGTCCGTTCACTACTACAGCACACAAAGCCCCACATGACAACACTTAATTTTTTTCATTCTACGCCACATGCATTTCCATATTTCAAAGTTTCCGAAATTAGGGTTCAGCATTCATTTTGCACAATGAAAGTGGTAGTTTCTTTTATCCTCCAAAACTCTGTTTTTAAACTAACACTGCATCTTACAATCAATTATAATCAAGGAAATGTGGTATATGTTTCTAGGCCTAAACTGTGAGCTCTTTGAGCAGAAGCTTATTCATTTTGTGTCCTAAACACTTAAAGTCTTTCATATGAGTGCCAATTAACTCAAGTAATGGTATTCAAAGAGATGTGTCTTTAGCATTCCGTCATTTAACAAATCTTTATTGAACACTTATTACGACTGGCACGGCAAAAGAGCGAGGGATAAAATGGCAAACCAAGCCTGGCAAGTTTCTCGCTCACACATCTTTGTTGTGTCTTCCTCCGGATAGACACGACCCAAAGGGGCAAGCACAGAGCTGGGCCCCAAAGCAGGCAACTCGTGCTGGCAGCATCAGGCCGGAACTGAGAGGCAAAGCCAGGAGGTTGCAGAAGATGAGGGTGGTTAAATGTGAGTTTGCAAAGGTCTTGAAACACATGCTGAGGAGTTTAGATTAAAGGTGGGAGGCAAATGGGAGCTCCTACCGATTTCTGAATGGACGAGTGACAAAAACCAAAGTAGCATTCCAAGAAAATTAGCCTAGCTGTTGGGTATAGAATGTACCAGGAGGGGTGAGGCTGCAGGTGGAAATGCCTGCTAGGAAGAAGGCTGCTGCAAAAACCAGCATGAGAAACAATCAGAGCCAAGCTCCATGGAGGGCTGGGCTGTGTCAATGGCTTGAGAAGGTCAGATTCCAGAGTCAGACCTGTCAGCCCATTCTGACAGGGGCAAACCAAGACAAGACATGATCAAGGTAACACCAAGGTGGAAGGCCTGGGAGGCTGCTCCTGATGGCTGTGAGCAGGGGAGAGGGCGGGATGCTTAGGAAGCCAGGTTTTGGGTACCCTGGGAGACCTAGCCAAAGACAGGGGCGAAGGTAAGAACTAGATGAGAAGAGATAACATGAACCACATCCGCTAAATATATGCACTAGATATGAACACATATGTTCAGAAACCAGAGAGAAATCATTCCACCATCTAGGCCTGGAGAAGCAGCTCCCCACTCCCTGTATGATGCAGAGAAGTCTGAGAATAAACTCATTCCTTACATGCTTAAAGTGACAAGCAGAAGACCTGGACTGGGAAATGGCTAATTGCCCCAAGCTTGGTTCACTGCAGAAGCAAGATCATCAGCGAAGATTCATTAAGCAACAAAGCAAAGCCCAGGACTCAGCCTCCAAATCTTTATGGAAATCACTGTCCCCCACTGTCACATTCCGAGAAACTCTCACTGAAGCAGACATTGGTCACTTGGATTTTTGGTTGCGTTCTACTGCATTTTATGGAGAAGGAACAAGTCATCGTCTTAGTCTGTTTTGTGTTGCTATTCAGAATACCAACGACTAAGTAATTTAGAAGGAATCAAAATCTACCCCTCCTGGTCCTGCAGGCTGGGAAGCCCACTATCAAGATGAAGTCATCATCCCAAGCAGAAGGGTCAAGAATGGGAGAGCAAAAGGGGGCTGAACCCACTTCTATTACAAGCCACTCTTGAGGTCACGGGCACGCTCCTGTGACAGCCAAATCGATCCATCCATGACCACTGGGCCCCATTTCCCAACACTGCTCTCCAGAGATTGTTTCTAGCACACGAACTTTTCAGGACACATTCAAACCATATACCTATAGAGGTATTTTCTAATTTGGTGATTTTCAGGACATATGCCTTCCAGATGTTAAAGAGAATTAATGAAGAAATGAGTATAAAGTACCTACAGCATCCCTCATGCGGAGTAGGTGGTGCCCCATACATACTAGGTCTTGAAGATGTGTTAGGCTCTGTCTGGGCCCAGTTAGAGAGAGAAAGATACACAAACACTGGTGCCCGTGTGTGAAAGTAACAGAGCATGCCTTAAAGGGCCAACGACACTTCTCCAATCCCAATTTTTAAAAGAGGACCAAAGAGCCACATCCCTGTTCTTTTGCGTTTCTGATGATGACTAGACCCTTCCTGTTAGGTGCTTAATGTGATCCGGCTACTGAGTGGAATTGGCTCCTTTCAGGGGTATTTGGACTCCCCTTCTTGTCATCTGACACAGCCAGAGCTGATGCTTCTTTCTCTCTTTGGATGGCCCAGGCTGAGGCAAGCACAGTAACAAGGACTTCTCAGGCCTTCTCTGGGTGCTATGGGACTAGAGAGGGCTCTCCAAGAGCAGAGGCACTGAACCTTTGCACACTGCTGGGGAAATACAAAATGATGTGGCAACTCTGGAGAACAGTCTGGTGGCTCCTCCAAAAATTAAACTTTGGATTACCAGATGATCCAGAAATTCTAATTCTTAGGTACATACCCAGAAGAATTATAAGTGGGAAGTCAAACAGGTATCTTGACTGTGTGTTCCTCTCAGCAATAGTCACAACAGCCAAAAGTGGGGACACTCTGAATATCCACCAGCATGTGAATGGATAAGCAAAATGTGATACCTACACATGACGGAATACTATTTGGCCTTTTCAAAAAAGAAATTCTGACATATGCTCCATTATGGATCCACCTTGAAAACACTATTTTAAGTGAAATAAGTCACAAAAGGACAATTCTATATAATTCCACTTATACTTGGTACCTAAAGTAGTCAAATTCATAGAAATAGAAAGTAAAATGATGACTGCCAGAGTCTGAGAGAGGGAAGAATGGGGAATTCTTATTTCATGGATATGGACATTAGGGACGATAAACAAGTTCTGGAGATGCACACTAATGATGAATACAAATAACATGAACGTACTTAATGTCACTGAAAAGCACACTTCAAAATGATCACAATAACACACTCATGTCACATGTATTTTACCACAATAAAAGATGTTTGAAATTAGAAGCATACAGGCACTTTAAAAAGTCAAAATCTGGCCATGCGTAAAGCCCTGCTTTCAATCCCCGGTACTTGAAAAACAAAACTCAAAATTTGGTGACTACAAAGCTAGTAACAAGAGTAGTGACTTGAAAGGAAGCTGTCTCTCTCCTGTACTGCAGCTCTGCAAAGCAACCGGAGGGTCAGGGCAAGTCCTCTGCAAGGTGACCGTGCAGCCTCTGCTGGACCATGGTACCCAGGATGCTCACTGTGTCTCCAGGCAGCCGCTCGGCTGTCAAAGGCTCTCCTCGGTGACCGTTCTTCCTGCCGGTCCCCTTCTCCTTCCCTCACTCCTCAGCCTTCCCCTAATCATATTCCTGGGAGGAGACCAATTAGTCCAACCTCCCTCTGCTGTGTTCCCACAAAAGGTAGAGACTACAACTGTTTTATAGGGGATGTGGCTAGACCTGTGGGCACCTGTTTTTCTTTACACTGTCTTAAAGTGCAGAGGCCCAGGGACGTCTTCCTTGGCAGACAGGCCAGTGGGAGTATGGATCCCAGTTCAGGGAATGGCCGCAACTATCTGCTTAGATGGCTTTTGGAGAATACCTGCAGAGGAAGAGGAAGGCTCCTGAAACTCAAGCCTGCTGTGGCTGCTGGGTGACCGAGCCAGGAACACAGCCACGAACAAACAAAAGCATTTAGTCATGGAAAGGCTCTGCTTGATTAGACCCTTAAAGAGAAAAAGAACAAAAGTAGTGACGGCACAGAGGACAGAGGCACGCACTGGAAGCCCTGCCCAGACACCAGCAGGAACTCTAAGCAGACCCTACCACCCAGCAAGCCAAGTCAGCAAATTCGCTCACCTGTCGGGCCCCCCAGATCCTGCACTTCCCCAAACAGAAAGCCTCAGTCAAAGCCACACTTCCATGCAGCACGAACTTAGCAAGTCATGGCACTTTGAAGACCTGCTGATTTCGGGGTACCGGGACATGATCTCTCTCTGCAGTAGATAAAAGCCTAGAACTTCAGGGACATTCATTTTTATCCCTACTTTGGCCTCATAACCAAATTTGAGTGGTCAGAAGATTCACGTTGGCCAGACCTGGACAAGACGCCCTCAAGCAACAACTCCCCTCACTTGTTTTACAGGCAAGGACGGGGCAGGGAGTGCTGCTGTGCCCCAATCCATGTGGGGCAGAGTGGAACTGAGCCCCAGGCCTCATGAGCAGGTACCTACCTCAGTCTGCCGAACTCATCTAATGGCTCTTTAAGCTCCCTTCACATCTGTTAGTTCTTTAAGGATAAAGACTGAGAATTAACCTTGTTCCCTATTCCCCAAAGTGTCCAACCCAGTGCTGACTGTGTGGTCGGAGCTCAGTGAATTCCTTCCGAATGAGAGAAACCCCACAGCAGGCCCAGAAAGGATATAAGGCAAAGATTAGAGCCCTGCTCACAGGAGGGGAGGAGAAAGCCCACACTCCCCCACACTCAGCCAGAGCTCAACGGGTGGAATGAGTTTTGAGATGGACCCAGCCTTCTTTCACACCCGCATGACGACATTAGAGTAGATAAAAGGCCTGCATCTTCACGTGTTCCCTTAGCTCTGGCACCATGCTAGAATGCAATCATTTCACTTTACGACTTTGTAACATCCCAGCCTCCCCTCCCAGTCTAGGCACATCCTCTCCCCATCAGACAATGCCATATCTCGAGGTTAACAGATTCCAACTTAGGAGAGTCCTTGCCTGCCTGAAGCCAAACAGAATTCCTCCTCCCCGCCTTAATGTCTCCTTCCTCTCCCATCTTTCCAATGTTGCTGGAGCCCCTTCAAACAAGAAAGGACAAGTAGTCACATGTGTAGATGACATTAAAGACCCAATAAATTGGTTTCAACATAGTCACCCAGATAGCCACCAATTCTGTCCTAACTTGAATCCACGTTTCCCAGCAACAATAACATTCCTAAAATGTATGGGCCGGAAAATACCAGCCAGGTGGTTAGAGACAGTCCCAACACAGAAGCAAACCCACATGTCTAGTTCTCCAGGGAGCTAAGTTTTAACAAGGCAGATTTTTCATTTCACTGTTATTTACACTTCTATTCCAACAGGCATCTCTGCTGTACTAATCTTTTTCCTCTCTGAAGTCTATGGACCTCGTAGGAGAGATTTGCTGTCTCCTTCTCCTACCTGGTAGCCTCTCTTCCCCGATTTGTCTTTAATTAACACACTCTGTGGGCCCAATAAACCCTGACGTAACCTTTTTCCTATCAAGCACCACTCCCCCCACAGACAAGATCAAGGGCCACACATGCACAGTCATGTCACGTTGACTTTATTGCTTGGCTCGATTTGGAGAAAATACAAACTGTTCAACTGACTCGCGTTTTAAATTAAGAATAGAGAATGTGAAGCTTTATTTTCAGTAAATAGAGCCCACCTCTAGCAATCATCTAAGATATGGTAGCATGTATTTGTTATCTAATTTGACTTTCTCGTATTTGTTCCTTCCATTCCAATTTCTGCAGCTATTTATATCATTCCGTGGCATGTATTTATGAGTACGGTTCAAATCGTTTTTTATTTCTAGATGTAAAAAATACATAAATTGAACTCATGTCACAAATGCAGAGAAAATACTTTATTTTAATAATATATGTGTTTATGTATATAGCTAATGAAATACAAAGGAAAGCGAAGGAGAAATGAGGAGAATAGGAAAGTTGAAAATACAAAGAAGGATCAGAGAGCAAAGGGAGATGGCAAAGAGAGGAAGACTGAGATGGTAGGAGCCAAGTCTTTTTGCCCTCTGCCTCCCTAAGAACTAACGCAGGAATGCATGATGCGCATACAAACGTGTGCACAGGTGCGCATACACACACGTCTTCTCATTGGGTAAAATTTGCCCTCCCACCAGCTGGTTCTCTGCACCTAACAACAAGAATTGCTGCTAATTATTAAAGGCCTGCTTTCTGACAGGTGCGTTGCATTTATAATTTATAAATCTTCCCAACAACTCTATGAAGTCGGAATTTTACTTATGAAGAAACTGAGCTCAGAGCCATCTTGACATTGTTAAGATTACATTGTGGTAGATGTGAGCATCCTTTTCTGAGGTTAAAAAAAAAAACTTTCTTTGCCCTTTGGGAAACACTCTCCTGGCCAGTGTGCACACTCCATCCCTGGTCACCAAGACAGATTTAAACCTCCATCTAGGTTAATGAAGTTCAACTCTAAGTATTTGATTTAAAAGACTCAGAAAGAAGATTTCTTTCCCCTGGATTTGAAAGGGAAATAACATAGATGATGGAGGGGCTAATAGTAGAGACTAAGAAAGACACTAAGCAAGAGGCAAGTCTTCACAACTCCCTTCCGCTCTCGGATACAGCAAAGGCTGCACTTCCCCGTATGGGGAGCCAACCAATCCCTGCCTCCCACATCCCCCAACACACTATTTTTTGCAAGTCAGGTTGATTTCTGTCACTTTCAAGCCAAGGATTCCTGACTAATATTCCTTGTGGGCAAGCAGCTACTTCAGACCTGACGCTAAAGTGCCTCTTCTCCATCTCCCAGTGCACTGCTTTCCTGGAACATGGTAGGTCTGGCAAGCCCCCAACCTGCCACATCCCATTCACACATTGGGCTGCTGTCATGCATAACTCCAACATCTGCCAGTGCCCACTGGTCCTTGGCAAAGCCCAACTTAGAGTCATCTAGCAAAAGCCTGGCGATGGTAGATTGTGGAGTTGACACATTAATAGGGAGTCTGGGTTTTGAGAGTGCACACAGTTGTGCTTGGTGATCGTTGGAGGAAAGAACAGGAATGCTAAGAAGATCATTTAGACAACTATCTCAAAGAAAAAAATCAAGATAAAAGAGCAAGCTCAGGATCTGAGTGTCTCCGTCACTGGCACAGAAGTCTCTAAAGAGGGAAAAAGCCAACATGGTTCAACACTGATATCACGGCACAATTTAAAACAAGAGCGCACATCTAGACCTAGAATCTTACATGTTGTGGGATCTTATAAATCACCTGACTCAATATTGCCAGAACTACAACCCCTTCCCGGTATCCCTAAGCCTTGAGCATCAGCTCTGTGTGAATTATCCTGGTGACAGGAGAATCGCTACCTATAAACAGTCTATCTCATCACCAAGTAGCTCTGGTTATTAGCAAATTCTTTTTGAAATATTGAAAGTAAAAGTAATTAATCCAGAAAGAAAAGTGGGAGAGAAAAAATAAAGAATTCGTAAAGTCCAGGTGATGGGGAAATTCTAGGTTTACAATCAGAACGAAGGAGAGAAAAATTGGAGGGGGAAAGGGTGAAAGATATAATATCTGAGATGAGCAAAAACTTAATGAGTCGTACTATACATTAAAAATATATTTACTTCCCTTGACATTGTTCCCAGAGATACCAGTAAAGTTTAATTTAATTGCCCTCGGTTGCTGGACTGTGTTCCTGAGAGTGCAGTTCTCTGCCAACATTGGACAACCTAAGACCCAGTTTGGAGTTGAGTTATATTAATTTCAAGTCTGCTTCCTCATCAATCCCATTCAAGTTATCAGGGAAGAGACATGGCGATGAAAACAGAACCGGTTATGGACCTGGAGTACAGAACGGAGGCTTGATTACAAAGTGATATAAATAAAGTTACGACAATGAGAGCCTGTGGTCAGAGAGAGACTAACTCTAAGAAAACTCGATTTGATGGTGAATCACTTGAGCTAATTAAAAATCCTAAAAACACCATCACGCCCAGTGACTGCAGGTTGAGTCAAGTGCAGAGAGCAGCAAGTCACAGGGATGGGGCCCATGCAGGTCATTTGCGTAGACATCGTTGTGAGCATTAATTGCAAGCAGTAGAAGCTGCTGTTGTGGGATTAAGCAGGGAAAAAAAGTTCACGAAGAAATAGTGGACACCTCACAGAATTTTGGGAAGGCTGGAGAAACAGCTCTAGACTAAAGCTCAAGAAACAACACTTAACCCCACGGACCATGACACTGGACTATTCTGGTTAAAAAAAGAAAAAAAAAAAAACCTATAATCAAGAGAATGAAGAGACGAGACACAAAATGAGAGGAAATATTTTCAAACTCTTCACCCAACAAGAAGTTAATATCCAGAATACAGAAGGATTTCAACAGCAAAAAAATACATAAGCCAATCTAAAACTGGGCATAAGATCTGAGTACACATTTCTCCACAGAAGATATGCAAATGGCCAAAAAGCAGGCTTTTTAAAGTGAATCTCCCCTTCCCAGACTTTCCAGTGGTCACTACATCAACAATTTCTTATGTGTCCTTTTAGCAATTCCTCTTGCTGAAATACCATTTTATATATAATATATATATATGCGCAACCTTCCAGATCATAAATGGAAACACACTACACCAAAAAAGCAAAGAGCGCCTGGTCCACCTCACTCACGCTACCCAGCCCAGAGTGTGTGCAGGCCACGACAGGCCACGTGTCCCCACAGGAGCCGCACTGCTGACCATCCCCACTCTACAGGTCTGACTTGCAGTCACTAGCCCCTCCAACAGCTAGAGTACAGCACGGAGACTTCACTGCTACCTTTCAGACAAACGGAATCCTCACTGCACCTGTGTCCTCACGTTACTTATATTGCTTATGACTGAGTCAAAATATGATTGTTAATTTTATGTGTCTACTCGATTGGCTCACTAGGAACACAGAGTTGGCTATACATCACCTCTGGGTGTGCCTATAAGGGCATTTCTTGAAGAGATTGGCATTTGAATCAATGGACTGAGGGGAACAGATGGCCCTGTCCACTCTGAGTGGCCATCTTCTAGTCTGCTGAGGCCCTGAATAGAACAAAAGGTGGCGGAAGGGAGAATTCCCCCTTCTGCCTGATTATTGAGCTGGGACATTGATGCCCTTCTGCCCTTGGACTGGGACACACCCCATCAGCTTTCCTGGTTCTCAGGCCTTTGGATTCACACTGTACCACAATCAGCTCTCCTGGGTCTCCAGCTCATAAATGGCTGATTAGGGGTCTTCTCAAGTTCTACAATCTGTGGACCAATTTTCATAATACTATGTGTATGTGCACACACATTCAGGAAATATTGGGAATCCAAACAATACCCGACAGCAGTGAACAAATACAGTATTTTATTATATCAGTTCAGTCAGAGCTTGGCAAATTAGTGCAGCATAGTCTGGTTTGGAGGCTACCTTTAGTTTAATTAAAATCCTTTCTGTTTTCTACACATCCAGGCTTAAACTATTCTTTTCATTATTGTGTATTTCATTCTGCCCACCCATTGACAAAGTAGCACCCTACATTTTAATCTAGCTTCTAATGCATAAATCCCTTTCACATTATCATTGAATATTACATTCATTGGAACAACAGAAGTACCATTATTCATTAAGTGTCTAATATGCACCTATATATGGCCATATGTCTGTACATTCATCCTCAAAGCTACTCTACAGGGCAGGTATTAGTTTCCCATTTTACAGATATTAAAGCTGAATCCCAGAGAAACTGAATGACTTCCCCAACATTACATAGCTAGGATTTGATGGAATGAAGCTTCAAAGCACAATTTGGGCCTAAAAATGCAGGGCTCTTTTCCTTGCCCCTGCCTGCCTTTTATAAGGCAAGCAGCAGGATGTGCCAAGAACAATGGCACCTGGGGAACCTTGGAGGCCCTCTGTTCCAACTTCTTCATTCTACAGATGAGGACACCGTAGCCATCAGGAGGAAATTGCTCCCCGCAAAGCCCACACAGCCAGCCAGTGGCAAACCGGAACCAAAGTCCATGTCTGCCCTTGTCCCAGTCTGACATGAATGGGTAAGACCCACAGCTGCTAAGTGATCTAAAGAGCAGTGCCTGAGAATTAGCAAGGACAAAAGCTCTTCCCCAAGTGCTCTTTCACTTACCATCTGACTTGCTGCGTTCCTTTCTTGGTCCGCACTTTAACTTTGGGAGCTGGATAAAATGCTGATTGTCCCAACTCAGAGTACAAGGTATCCCTCTCCTCATGGAGAGAAATTGGATCAATGGAAAATGGAAGAAATAAAGAGGCTGGCCGTAAACTGCCCACCCTCTATCCCTTTGATTCCTTGCCACATAGACCTCTCCATCCAGCTGCCTGAATGTGCTGATGATGAACAGCTGGCTTCCCCCGAGCACAGGATCGAAGAGAGCAAAGCAAGAGCCACAGTACCTTTTGTGACTTGGCCTCACGTGCTGTTGGCCACATAGAACAACCCCGACAAAAAGTGAGAAGGGACTACACGGAGGCATAAAGGCCGGGACAGGGATCAGTGCTGGCTCACTTGAAGCCTGGCTAATCACGTGGGCTTCCCCAAAACAAGCAACTGGGCAGTCCACACAGTTACTGTCTGCCACCAATCCTAGGCACAAAGCCTGCCTTCCAGGTTTCTGTTGCTTTGATAAAAGAAAAAACTAATTACATATAAAACCATGTTTTCTCAGTTCAAAACTAATGTGTCGAATTACATCTTCTTGGTGCCACAATTCTATATGGACTTGGCCTTGGAGATGAAGATTAGCACATACAAAGCTGGGATTCAATAGAAAAATAAAAGTTTCCATTTTGAGCGTGCTCCTAGGGGTTCCTTGTTCCCCTGGCAGCAATAACTCCAGTAATTGGGGGTGGGAGGTAATCCAGGACTTTCTGAGGGGTTCCCTATCTTCAGAACCAAGCTCATTAGAGATCACTGCTTTCATAATTGACTTTCCCATATCTGGTTACAAATTAAAGAGAGCAAAGATGCCTGAGAAGTTGGCCAGGCCCGTGGCACAGAACCAGAAACCTTATTCTCTTTCTCCCAATCACTTTCCTCATAGGCATGAAAACTCCCAGCCCCATTTTCTTCAAGCCTGACCAGTTAGCTTGACTTTAGTGCTCTGTTTCTTCTCTGCAGGCCAAAATATCTGCCGCACCACTTTTCCTTGTGTTTCTTTTATTCAGGAATGAGATTGCCTCTACACATTCCCAGAAAATAAAAAATGAAGGAGGAAAAGCCCGAACTTCTTATCTGTAATGTTATTCAAAAATAACCAAAGCCATTCTCACAATTCTGAGCCAAGCGCGTAGGAGAGAACAGAGTCAGTTCTAAATATTGAGGATCTGGGGTCCGTGGTGAACTAGATCCCATGAGGTTCCCAGCCTACCCTAAGCAAGAAACAAAACATCTCTTTAAGTTTCCCAGCAAACAAATGTGCATGTGACAAGAGATGTAATCAATAAGTAACTTGATAAAGTGGATAAAAATTGACTCAGGAAAGGAGTGTAACATCTTATTAAGCAAATTCAACCCAGACCACTTTCAATTGGCCTTACCAAACTGCAAAACTCAGAGACCAAAGTCTCTGTGGAAGAAGCTGGATCAATATTTTAAGCCCAAACTCCTTAACTTTGTACTAACAACAAACCAGCAGGAAAAAATGATGTCCTCTAAATTCAAAGACAGAAAAAGGGATGGGGAAAGGAGGGGAGGGGCAAGAAATATGTAGGTTGTAAGTTACACATAACTCCCAAGAAATAAATCTGTCTTTCCTGAACTAGACAAATGCTAAAAATCCACCAGAAACGATCCTTCATGAATACTGAAAGAGGAGAGGAAAATATTCAGGTCACAAATTTATCTGATTGAAAGTCAGGAACTAAGTGAAGCCTGCAAAAGTTTGATTTCTTTTTTATTAATATTGGGGGAGGAAAGAAAATATCCCGAGATTCCAGGCACAGAGGAAAGGGATGCAGTGCAAGCTGCAATTTTTTTTCAAATTGCATGAATACCATCATATAAATATTTTCATTCGCGAGGGAAGTGTGATTCTGTGTGAAAGAGTTCTCATGAATACGTACAAGGCATTCAAAGCACATCTCCATCGGAATCCCAGAAACATTTCTGCCACCCTACCTGAGTACCAGCCTCTTCTTACCTACCCACAATAGCCAATCAAGAAAGCAATTCTCAAAATTATAGTTTGCTGAGAGAGGCTATCAAAGGGCTGAGTCGTGCAGGACTCTGATTGGATTCTAACTTATGGGGGCCATCAAACATCTACTTGTGTGAGGGCCAGACAAAGAAATGAAAAGTAAGAAACAAAGTTGGGATGATAAGCATGATAAATTATCTTATATCCATTTCTCCTCCACCCAGCTACCACTCAAAAAGAAATTACCTAATCAAAACTACTTGAAGCCATTCTAGTTGTAACTGAGTTTATTGTGGATTTACTGAGGACATACTACATTTTAAGCACTGTAGCAGATGAAGTGGGAAAATGCTTATGATAGGTTCTTCTCTCAAGTTACTCCCGACTATCCAGAGAAGTCTGGGTGAATGGGAGGCAGCTGGTGACCACTAGGTCCCCTTGCCGATGGGGATGGAGGGTAACCCCCAATGGGATGCTGCCACTCACATCTTAGGTGTTTACAGATTTGGCTGAGTGGAAAGAGCAAAGGCTTGGAATAGAGTCAAGTCCTGGCCACACCAATAGATTTGGACGAGGTATTTAATTAATCGGAGCTTCATCTATAAAGTGGAGAAAATAATACATCAAGAGGATTTGGGGCAAATTAAAGAAGATATCACAGGTAGGCTGCTAAGAAAATGCCCGAAACCAAGTAGGTGCTGAGTTAATGTCAGCTACTTTACCTCTTTCTATAAAGAAATTCTTCTGTGCAGGACCTCAAGTCTGGCACAGAGCAAACATGACCTCTATCCCCACACTCACGTCTGGTGCGAGGGAACCTGGACACAATAGGAAAGAGAAACTCCCGGGCTTGCCCTGGCCCTGTCAGCTCACCCGCTCACTGATGCAGGACTGAGTGAAAAAAGAATTGCTTCAGAGAGGGGAGAAATTGGATCCAACCCTGAGAAAGATGATTGAGGTATTTCAGAAATTGAAAAGATAATGTGAATAGGCAGTTTCCAAAGTCATTCCTCCTACTTTGTAACTGAACTAGATGGCCTGCTGATCCCTGGGGGAAGGAAGGGCCTCCGGAAACCCTCCCCCCTTTACGCAGACTCCTCGAACTCCCCCCGGAAAGCAGTGGGCAAGGCAGTTTGGAGGATAGAAGAAGAATCAAGACATAGTCCTGTCCCCCAGGGAGCTTTACAAGTACTTCAGGGAGAGGAGACAAATTAAAAGTTATGTGTCTCATACACCAATGCTTATAGCAGCACTATTCATAATATCCAAAAAGTGGAAGCAAGCCGGATGTCCATCAATAAATGAATGAATAAACAAAATGCAGCATACACATACAATGGGATATTTTTCAGCCTAAAAAAGAAATGAGATTCTGATGTATGTTACAACATGGAAAAGCCTTGAAGACATTAGGTCAAGTAAAATAAGGCAAACATAGAAGGACAAGTATTGTATGAGTCCAGTTACATGAGGTACCTAGAAGAGGAAAGTTCATGAAAATAAAAAGTAGAATAGAGGTTACCAGGGACTGAAAAGAGGTAAAATGAGGAGTTATGGCACTGAATTAATAAAAGGTACAGAGACTCTGTTTGGAACGATGAAAAAATTCAGAAATGGATAGTGTAATGGGTGCTCAATATCATAAATATATTTAATGTCACTGTACACTTAAAATGGTTATAATTTTTAAAAATCCTAAAATTCATATGGAACTTCAAATAGTGACATGGACCTGAGTCTCCAAAGCAATAATGAGCAATAAAGGACAAAGCCAGAGGCATCCTGGTTTAAAATTCTATTACAAATCAATAGTACTCAAAATAGCATGGTACAGGCATGAAAACAGACATACAAACCAATACAACAAAATAGAGAACCCAGAAATAAATCTACACATTTACAGTCAATGGATCTTTGACAAAGTTTCCAAGAACATGCAATAAGGAAAGAAAAATCTCATCAGTAACTGGTGCTGGGAAGACTGTACCTTCATATGTGGAAAGAAATTGGACTCATGTCTCACATTATTTATGAAATCAACTCAAAATGGATTTAAATAGTCCTGAAACTGTAAATCTACTAAAAGAAAACTAGAGAGAATGCTTCAGAGATTAGTCTGGGCAATGATTTTTTGGATATGGTCCTAAAAGCACCAACGACCAAAACAAAAATAGACAAACAGTGTTACATTAAACTAAAAAGTTTCTGCACAGCAAATAAAACAATTAACAAAGTGAAGAGATAATCTTTAGAATAGAAAAAAAATACTTGTAAATCATATAATAAGGAATTAATATCCAAAATATAGATGGAATGTAACTCAATATCAGAAAAGCAAATAACCCAATTTAAAAATGGGCAACATAAATAGATATTTCTCAAAAGAACACATACGAATGGCCAACAGGCATACGAAAAATGCTTGGCATCATTTATTATTAGAGAAATGAAAATCCAAGCCATTAGATATCATACCCATTAACACAAATATTATCAAAAAGTTAAAAGCTAACAAAATTTTCTCAATAATGTAGAGAAAAAGGAAACTTTACACATTATTAGTGGGAATATAAACTGGTATACCTATTGTGTAAAACGGTATAGCGATTCCTCAAAATGTAAAAAAATAGACCCACCATATGATTCACTAATCCCTCTTCTGGATATACATTGAAAGGAAATGAAATTTGTAGGTCAAAGAGACATCTGTACCCCGTGTTCATTGCAGCATCATTCATAACAGCCAAGATAGGTAAATATCCATTGACAGATGAATAGATGAAGAAAATGTGGTCTGCATATAGCCAGTGGAATGTATACTAGTCTTTAAAAAGAAGAAAATCCTGTCTTTTGCAACAGGGATAAACCCAGGGGACATAATGCTAAATGAAGTAAGCCAAGCAAGAAGGACAAACACTTCACAGTCTGACTTATATATGGAATCTACAAAAGCTGAATTCATAGAAGCAGAGAGTAGAAGAGCAGTTACCATGAGGGAGGCAGTCAGGGAGATGTTAGTCAAAGGGTACAAAGTTTCAGGTAGACAGGATGACTAAGCTCTGGAGATCTCTTGAGCAGCATCAGGAATACAGTACAGTATATAATAATGTTATATATATATACTTGTGTTTTGGTTTAGATCTAAAATGACCCCAAAAGTCTCCTGTGTTTGGAAGGTGAGTGGACCACGGAGGTGCTATACTTACAGAAGGATTCAGTCATTGATGAGTTCAGTAGTTGAATGTACTGTAGAAGGGCCTGTTCTTGCCCCCGACTCCTCTCTTCTTTCCCTGCTTCCTGGCTGCCATCTGGCTGAGCACCTTTTCCTCCACCATGCTCCTTGGCCACCCTGTTTCTGCCTTGGAATCTACAGAGCATGGACTGAAACCACAAGCCAAAAGAAACCTCTCCTCCTTTAATCTGTCTCAGATATTTTGTCCAGTGATGAGAAAGTAACTAAGACAACTTTCAGTACAAGAATAACAAACTCACTGAGAGAGAGATTAAAGAAACCACATTGTTCACAATAGCATCACGAAAAATGAAACACTTAGGAATCAATCTAACAAAGGAAGTAAAAGACATACACTGAAAACTACAGTACTTGAAAAAGGAGATCGAAGAGGATATCAGAAAATGGAAAGATGTCCCCCATCCTTGGCTGGCAGAACCAATATAGTGAAAACAGCCATACTCCAAAATTGTTTCACAGATTCAGTGCAATCCCAATCAAAATACCAACAGAATAACTCACAGAACTGGAGAAAACTATCCTAAAATTTATACGGAACCAGAAGACACCTAGAAGAGCAAAAGCAGTTCTGGGCAACAAAGGCAAGAAAGGGGGTATCACAATCCCCAATTTGAAGTCGTATTACAAAGCTACAGTAATAAAAACAGCATGGTACCAGCAAAAGAATACACCAGACCTAAAGATCAGTGAAACAGAATAGAAGAAGCAGAAACAACTCCAATCATACTCAGCTACCTTATCTTCGACAAAGGGGCCTAACGTCTTCACTAGAAGAAAGACAGCCTCTTAACAAATGCGGCTGGGAAAACTGGCTTTCCACATGCCAAAGAGTAAACCTAGACCCGTGTCCCTCACCACGCACTAAACTAAAACTGACATGGACCAAAGATCTAAATATTAAAACAACAGAAACATTTAATCTGCTGAAAGATAAAATAGGTAAAACAACTTGCAAATTGCTAAGAGAGTAGATTTTCTATATTCTCACCACAAGCAAGCAGTAAGCATGTGAGGTGATGGGTATGTTAATCAGCTTCATTCTCAATTTAATCATTTCACATTGCGTACAGATATCAAAACATCACATTGTATGCTGTGAAAATCTACAGTTTTGTTAATGATGTCTTACTAAATCTGGGGGCAAATGGATAAAATAGCAAATTTTATGTCTTATATATTTTAGCATAATTTTTTTAAAAGTTATATGTCAATTACAGCATCTGCCCTGGCCACTTCTCCATCTAAAAGGACCAGCCCTGCCACGGGCATTTTATACTGCATATGTGATTTCCTCCACCCCTTGCCATAGGATACAGAACCGTGAGTATTTGAACAAATGAGCCAGTTTATCAGTTTTCTGGGCATAAACGAGATGGCTCTGATATAAGAACAATTCATCTGCCACTTGCTCAAAAGTTTTAATAGAAATGCAAAGAGATGGTGACTCTCAGTAATGGGAGCTCAAGCTGAAAAGTCGTAGCATAGAGAACAGAATCATAATGGACTATGTGCCAGCTAAAGCTGGGAGGACATCAGAAGGATTAGTAAGGAGGCAGGAAAAATAGCTGATGTGTGTTGGACTGTCAACCTATCTATCAAGACCTTGGCAGGCAAAGAACTGCCCAGTCTGAGTAACAAGAAGAAGGTTGGATAAAAAGATTGTCTTCAAAGCTGAGACAGGGTTTAGGGAAATCACTAAGGATGGCGCACTACCTGAGAGTTTGTAGCAGCAGGAATTGTTACCACTCATCTGCCCGAGAGACCAGGGAAAGGAGCTCATCAGAACTAGGAAAGGGAAGCCAAGGGGAGAAGACCGCCTTGGGCAGAAGGTTGCAGCTGGCCCACAGCAACCCAGCAGGAAAAGATCTGGGAGAATATGTTCTCAACCTCCTCCTCTGTCTGTGCCCTCATCTTCTGCTCTGCCTCCACTGGCCAAACCAAACCAGAGCTAGTAGACAATGCACTCGAGTGTAGAGGGGAATTGTCCTTACAGCAGCACTTGGCCAAAGAGAGGTCAAAACGGAGCATGCAGCTGGCACTGGTGAACTGAACCTTGAGGGACTCGGGCGGGCAAGGCCATCACTAGACTGTTACTATAGGCTCCTTCTTCGCCAGTGAACAGTAGGACTTGTTTTAAGCAATTGGGCTCAGATTCATCAGGACCACTAGTTTTTGATCCTTAATATGCATAACCACCCTAAAACCTTCTTCCTGGTTTTCTTTTTCTTTCTTTTTTTTTTTTTTTCTTTTCCTCCTCTGAAAACAACTCACTGGATTTATTCTCTGACGTGTAATCTGTCTGGCAACTTGATACACTTGATTTCCATGTTTTAGCTTCTAGTGATCTTTGTTTTACATGATTTGGCCTCCCGGGGGACAGAGCTGGATTGGTGAAGGTGAAAGATAGATTTAGAGGGGTGAGTGAAGCTATTCTGAGTGGACACTGGGGGAAGCAGGTCAGTAGAGATCATCCAAAGGAGCAGACGGTGGTGGAGAAGAGCCCTGACATGGCAGAGCACAGAGCCAAGCTCACAAACTCTGTTCCCCAAAGACATCTTTAGAGCTTCATTTCACTTTTTCAGTCCCACTTGTATGAAAGCCTGGCTCTGGCTCTGCCTGGATTCCCATACAATTGTCCCCTTGAGCACCAAGATGTCTATGACACACGAGGTCACACATCAAATGCCTCTCTTGTGGACTCCCCATCTCTGGCCTCACTGCAGCTCCCCCAGGGAATCAATGGACCACTACCTGAGGGGGCTGAATGCCTTTTCCTGGCTGGTAGACCATCTATCATTTAAGACGCCCTCTTCCCACTGAACTCACCAAAGATGGAGGACCAGGAAGCCTCTCCTCCACCCTTTTCATTCTGTCCCTTCACCATCCCAAAAACCTCTACACCAGACTTGGAAAGTATTCAAAAGGTTCTTTACTGAAAAGTTAGGACAAGTTGCAAAAGGGAATTATTATATAGGAGAAGACCAGCTAAAGTTAATAACTCAATCTTTCCCCAACATCATCTAAAAAGAAATGCAATATGTGTTTGTTTGTTTTTTTTCTCAGCTCCATCTTGGGAGCCAAAAACAAGAGTAAAAGAGTCTTCTTATCTTTGAATGGCTGACCCTTAGTTACCATAATGAATCTTTGTAGAAAGGTTAGGCTTAAATTTTTTTTCAGGGTTGGGGACTTAGCTCAGTGGTTAAAGTGCCTGCCTCGCAAGCACAAGGTCCTGAGTTCGATCTCCACCACCAAAAAAAGGGGGAAAAAGGATTAAATTTGTTTCTTCTGTCAGGGGAATGGAAGTGGTATAGTCACTTCCACCAGTGGTAAGAAGGCCCAAAATGTATGGGCAACCCAAAAGAAATGTAGCGCTTGTGACACAAAGCCAAAATCAAACCCCACGTCCCAAGGAAGGAGAGATCATTGCTCACTGTGGTCAAGAGAACTCCAAGCCGAAGGCTCTAATAAACATGCCGTGTTAAATCACCTCTCAGCATCCTGACAGCCAGTGGAGGAAAATCCTAACACAAGATAACTGACTCAACTATGGAGGGCAAGGAGGAGTTAATTTAAATAGACTCACGAACTATTTAATCTGCAATTGAAAATTCTACAACCAAAACATGTGGAAAGCAGCTCTGTAAGCAATATGTAACAGAGTTTGCATCAAAGAGACTCTGCTGTCTGCCTCTTTCCCAGGAGAGAAGAAAGTAAAAGCATAAAAGATGCCCTCTGTGTCTTTGATACTCTGTACTTGCCTGTGTGTAAAACGGTATGTGTGCAACAGTGTGTGTGTCAGACAGTATATATAAGAGAAAGTGTGTGCGTATGTGTGTGTGTCGGATACTGCATGTGCATATATGCTGCGTGTACATCTGTGCCTTTGGCACATGTGAGTGTAAAAGAGAACAATTCCAACCAGACGGCCTCATGAGATGACACATTCAAACCATACTGGAGATTAAGAGCGACAGAAAGAGGACACTGGCAATGTAGTGAGCTGTCCAATCTGCTTCTTGGGAGACCCTTTCTCCCTATTAAGCGCAGTGACATCACTACCCAAGACTATCTCCACTAACAATGGCCATAGGGTGGGTCTAACTTGTGGGCAAAACAGGCAGACATCTGGGAGGTAAAAAGGGACCCAGCTGCTCCTCCAAATTTTGTCTCCTCCATTAATCTGCTGCAGTGTCCCAAATTCGCACCAGGAAATTTCAATTCTGTCTACGGATGATCTCCTCTGTCCAGAGCAAGTCTGTGTGGGTAATTCTTAAGCTTCAGCAGGAATCATCTGAAGATTTGCTAAGTCACAAGGACTCAGCCCCACTGCCAGTTCCTGGCTCAGCAGACCTGGGGTGGGACCTGAGAATTTTCATTTCTAGACATTCCCAGTTGGTACCGCCTATCTAGGGACCACATATTGAGAACCCCCAGCCTACATGGAGAGACACCAATGGCTTCATTGAACTGGCAGGGCAGGCACAGAAGTGACAGGATGCCAGAGCTGTAAATTTTGACAGTAGAAACTGAGAAAGGCAAACTGGGGTTAGGTGTGCCACACAGTGCAAACTGCACCATCCCATTCTGAGGAGGGAAAAGGACATGGTGGGGAATCAGGTGGGACACCCCCCAGTGTGGCACTAGGGCCAACAGTTCTTATTTGTGTTTGCCGTTCATGTCCAAAGCTGTTTCTCCTGAACACTGCAAGTGAGAGCTTCGCTTGCGACTTCCAGACATCTGTTTTCCCTTTGCGTGTTTCTCATTCTGATTCCTCTCCCCACACCCCCTCTTGTCTCTCTCCATCACAATGCAGCTACCCAGAAATAGAATTCTGACAAGCTCCAGGAAAATCCAAAGGGTCCACTCAGCTTAAACTACAATTGAAAATCCTCTTGTTTGATTCACCCACTTTGAAACAGAGAGCTCATGTTCCTCAGAGTGGGAGACAAAAGGCCGCCCCTTCCCCCAAACCACATGTCTGTGTAGGATTGCTTCAAGACTGCAATTAGAAAAAGCTCTTTAGATTTCAAAAATGGATTTCTAAATAGTCCCTATGGTACTGTTTTGGTTTTTTTTCCCCAGACAGAATAGCTTCCAAAGGTCCAGTTAGCTACTCTTTTGTATATTAAGGAATTTTTTTAATCTATCAAAAGTATTTTGTGGGTCAGACCAGGAACGAGGACAGATCTCAAAAGATCAGGAATAATTGGCTGACTGGCCAAAGACCTTCTGCACAGCCTGATACCTGTACAAAGAAGGCAGCATTGATCTAAAGTACATAACACAAAAGACGGTGGCCTCATAAAGTAGTGGGACTTCCTGGTACGGGAATGACCACATAAACTGATACTTGCCTCAATCAGCAGCTCTTTGGGCCTGATCCTGTTTGGGGCAGCTCTCTGGGGAAAACGCTAAAGCTGTAAACCCAAATTCCCCAGGCCCCATTCCCCACCCCGGCATGGAGCCCCTCTGTGCCCACATGGTCACTTGCCCCTGCTGAAGTGCTCACAGTGACCTCCCTCAGCGGCCTTCCCCCATCCACCAAGCTGGACTGCTCATAGCAGTGTGAACAGAACCAATGCACCTCCCACACACACATGTACACGCATGCACATATACACACAAACACACACACCTTTCTCATCCTGGCTCCAGTAATCATGAGATGTGTTCCCATAACAAAATCACCGTTCTGTGTATTGCTTGGCATTTACAGGAACACCCTGTCAGGTTTCCCCAAAGCCATAAATACTCTTTCACGAAGGTCCCCCTTTACAGCCCAGTGCGGAGGAACTCAGCCATCTGCTTTCAGATTTCAACCGTTTTCACTTATCTCCCACTTTGTTTTATGGGAGGGGATTAGGCCTGGATTTCCTCAGGTGCCTGAGTTTTATTCTACCACCAGTCAGTTTTTCCATCTCTGGCCACATGTGGAGGCTGATAAGCGGAGCTCACACAAGCATCCTGCCTAAAGAATGGTCCTTGTCAGTGACCTTTAACCTCTTTGGTGTTGCCTATTATGAACCACATCTTTCACTCTCTTGGGGACAAGTTTAAAGAAATATCCTGCTCCAGAATGAAGATGAATGTTGCCAGTCAGCAAATCACATGGCTGGAGAATCGCTCAGGACAAAGGACAGTTCATTGTTGATGATTCTTAGCTTCTGAGTGGACAAAATAGCTTTCAGACAAATACGGATATACCTTGACCAACAGCAATAGTGTCCTTGACTGGAGATGTGCAGCCTCCAAGTCTTCCACCTGGATGCTGGCAGGTGTGTGGTGGGTACAGACAAAGTCCCAGGAGAGCTCAGACCAGAGTTTTCAAACTGCGGTACTTGGACCAGCAGCAGGAGCAGCTGAGAATATGTTAGAAATGCAAATTCTCAGCCCCACTCAAGACCTATTAATCAGAAGCTGCATTAATAAGATCTCCACATGATCTAGCAGCACATCGGAGTTTCACTGCGCTGGCTTAACATTCAGTGTGGGGTGAGACCTGGGAGTCTGAGCATCACAGTGGGAAAGGAGCACCCTGCATCTGAAAAGTCCTAGATTACAGTCTCGATCGTGTTCCCAGATGACAATCTGGGTCAGTCACTTGGCTTCTTAGGACACCCATAGAAGAGGACCCCTGGCTTTGAAACTTGACTGTACAATTAGAATCATCTGTAAAATTCTGTATAATTCCTATGTCCACATCCCATCTCCAGAGATTCTCTGTTAACTAGTATCAGTGGTAGCCTGGACATTGGGATTTTCAAAAGCACTCCAGATGGTTGTGATGTGCAGACAGTGTTGAAAACCATTGCACTAGATGGCCTTTAAATCTTACTAGCTCTACAACCCAATTATCCAGCCAGTTCTATGGTTCTCGGTAAGTGTCAGAGGTTAGAAAAAAATTAAGAAGACTTACAGCTAGGACAATACCTAGAACCTGATCTGTTTCATTACAACACTGATTTAAGTGAGTTAAGAATAACAATAATAATTGAAAGCTCTGGTAAGTTAGGTTCCAGTTCACTGAAGTCTCACTCTAGGATACTTCTTTTAGTAAGTTTCATATTTCATACAGGGAGATTCACAGCATGGACTCTTTCTCATCAGTATCTCTGCTCTTAAATTTTATTTAAGCAAGCTGATGACTTGCCTATCTATTTTGTCCTTTGAAGTCAACTTATAAATGTATAGTGAGTGCTGCCCTCTAAACCAATTTAAGAGCTTCAAATTCACATGTTCATTTCAACTGGAGGAAGACATTAAAAAAAAAAAAAGATGAGCTGTTATCAATATCCCTTTGGAACCACTGCATTGCAATTCATGCCTTCCTATATGGATTTCTTGCTGTTTTATTTGGGGAAAGACACTGTGGTTTTGGTTTCCACTGACTGACCTATTTAGCTTCTCCACTTTGGGTAAGTTTAGCCAGATGAATCAATTTCTATAGTCTTCTCTGAGTTGTCACTTTCAGTGACAAGCAGAAAATTAAAATTTGCAAGCCATTAGCTGTTAAGATGGTACATGAGATTTAAGATTTGTTCTAAAAAACTTGTCAGATGAGGGATTATTTTTTTAACATAAGCTCTCCCTGAATACATGTGGCACATTTTAAGGAGTGTTTGAATGAATTTAACAGGAATAAATGCATCTCAGCTTATGAGAAACTGAGTCATGGTGAGCAGAGACATCAGGACAGCCCCCCGCCAATTTCTTTCCAAGCGCTTCAATGGGGGAGGCTGCCCTCTGTGAATAGCTGCTTCTTTCCTTTTCTGTCTGAGGACTGGTTTTCTTTGGTTTCCCATTCTCATGATGAAAGACAGCACCACACCATATTTTAGTTTATTATACCCAAGTCCACAAGCATCTGGCCCCCAGTCAACATGTTTCTCTCAGACATAGCTCCAAATTGCAAGACAGACAATTCAATGACCTTGCACAGGTCAGGTAGCCACACTTGTTTGCCTGTTGTCATGTTAGGTGGAGGGAAAAATATGGCTATTATCATATCCCATGCTGGAGAATAAGAGCTCAGAGGAAAGAAAACATTGATAACTGGGCAGATTCTCCCAAAAGAAGTTTGCCGCCATTACCTACCTACTTGAATAATAGAATTGCTGCACAATGGTCTCCGAGACCCACCATTATTCCTCCAAGGTGCCTCTCAGAGATACCGTGCCTACCTCAGCCCTGCATGCCTCACTTCGTAGTGGGAGAGGAAATACATGGTCCCGTGGTCTAGACTGTCTTAAGTATGACTTGTATGACAATGACTGACAATAACAATTACGATTCCCTCTTCACCTATGGAATTAGAATTTGCAATTAGGCCCATACCCATCCAGGAAAAAATTTTTTTTTACATTTCTCAGCCCCCTTATATTCTATGCACTATTTCACTAAGTTACCATCACCAGGGTTGGAGCTGAAGTGCTAAGTGCAACTTCTGAACCATGCTCCTAAAAAGAAAGAGCACTTCCTCTCCTCTTTCTCCTACCCTCATCCTGCTGCTTACAACAAGGACATAACAACTAGACATCCTGGACATGAAGATAATGGAACACTCTTAGGTTAGCATAGCAATAACACAGAAAAAGCCTGGCCTCCTGGTGACCTCAGAGGGCAGAGCCACCAGATCAGCTCTACCTTTAGAAGAGGGAAGTATAGATCTGCTTTGTTTATATCTATTTTTTATTTCTGTCACATTCTGTAGAAACTATATCCCAACAAATACCAGACCTGTAGTGCTACAGTATAATTTAGAAACTATCTGGTCCAACTCTTCACGGCACAAATGAGGGTTTAGGGGACCAGAAGAGAAAATAACTGCCTCATCACTCATTTGGGACCAGACCAGGTCTTCCAGTCCCTCCCCATTCCATTCCAATCCCAGGAACGTTTTCTGTCATACTATATTGGTCTTCTGTACTAAGTAGGTAATGGCTATTTAGCAGCTGTATTAGTCACTTTCCCATAACTGGGACAAAGTACCCAACACCCACAACTTACAGGAGGGATTTATTTGGGCTCAGTTTCCAGTAGATTCAGTTAATAGTCTGCTGGCTCCAAGGATGAAATGGCATGTGGGAAGGACCTGGCAGAGGAAAGCTGCTGCTCATCCCATGGCAGCCAGGAGGCAGAAAGACGAGGGAAGAGCTGGAGACAAGAATATGCCATTCCAGGTCATGTCCCCTGTGATCCACCTCCAACAGGCCCCACCTCCTAACAGGACATTCACCTAGTGAACTCAACTATAGATGAATCCACTGGTGAGTATAACACTCCCATGATCCAATCATCTTCCAAACGCATGAGACTTTTGAGGGATATTTTAGAGTTAAACCACAACATTCTACTCCTGGTTCCCAAAAGACTCTTGTCCATCTCATTATACAAAATGTACTTAGTCCATCTCTAAGAATTTCCAGTCTTACTAGCTTCAGCACTGCTGAAAAGCCCAAGGCCAATGTCTCCTCTGAGACTCAAAGCAAACTATTAGCTGTGACTCCCCATAAAAATTGGAAAATACTTCCAATATATAAAGGCACAGAGTAAATACTCTTATTCCAAAATGGAGAAATGAGGAGATAAGAAGGAATCAGACCAAAGCAATACTGAAACAAACCCAGCAGGGCAAACATTAAATCTTGTAGTTCTATGTCCAGCACCAGGGCAAGTTTTAGCAAGATATAAATTCCAAAGATCTTGGGCAGCCCTACCCCATCACATTGCCAGTTGCAGACCACACAGCCTCTGTCTTGGCTGCCTGTGCTCACTATATGCAGGTTTCCTCAGCAGACAATCCATGTTCCTGGCAACTCTGATTTCCTGGGGTTTCCTTGCATCTTTGGCTTTACTCTTACAGCTTCAAGCACTGCTCTTTCAGGGGTACATTGTCTGCTGTCCTGGGCATCCCTTTGAAATCTGGGTGGAAGTCTCCATGATCCCACAACTATGGCATTCTGTATTCCTAAAACACCGGCACCATGTGGATGATGTTAAGCTTTGCTGTTAGCTCAAGCAGTAGCCAGGCTCACTTGAAACATGGCTGCAGTGACCTCTGAGTGCCTAGATTAATGGTCACAGTGAAATGAATCCTAAGTAACCAATTCCTAGGCAACTTTTCTCAAACAAGGATCTCAGGGACTCTCTCATCAAATGAAAGCTGTATAGTTGTGCACCCTTGAGCCTGTGAAGGATGGGGTCTTGATGACTCCTGCGATACTTCAAGCCATCTTTTCTGTTGTCCAGATGCAAAGTACTTTACTTCTTTTTAATGCTAATCTTTTCAGGAACCACACTTTCTATGGCCCCAACTTTGCAGATACTTCCTTCCTGGGCAAGCTGTAAGTTTTTCAAATCATTTAACTCTCTTTTTTCCATTATTTTCTCTGTCCTAAAAGTAGCCAGCAGTACTCAGGCCTCAGCCTGAATGTTGGATTGCCTTGAAACTTCCTGCATCAGATCAATTAGTCTGTCACTGTATTAGTTACCTTTTTGAGTCAATGGTTTGTAAAAGAGCAAATTTAATACAGGACATTTATAAGTTACAATATTCACCCATAAGCTGGGCATAGGAAGAGTGCCAAATGTGTGTCTATGCACTGGAGACCCAAAAGATCCAGTCAAGGGCTGGCAGCCCACAGCACTGTCCATGTATGTCTGCATCTGCAGATGATGGCTGGATAAATCTTTACTGGAACCAGGATACAATGCTTACAGCAGAGATGAAGATCAGAGCTCTCCTGAAGCAACAGCAGCCATCCTCAATGACTGCAAGGCCCCAAGTTCCTTCCTCAATGAGAACAGTCAAGTTCCTTTCAGGAGAACCAGCTGCAGCAGAGCGTCTCCTGGGAAACAGCCCGCCACAATTTTCTGGTTCCATTCTCTTTTATGTTGCATCAGCAACAATCCTCAGGTGGATCCTCTATGCCCAGAACCCACCAATTCAGTCCAGCTGGCCATTCTGACTCAAGTTGACCATAATAATAAGTCCACCACAGTCACCCTTAATCTCAGTCTCCTGCAGTCTCAGGATATAGCCAAAATGAGGACAAATTTTTGGCCAGAATATAACACACATGGACTCTAGTACAAATGCCAGTGGACTCTAGTACAAATGCCAATGTAGTCCTAAAACCACCCAAGCCTGTCTTCTACTATCTTCTTTCCTATCAGCACTCTGGTCTTTTGAACTCAGATTAGAATTGCCCATAAGTCTCTGTTTAGAGCATCCTAGGGCTTCTCTAGATCATGTCTCCAAATCTTCCTAAACTCCTCCCACAAACTACTAAGAACTTTTAAACCACATGGTCAGATACAGTCACAGCCACGACCCCACTCGTGGTACCAAAGTCTATGTTAGTCAATTTCCTATCTCTACAACAAAATATCCAATACACAACTTAAAAGAAGAGAGGTTTATGTGGGTCCCAGTGGGCTCAGTTTCCAGTGTATTCATTCCACAGTCTTCTGGCTCCAAGGCAGAAACAGCATGGTGGAAGGATCCAGCAGAGGAAAGCTGCTGCTCACTTCATGGTGGCCAGGAAGCAGAGAGAAAAGAGAGGATCCAGGGACAGGAATACACCCTTCCAGGTTACATTGCCAATAACCCACCTCCAAACCATGCCCCATCTCATAACAGCATGCTTAGTTACTGAACTCAACAATAGATGAATCCGCTAATGAACATAGTGCTCCCATGATCTAATCACCTTCCAAACACATGAAACTTTTGGAGGACATTTTGATTACAAACCACAACAGCAAAGTACGCTCAAATTTGGTTTTTAAACAATTTTTCCTACATACTAGATAATGTGTGCATGAAAAAATGACAACTCCTCCTTATGGAGGAATCAACTCTGGATCTAAGTCTGCTTACTTTTATTCCCTTGCAGCTAACACTTTAGATTCTCACTCTATCTTCACTCACTCAAAGCCAGATTTAGCATAAACTGGTGCTGTGGGTCATGAAGGAAGACATTTAATCTCCCTGAGTCTTCCATTTCTCCTTTGAGAAATGAAATTGGACAAGATCCTTTTGACTCTTAAATTCTAAAGTTCTTTTAAGGTTACAGTCTCTCCAGTCTAATCCTGACCCCCCCTCCAAAAAAAAAAGTGATTTCTTTTGAAATCATTTCCCAGTTTCAAAGGACAAAGTTAAGCTTTTTACCATAAAGGCTTCAAGTACCCTATATCCCACACTTCCCACTGCCCAGGCCTCAAGAAAGCCCTCAGGGAACAGAGGAACGGGGTAAGGGCGTCAGAGTGTCATGAGCTGACCACGACACCTCATGTTGTCCTAACCCTTTATTTGCCCTTTTCCTTTTGTTTGTTATTTTGTGGAATAGGATGGAAACAGCTATGATTCACGGTCCCCCAGAGTACATCTTGGAAGTTGGGGTCTTCCAGAGCAGAGGTGGAAATAAAGCAGTGAAAATCCACATTTGATCTTTCATATAATTTGCCCTTCCTGGTGTTTATGATAATAGAATTTGGGTTTGGAACTTTCCTTTTCACCGGTTTTGTGGGGAAGAAAAACACGTACAGAATCCCCGAACACACGACACATACACACTCACATACACACACACACACACACACACACACACACGATTTGAACATACTCCACCTTGAATCCATCACTTGTTTTTGGTGACAGGTAAGAATTCAAACACTAAACCACCAACACAAGTCATTTCTCACTTTCAGAAAATAACTAAAAATACAGGGAATGAGATCTGAAAAAAATCAGATTCTCCAAATACTGCTTGCTTCTACCTATTTATAAGGATAAAGAACAAAAGCACAGAAGAAAAATCAAACCAACAGGCAACGATGTCTACAGACATCTATTTCCTGCTTTTAAAAATAATTTTAAATTAAGCCTTTACATATTTGATATTTTTGAGTGCTGCTCACACTTTAGATCCTCATTCTTACCTCTATTTCCTGTTTGCAAAGCCAAATGGAGCCTCCAGATCCTTTTAGGGGAAGGGAAGGATTGATACTAAACCACCAGCAAAGCTAAGACATCTCCTACCAAAAGAAATTATGAGACACCTGAAGAGGGTTCATAATCTGTAAAATGTCACCGGTGAGGTCAAACTCAACCCTCCATCAGAACTGGGGAAGACAAGATAAGTAGCTAAGTGCTCTCCATCTGCTCTGGAGCAGAAAAGGCACCTGAATTAAACCATGTAACAGCCCCTGCCCTGGAGAGCTTCCCAGGAACAAGGTGATCCCCTGTGTGCTTCTGGTCTCTCCTTTCCCAGCTGGCCTCCCAGGCCCTAGGAAATCATGAGCCCTTGTCCATCAGCCTGAAACCTGGAGGAGGAACAGAGATGCCAAGATGCGACTCAAAGTGCAAGCCCAAAGTGCAAGCTCCTCCCACTTGGTGGCGGGGAGTCACAAAATCCCAGGCTCTGCTAAAGGAAAAATAGAGGTATAAACATCACTTGGTTTAGTGATAAGAGTCTCAAAGGAGGGCTGACTTATCTTTTCTCTCTTGAAAATAACTCCCTCTCTTTCACAGTGAGAGGCCATCCATCGTGCCCCACATGGCTAATACCAGGAGGGAGAATCATGACATACATCCTGGAGCACTTAACACACATTAGTTCATTTAATCCTCCACAACCACTTAAGACACATGAGTGTTATCCTCATTTTACAGATTTAGCGAGGTTAAGTGGCTTGTGCAATATCGTATGACTCTATCAGTGGTGAAGTCAGAATTCCAACCCAGATCTGAGCTCTTCACCACTAAATTACACAACCTGGCAGAGCACAGAAGAGTCACCCATGAAGCAGCTGTTTTTGGGCCCAGGCTCGGACGCATACAGTCATTCCTCTACCCATGTGGGATTGGTCCCAGGATGCCCTGCAGATACCAAAATGCATGGATGCTCAAATCTCTTAGATAAAATTGTATAATGTTTGTATATGTCCAAGGCCCATCCCTCCTACACTTTAAATCATCTCTAGATTACTTCAAATATCTAATACAAAGTAAATTTTATGTAAATAATTGTTGTGCTGCATTGTCAGGGGAATAATGACAAGGAAAAAAAGCCTGTACATGTTCAGTACAAACGCAATTTTTTTCCCAAGTATTTTCTACCTACTGTTGATGAAATCCATGAACCCAGAAGCCACAGATGTGGAAAGCCAATTGCACTGCTGTCTTTTACATCCCAAAACAAGGCCTCTGACAGGCTCTGAGCAGTGGGACAGCCTGTGACCTCCCACTTGGGAGTTGCTTTTCTTCTGACACTTTCACTACTAAAATTGCTAATCAAGCTAATGAATTTTTTTTGGTGTTCTGGTTTGAATACTATTTTAAAGAACACAAAACTCTAGGAACTATCGATTGTTCTATAAATGGGTTTCTCTACACATATCTGAAAAGGTTTAAAAAAGGTGAATGCATGACATTGTCTTTTTCTCTTGTCACATAAAATCTCTCTAAAATGACCTGTCATTTCCATGCCTCTTAGATTTGCAGCCTTTCCTAAAAAAAAAAAAAAGCAAGACCTCCTTTGCAAAGGGCAGCTCAAATTTCAAAAATATACCAGGAAGACGTGTATGTCTGCACCCTGAGTGAAGGCTTTGGTTTAATGAGTCGGTCTATTTGCACCAGGGTGCACTTGGGCAGAGATCTGGGGGGACTGTGGCAGCTCCTACCCACACAGCCTCCACTCCAGCCCCTGCCCCTTGTTCCACCAGTTGATACCAACTACAAATGACTGAATGACAGTGTTTCCCACTGAAGGAACTGTCTTTAAGAAAAAAAATTATTCTTATTCCCTTGAGAGAGTTCCTTCACGTTTCAAAGCTAATAGGTTAAAAAATGCAAAAGAGGCCAAAGCCATCACTAAGCAATGTTAATTAAACTTGAATCAAATTACTAATTAGGGATAAACCCAAGAAAACAAAACTTTTATTTATCCAAATCGAAATCTATGTGTGAATTTCAAGTTGAATTCACATCATTTAGCCTTTCAACCATGAGTCACAATACAATTGAGGCAAGTGCTTATTAAGGACAAGCCGCTCCCAGGATGCCATTCAGTGCAGCCAGATTCCAACATTCCCTTCAGAGGCGACATTTCAAACTGAGAGGATAACATATTAAAATAGCCTCCACTTTCATAAATTCAACCTTGTCAGTATTTGTGAACACTGAATTCTGAAAATCACATCATAAATAAAAATTTAACAAGCTGCCACCTCTGCTTTAAACTCAGCCATGGACCATAAAAAAAAAATTATGAAGTTACATCTCTCCAAGATGTTCCCAGTCTCCCGGACCAAGGAAGTCCTAGTAGATCAAAGAGGAAAGCATATAGTCCCAATCTTTTCTAGCAGCCCCAAGAAGCTTCCATATCTTATAATTCCCCCAGCTTTGCCCTTGAAATGAAACCTAGAAGCTGACAGACAGCAGCAACACACATTCAGGTGCAAAGTGATAACGGGCGTAACAACCATTCCCAGGTGCTCCTGGTGCTCAGGTGCAGTCCCAGGGACTTCTCTCCTCTTCCAGCCGTCCTTATTGAGTTAGTGGTGACTCAAAGACTCAGGGAGGGGACAAGGGTGTCAAGAGCACCTGGAGACTCAAAGAAGAAGCTGCAACATTGTATTAGCTAGGGTTCTCTAGAGGAACTGAATTGACAGAAAATACATGTATAATTACGCAATGGGATTAGATAGGCTTACAGGACCAGAGGTGGGAAAGTCCATAATGACCAGCACCAGAAGATCTGGTAGCTGCTCAGTCCAAGAAGATAGAAGCCACAGAACAGGAAGGATCAAGGATGCAGCCCCATGCAGGGTTGAAGGCCTGGACGCTCAGTGGAGAGTCACCAGTACAAGTTCACAAGGAAGGCTGAAGAACCTGGAGACCTGGAGACCAATGTCCAAAAGCAATGACAGCAAAGGATGCACTCACTCAAGAAGACTGGAGTTCTCCAAAACAGGCACACTTCCTTCTTCTTTCCTTTTTTAATCCATCCAGGCTATAAGCCTCTTGGTTGGTGCCACCCACAACCAGGATGGATCCTCCCTGTCAGTGTTCTGGCCAACATGTCAATCATCCACAGACACGCCCAGCACAGAGCTTTATTAATCTGCAAGGCGATTCTTACTAGTTGATATACCACAATAATGTTCACATCGTGTTAGGTTTCTATCAGTATAAAACATACCTGAGATAATCAACTTATAAAGAGGAAAGGTTATTTGGGCACTCCATTTTGGAGGTTTCAATCCTTGATCGAGTGGCTTTATTGCTTTAGGTCTGTGGCAAGGCAGAACATTGTGGCAGGAGCACAAGGTAGAGAAAAATCACTAAACTCACGGCCAAGGAGCAAAAAGAGGAAGAGATGAGTTTCCACAGTCCCCTTCCTGGGCTATGCCCCCGATAACCTGAAGACTCACACCAAGCCCCACTTCCTAAAGGTTCCACCACCACCCAAAAGCACCAGGTGGGAAGCAGGACCGTACCACATGGGCCTTTGGGTGACTAAGCAGACATGAAGTGCATTCATTCATTCTCTTAGCATTGACTTACCAAGGTCTCCCTGTGCCAGGAAATAGTGCATACAGCATACGGACTTATGAGTAGCATGGTGACCCAAGTAGGCTCTTGGGGCTACCCTTGGAAAATGCATGATAAGAACAGCATGG
Source organism: Hystrix cristata (assembly GCA_004026905.1). Lineage (NCBI taxonomy): Eukaryota > Metazoa > Chordata > Mammalia > Rodentia > Hystricidae > Hystrix > Hystrix cristata. Next base: position 286,816 of record PVJO010000116.1, read on the forward strand.
AGAAGGAGCAAGTCAGCCTCCATTTGTGCCTTGAGGTTGTCCGCCCCTTTATTCCTCTCCTCTCTTTAGTGGCATACCTCTTTCTCTCCCTGCCCTAAACCTGATTTAAGGAAATCACTCTCCATACACTGACTCATTTCGCACCCACCTCAAGTATGTATGGGACTCAGGGGCTGCCGGTGCCCTCATGCTTCAGAACAGCCTTGGCAGAAGAGCCAGCATGAGCTCAAAAAGCCTCTGCCCTGCAGCTGCCACAAGCTTGCCACCTCTGTGGGTAAAAGTCCGAGTGCTCACAGTTGTCCTCCAAGCCCAGTACCATTTCCCGCCTTGCTGACCTCCCTGGCCTCAACTCCCACCTCGCTCTGCTCCTGTTCCCAGAATAGGCCAGCCAGGTTTCCATTCCAGGGTCCTTACCCTGGCTGTCCCCTCTGCATACTCCTCCCTCAGAGCAGCAAGGCCCCTTACCTACCTCCGCTAAGTCTTAGCACTAATGACACTCTTGGTGTTTATGCTTTGGATCCTAATATGCACCATGTGGTGAACACACGGTCCACACCACCATGCACTGCCTCACCACAGGCCCAAAGGCAGCAGGGCCAGATATGGACTAAAGCTTTGAAACCATGATGCAAAACAAAACTTTCTTCAAAAAAGCTAACATACTCCTTAAGGCTTTCTTCAACTGCTCCATTTAAATTACCAGTCCTCCAATCTCCCTACACATACACACACACACCATATTCTCTGACTTTCCTGATTAATTTTTCCAGAGAAATTGTTGCTATCTAGAGGCCAATTTTGATTAACACGGGTCTCACTTTAACTTGCTCTTAAACACCCAGCAGAAAAACATAACAAAAAGATACATAAAACACTACCATAGCTGGATGTGGTTCTTTTCTCCAATCTACCTTTCCATTCTAGTGCCATGCTTTGGTTATACACGCTTTAATTTCTTGGGAAGTTTGCTTATTCTCACCTAGAGGATGCCAAGCTTCAAATGATTATACAGATGGAACCAGCTGCAAATATGCCAGCCTGCTTTCACTGGGACCCACTGGATCGACTTGTGAAGGGAGTTCATAACTGCTAGACTACAAAATGACATCTATGCAGGGCCCTTCAGATGAGCTCTCCAGACGTCACTGACTGCAGTCTCCCTGACACCGACCCTTCTCAGCTTGAAGCAGCTAAATGGAAACTTCACCCTTTCTCCCCTAACCGCAGTTAGGGGTACTTCTTCAGAGGGGGGAATATTATAGACAGCGAAGTAAGGTAGAAATATTATAGGCAGTCAGACAGGGCTGGGCCCTCATTGGAGTCAATACACAAGAGGAGAATATGCTACAACTCTGGCTGGAGGCGCATCCACTGAAGGTCAGGACTCAACATAAGGCCGAGGGATACACAATGACCTGAAGATTACACTCATCTGATCTGATAAAGTCTAGGTCACCCAGATGGGCGACCAGGACCTCCAGATCCACCCCATCCTGGACTATCTTTATTCTTTCCATGTTCATTTGCTATGTGACCTTCTTCCCCATTGGATAAATGTTACCTAAGTGACCACACTTGTAATATTATTGGTTAATCATCATTTTGACACACATTGTACCCACCTCTCAATTTTGCGCTATAAAACTTCCCCTGAAAAGTGGGCTCATTGGCAACCCACTCGGGTCCCCTCCTGTCTCTCAGGGGCTCTCTTTCTCTTTCCCAGTAAATTTCCTTCTCTTAAAAAAAATTGTTGCTATCTAAAACATGATCTGATTATGAGTTTTATTTATTTTCTCTTCACCATCCCTAATTGAATGCTCCAGAGGGGAGAGGCATTTGTCCATTTTATTCACTGCTGTACCTAGTCCTTGGGAAAGGGCTCAAACATGGTGGCACTAAGTGAATGTTGATTGAATAAATAATTACGGAAAGAACTTACTTAAAACAGGTTTCCTTCATGATTCTGTGGCCTCCTATCACCTTTCTACTGGGACATAATATGGATGGACCTCAGCTAGGCAGTGAATCAGAATGGAGCCAGTGAGCACACTCCCCACTGCAGAGACCAGAGCCGCCTCAGTGAGGCAAATCCACACACTGCTCCCTGGTGCAGTGGGGGCGGGGCATAGGCCCACCCTCCAGGTGTGTGAGAAGATGCTAACCCTTGCAGATCATCAGGGAAATGTAAGTCAACACCACTATGAGACAATACCTCACACCTGTTAGAACCGTTAGTAGGAAAAAATCAAAATACAAAATACCACATGGTGTCTCTTAGATGAGAAACCCAGTTACAAATACAGAGCAAAAATAAAAGATAATAGGAAGAAGGGAGATAGGTCTTTCTCAAATGGGAAGAAGATTAAGAGATGGAGAGAAGAGGGAAGGAGAGGGAAAGAGGATGGAATTAAGATATGTTGCATACATGTACCAACTCCACACAAGGAATATAAACATGGACTGCTAACACGTACTAATAAAAATAAAAAATTAGTGTTGGCAAAGTTGTAGAGAAAAGAACTCTTGTCACTGTTGATGGGATTAGTACTTAAAACCACTGTGGGAAACAGTATGGAAGTTCTTCAAAAAGTTAGAAATGGAACTACCCCACGATCTTCAATCTTGGCTCCGACTATATAGCCAACGGGAAGGAAATCAATATGTGCCGGAGATGTTGGTTCTCCCCTGTTCATTGCAGTACTATTCACAATAGCCAAGATATGGAAATAACCTAAATGTTCATTCATGGATGAATGAATAAAGAAAGTGAAATAGACAGATATATGGAATATTATTCAGCCTTTTAGAAAAAAGAATCCTACCATTTGCAACAATATGGACACATGTAGAGGACATTATGCTGAATGAAATAAGCCAGACACAGAAAGACAAATACCACATGAGCTCACTTGTATGTGAAATTTTTTAAAAAGTCGAACCCAAAGAAACAGAGTAAAATGGTGATTACAAGGGGTTGCAAGGTAGGGAAGGTGTCGGAAGACAGAGAACTGTAGTCATGAGATGAATAAGTTATGGATACCTAATCTACAACATGATGAATACAGTTAAGAATACTAATTTGGATATTTGAAATTGCCTAAGACAGTAGATCATAAGTGTATGGATATGCCAATTAGCTTGATTATGGAAATCATTCAAAATGTGTATGTACTTTAAACTATCACATTGTACATCTTGAATATATACAATTTTTATTTGCCAGTTATATCCACAAAGTTTAAAAAAGAAAAAGAAAATTTATTGTCATCACAGTCTTCTTGTTTGTTTTTTAATTTTGTTTCGTTTCTGCAGCACAGGAAATTGAACCCAGGGCCTTTCCACTGAGCTACGTCCTTGGCCTTTTTAATTTTTATTTTGAGACAAAGTCTCCTTAAGTAGCTAAGTTGCCGAGCTTCAGCTCAAACCTCAGGCTCCCAGAGTGATGGAATTATAGGTGTGCACAGTCTTGAATCCAACCCAGGGCTTTCTGTCTTTTTTTCTCTACCCTTCCCAAAGATACTGCCTGAAGCCCAATTTATAAGTGATCTGACAACTTAGTGATACCGTAATTACATATGTATTGGTTACTTTTCTAGAGTCAATGGTTTGCAAGAGAGCAGATTTAATATAGGACAAGTCCAAGTTACAACAGTCACACAAACAAGCCAAATCCAGGAAGAGCACAGACATCAACCTATGCACTGGAGACCCAAAAGATCTAATCAACGGCTGGGAGCCCACAGCAATGTCCCATGTACATCTGGGTCTGCACTGAAAGGCTGAAGAAGTCCACACCAGGATACGATGCTGATGCTCGCAGCAGAGATGAAGACCAGAGCTCACCTGAAGCAAAGAGCAGCCATCCCCAACTCCTCCTGCAAGCTCTTTCTGCGATGAGAACACCCAAGTTCCCTTCAGGAGAACCAGCCCCAACAGAGCTTCTCCCGGGAAACAGCCAGCCCCCATCTTCTGCTCCCGTTCTCCTTTATGCTTTGTCAGCAGTAACCTTCAGGCGGATCTTCCGTGCCCAGAACCACACTAACTCAGTCTAGCTGGGCGTTCCTGCTCAAGTTGACCATATCAGTCCACCACAACATATAACTTTATGATTCATGTGTTTTATCTCTGCTTAATTTTGCAAACTAGGTTTGTAATGAGTGACGATATTTACCAATTACCTTGTAGAAAAAAGTAGAGATACCAAAAAGATTAATTTGAAAGTCATACACCAGGCTATAGGATCAAAACTCACACTCTGGTCTTCTGGCTCCAAATAGATGCTTTTTGTATAAATCATGCCTCAAATCAAGGAAATATAATATTTTCACATTTGAGGCAGAAAGAGTCTTCATCCATTTATCAGGGCGGAGATGCAGCATTGTTACCATTCAAATTCCAGTGCTGTGCCTGCAACCGTATCTTTGTTTTTCTTAGTTCTAAACATGAACCTGCCATTCCTGAAAATCTCTTACCTTTTTTACCAGTAGTTACGAATTCAAATCAGATGGCAATTCTGGAATCCAGCTGTTGCTTCTCCAGCTCACAAAAATCCCCACAAACCCCCTAGAGTGCCAAATTACCACCTCAGTCCTCTTCGCTTAATCTCAAACTGGGTCAACCTCTAATCAAGAAAAATTAATGACTAGCAACATATTTTTCTTTTCCCCTTAATTAGAGTAATTCTACCCTGGCAGTAACTCTCAGACTGAAACTATGCTAATGACAAAGTTTTAATTCAGAGGAAAGGGACAAGCAATCAAAAGTAACTAGCCATCCTATTGCTGGTTAAATGCTAGTCACACGTTCAGACCAGTGACCAATTTACCACAACACTAATGAGGCTTCGGTTTTGGGGCCCAGTGCAATAAATTCATGTGGTCATAGATTTTCGTAAATTTTTCAGAAGTAGAACCTTTAAGCCACAATTGGTTAAATTAATCTCTCTTTCCGCCCTAACTTTTCCTCTGCCCTACTTCTCTGCAGATTGAGTAGTACTTGAGTGGCTGCTGGCAACTTCTGAATCCTGGTAAGGGACAGTTTGGGATTCATTTTCTTTGAGTTTAGAGGGCTGGATGTTTGAGGTTTGCAGACACCCTGTGTATGGTTGTTAGTGCTGGCTGTTCTGGTACAAAAATAGCTTTCCTGAACACTCCCACTAGGCAATGAGCCAGGTTATGGTTTGGATCTTAAGTGTCTCCCATGTGCTAAAGTCTGGGTCTTCAGCCTGTGGAGCATTGGTAAGTGGGGTTTAGTGGCAGGAAATTTGGTTATTAGGCTAACAAACTCGAAGACAATATTGGGACCTTTGCCCCTTCCTCTCTTTCCTTGCTTGCCATGAGGTAAGTAGCTCTGCTCCATTCCATACTGCCTCATCACAAGCCCAAAAAACAATGCAGCCAAGTGACCATGGACTGCAACCTCTGAAGCCATGAGCCAAAATAAATATTTCCTCTTTTAAATTGATTGGCTATTTCAGGTATTTTCTCCTAGCAGTAGAAAGCTGACTAACTAACACAGGCCTATTCACCCATGCCATAAAAGGGAAGGGCCAGAAATCAAACCATACTGGGTTTCCCAGATTGGGCAAAGTACTTAACTTCATGGAGTCTCAATGTCCCTTCTTTAAAATAAGGATAATATCATGCCTATCTCAAAGGTTGATAAGACTCATTAAAATACATTACTATTATTAAGCCTAATGTTATTCATACTGTATCAAGCACAGTGTTGCCTGCTTAATGTACATTATCACAATTATTCCCAGATTTAGAGAAATTAGGTAATTTATTGAAGGTCACACAGCTGAAAAATTGAGGAGCCAAGATATGAATATGAGCAATGCTTTAACCGCTATGCTGTATGCAAGCTCAGTCCAGATGCTCAATATCATCACTAATGGCTAAGATCATGTAAAGTAGAACCAAGCCAAGACCCAATACTTCCTAGAAATTGATAGTAATCAAAGTCAAGTCAGAGGATGTTCAGACAGACGGAAGGTCTAGGCTGTGGTCCAAGGATCAAGATAAGTCTATGCTGCAGAGAAACACTAGTAAAAACAACTACCATATGCCAAGCACGGTGCTAGGCATATTACATATGTGTAATGAGAATCATTTTATATTTATTAAACCAGGAAAAAGAAGTTTGAAAATAAATAATATTCAGTGCTGCCAATATTTTGCAACCTGCTATACTTATTTATGCAAATCAAGTATGTAAATTGCTACAATCTACTGGGAAGCAATTTAACAGTATATCTCAGGATCCATGAAAATATTCATACCCTTTGACATATTAACCCCACTGTTGGAAATGTACACTACAGAAATCCCTGAAAGAAAGCAAATCGTCTATGTATACAAAGATGCTCACCACAATGTTATTTGCAATACTAAAACTCTGGGAGCCTTCCAAATGACCAAATAAAGGAACTGAGAGGTCAAAGAAGACAAATGACCAGGATTGATACTGTGGGCTCATTAAATGATTCATAGGTCTGTGTGAAAAGATGGACAAGCACATCAGACTGTAAAAAATGACTCAGTAACTGTTATGTTATTTTTGCAACTATGGATCTACATGGATAATGGCAGGTAAGAAAATGAAAGAGTCGTCTTAGGCTGAGGTACCACGGTGGATCTCATTCTCCTTACATCTTGCAGTATTCTTACCATGGTGCTAAATGGATGCTCAGAGAAAACAGAAAAATAGAATCAAAGGCCCACATGGGTGAGATGGACAAAGGGGACATGGGTCAAATGGACAAAAGGCAGGTGACATCTAGGAAAGCAGACGGATCTCAGCAAACAGCTTTTGACCTTGTTCTACAGCCTCAACAGACCTCCGACCTCTCCACTCTCCCAATCAATGAGAGACTCAGTTGTCCTTGTTCTTCCTCCCTCTATCATCCCCAAAACCAACAATGGAATGAAGCCATTGAGCGGAATGGTTTTCCCTACTGATGCCGAGCAGACACAAGCCATCTGTAACCCACAGTTCAAATACCACCCTGTAGCACCATTTCTCAATCTTGGCACACTTGACTGTTGTTCAGAAGCCCCCTTGGTCTCTCGTCTAGTTGCAACAACCAAAATATTTCCAGATAATGCCAAATGTCCTTAAAGGCAAAAATCACTGATCCTTTCCACCTTATCTACCCTACTCAGCAGAAGGATTTTCTCTTCTACCTCTTCATTTTTGTAGTGGAAATATATATATATACGTATACATATACACATGTATGCATATACACATATATGTATACACACATATATACATATATTTTCATATATATAGTTTCATATATATACATATATTTTCACATATATACATATATTTTCATATATATATCTGTAATCTTTATCATTTCATCCTATGATTAATTCTTTACCTCTCCCTCTCCCAAAACAGACCTTAGGTTCCAAAAAATGACACGCTATATGTTGAACAGCATTACATCCCCAGTCCCTAGCACAGTCTGCAGCTTAGAACAAGTGGTTAAAAAAAAAAATCTTATGGAGTTTAACAATGATTTGTAGATCCCAAGAACTTTCAAAGATAAATAGACATGATTTACATGACTTCAACCAAGAATTGTAACACTTGGTTCTCTCCCAAAGTGGAGTAGGAAGGAGAACAGGATGGAGTTTTATTTACTGGAGCAGAGGAAAACTAGACTTACTCATTTTACTAACAAAGATATTTTTTTAAATTTTGGACTTGTGTTGGGGATTACTTTAAATAAATTTCTCGTTCGAGATCTTCTTAAACTGAGTTCACAGGGCTCAAGTGTGTGATCCAAGAGAAGAGACTAGGAAGAATATTCCTAAGCCTCTAGGCATTGATTTATAATTGATGAGACTCCATGAATCTCTTCTGACATTACCCACAATAAGATGTCCTGTGAGTCCCCAGTGGGTGGAATAACAGGAGAAAACGCACCTACCCACAGACCTGAAGATTTGAGTGAGCCATGGCTTAGAGGCCACTGTGAAGGGAAATGGGAGGCAGCAGGGCCCACAGACAGATTGCAAAAAGATGGAATGAGTTGTCAGACACTTTTAAGAAAAGAAAAAAACTATCAAAGTGGATTCACTTTCTGTTGGATAAGCAATACTCTTCCCTCTGGCAAATTCTATGTAAATAACCTTGACAGAACAACTCAGAAACAAATCGACCTTCTAATAGATGAGTGAAAGCTATGAGAAATTTTCTTACCATTTAAATGAGCCTGCAGGGTTTGTAGAGTGGCTCTGCCCGCCCTCACCGGATCAGTCAGTGTGTGCATGATACACAAATGTCCAGCTACACGGCCAGTCCTTTGTGGTTACCTGGGTTATCCTGCTTGTGTGCACAGGACCCAAGGAAGAGGAGGGGGCAGTTTCCATGAGACCAGAGCCCTACTTGATGGAGTTGAGCATGAGGCCAATGGCAGCAGCAAGCACCACATGTGGCCTCTCCGCAGAATCTAGACTTCTCACAGTGTGGTAGCTAGATTCTGAGATACAGCATCCTGCGAGTAAACGTCCCAAGAAACAAAAGCAGAAGCCACATACCTCTTCTTACCTAACCTCAGAGGCCATGCAGTGTCGCGTCCACTGCATTCTAATGGTCACATTTGGATTACTGAGGTCACCCTTAAGACTCAAGCAGGCAGGAATTTCTCTGCTTCTCAGTTTAAGGAACATCAAATTGTTTGCGGCAAGTTTTGAAATCTGCCATAGTGCCATCAGAAATTATTTCCCCAATGCTGAGGATAGCTGGCCGGGGCTGTCAGACATTGTTACCTAAAAACATGCGGAAGTGTTTGCTTCAGTCCATTTTCTGTTATGATAGCAAAATATCTCAATCTGGGTACTTGAGCTCACAGTTTTAGAGGCTCAAAGACCAAGATCAGACAGCCACACTGTCCAGGCTGTCCAGGCTGTGGTGAAGTCTTCCTCGGCTGGATCCCAATGTGGCAGAGAAATGAAAAGAGAACCAGGCACATACAGAAGGGAACAAGCATATAGGGTGGCCTCACTTTAGAACAACTCACTTCTCAAGAACTAACTTGCTCTGTGAGGCCATAATTATGCACCCAGTGACCTAAATACCTCCCCGTAGACTTCACTTCCTAAAGGTGCTGCCGCTTCAACACTGCTACGCTGCGCACCAAGCCTCCAGCATAGGAACCTCTGGGGGACACACTATATCCAAACCACAGAAAGTATCCAGAGTCACTCTTTTTTGTGGCTCTGGGGCCACATCATCGCCTGCACCCAGGTATCAAAGGTAGAAAGTGGGGAGAGAAACCAGAGGATGCACCTCCATTCATCTAAAGGCCATGCCTGGTAGCAGCATGTAGCACTTCCCCACACACTTCTAGTGGAGGGCACTTGGTCAAGCCCACTGCGAGGGAGCCTAGGAAATGTCAAGTGGCCATGCATCTGGTGACGAATGTTACTCTAGAGGAAGCAGAAACTGGGTTCTGATAAACAGCTTGCATTCGCTGCCCTAGTACCGAATAAATACAAAATACCGTGGTCATTCCTTTTGCCGAGTAGCCAGCAGGTATTTTCGGGTTACTAGAATGATTCGATAGAAAGGAGGAAGAAAAAGAAAGAATATGGATGTTGCAGGGTAGAAATAAGAAGAAATAAGAACAGAGATGAGTGTTGAAAGAGAGCTATGTAGAAAGGTGATACACACAGTGAACAGTTTAGAGAGAGCAAATTATGCCTGATACAAGAGGGGACACTACAACTGGACTCTAACAGAGATCTTTCTTCAGGGTCCCCAAATACACACACTAAATCTACGCCAGCCACAGTACCCAGACCATTGAAGAGGCTCACTGTGATCATCACGCTCAAAGAGTCGCCAAAAAATCCTCTCTTGCCTTAAACTCCAGGTTGTTTGAAGTATTCAATCTGAACTAATTTGAATTCTCAGCTTCTAGTGGGTTAAGGGCCTGAAGAAAAAGCCTGCCACTCTAACTGCACCCGAGGAGTGTGCTAAATTCTCGCTGATGGTAATTAGCATCCAGCTTCTTTACTTGGCCCATACAGTATTTTCAAATCAATTGCTCAGCATTAGTGATTCTGTGGGGATTGATTTAATAGTCTAATATGAAGTCTCAGTCCTTCTGTACAGGTTAATTACATGTGGTCTTATACATTCTAATTTAAAATACTGCCTTTGCAATTATCATCAGCACTAAAACAGAGCACTAGTAATGAAGCTGGGCTTGAAATTTTTTCCAGAAGTAATGAATTGAAAAACCGAAATGAGTTTAATTTCTTTGGCACTTACCATTTCAATCTCTCTTCTCCTCTGTGGAAAATATAAATCAGGGTCTCTTCCTCATTTCAGACTTAGGAAAACAGGCAAGATTGCCTTAAAGAAAGCAGAAGCCTTCGATTTTGAAACAATCAAGATTTGACTGTATGATTTTTGACCAACCGGAAGGCTACCTTTCCCCACCCAAATCTCCCAGTTATGGATGTATTTAAGTGTGAATTTATGTAGTTGGCCACTAATACAGTGTTTAGTCTGTGACAGATATTGTTCTGGAGCTTTATAAATATTAACAACCATGCAGGTACTATATTACCCAGATATATAAAAAATTACATCAAATGCCCCATTTAAATAACAAATATTTATTATCTCATAGTTTCCATGGGTCAGGAATTTGGGAGAGGCCTGGGTGGTATTTCTGGCTTAGGGTCTCTCAGCAGGATGTAGCAGACTGTTGGCCAGGCCCTAGTCCTCTGGATTAGAGGCTCCACTCCCAAGCTCACTAGTGATTTCAGCAGGTCTGTCTCTTTACAAGACACCTGAATGTCCTCACTACGTAGTAGCTGGCTTGCCTCAGATCATGTGATCTGACGAACAGGAAGGAGGGAGGAAAGAGAATGACATAAGACTAGGAACAAAACGGAAGCCGCAGTATCTTTTATGATCTAATATTGGAAATGATGCACCACACCTTCTGCTGTATTCTATCGAACTCACAGAAAACCCTGCTATAAAATAGGAGATAACCCTGGAGGTAAATTCTAGTAGATGGATATTATTGCCGACCGGGCTGGCTGACACAAGTAGGTATTATCACTATTCATGAGTCATACATAGATGAGCCAATTAAAAACCCAGACAAGTGAAGTAACTAGCCTGAGGTCATTATTAATCAACGACAGAGCCAAGATTTGAATCTGGCTGGTCATTCTGGCTCCAGAATTCACTACTCATGCACAAAAAGGTGTCCACTAATTTAATTTAACACATGGTTCAAAAACAGCTAATGCCAGGCAAGAGCGTTAGTTCTAAATGAAGAACTGATGGAAAAATCTCTGCTGAGGGTAAAAACTATTAACTACTCATTATTAGTGTAAAAAAAATTTAAATTAAAAACATAATGTCAAAAAAAAAAATAAATAAAAAATAAAAACGTAATGTCCCCTGGCCTCTGTTGTGTGAGGCAAAATACTCCTCCTCCCCAGGAATGCCTTACTTTCTTAGAAAATCTATTTAACAGCCATCGTTGTCACTAAATCTTTCTTAAATATTGTATCTCACACTACACCACTAACCCATTTGTTCTTATTCCAACCCCCGAGGAGCGAGACCCCTCCAGTCACACTGTGCAGCTTGTAGGACATCCCATTCTTAATCACCGTCAGTCTTCACATCAAAGGGCCACACAGCTCAGTCCCTGCACAAATCCCTGTTATAGTTCTACCTTCAGACACACATCAGCACATCCCTGACGTTGTGGATCAGGCTGGATCACAGACCTGAGTGAGAGAAGAGCTGAGCATTCTGCAATCTTCCATTGGACCATGAAATGGATTTTGCTAGCCAGCGCTTAGAACATATTATTTCATTTAATTCTCCTTACCCTATAAATATAATAATGATAATAATATCATATTTTATAGCTAGGAGAAATTGAAAGCTTACAATGTGCCAGGCTTTATATCGAGTGCTTCATATACATTTATTCCACTTATTATCACACAAACCTGAGAGGTAAATTTGATTTTTGTTCCCATATATCAAATAAAGATTCTGAAGCTCAGAAAGGTTCAATGACTGGCCCAAAGCACATGGAGCCAGGACTCAAACCTGGATGTCTTTCTACAGAGGCCATCTTTCCAGGAGGTACAGAGGAACTGCCCTCCATTTTTATGCAGAGAGCTACTCCTGCTTTCACAAAGCTTCTCATTTCATAGCCAAGTGACCAGACCGAAGATTTTTCTAAACCAAAACAATTCCCAACCAGAAAGAGATTCTGAGGCCAGGTGTTAACATGCCCTAGCAAATAAAACAGTATGTCAGGGGTTAGTAAGCCTTCTCAAAGGGCCAGCTAGTAAATATTTTCAGCTTTATTTCTGGGCCACCTGGCCTCTATTACAACTATTCAACCCTGCCATTGTTACAAAAGCAGCCACGAACAATATGTCAACTAATGAGCATGGCTGTGTTCCAATAAAACTTTATTTATGGACACAGAAATGTGAATTTTATATAATTTTCTCATGTCACTTAAAAATTCAAAATCTGTTCTTATGCCATGAGCACACAAAAACAGATGGCCATAGTTTGCTGATTCCCGCAATATGCAACAAAGGATGTCAGAAATTCTCCCGATGAGTTGAGTGACAGGCTTTATCAAACCCACAAAAAGCCAGTTCTTGAGCAACATATTGTCTAGTGGAGTTTTTCTGAACATAAGTGGGCACTCATAATCAAGAAAATGAAGTGAGCGCTCACTTTTCCTATGCTTCCTGAAAGACTGGCTGAGGGATAAGATGTACGCTCACTAAACCATGCTTTATGGAAATCCAGAGACTTGAATTTCCACCTCGTCTCCTGTGTTATTATGACAGGGGCGAGCCCTGTTCACCTCTGTGTCCCCACACCCTGTTTCACAGGCTCTTTTCACAGGCAGGTTTCAATAAATTTTAAGGGAGGGAGGAAGGGAGAGATGGAGGGCAGGGGGAAGAAAGAGGGAGGGGAAGAGAAAAGAAATGAAAGTAGGAAGGAAAGGAAATAAGAAAGTAAGGAGAAGGCATAATTTAGACTCTTCCCTCGCAGTTGTTTCCCTAATGTATTTCAATCATTTATTTAATAGGGAGTTGCTATCTAATAAAGTACAATCAATGATTCACTCCTTATCCTGCTTGAGTAATGTGCTATTTCCCAGAGATGCCATCTTCACTTCCTGTTCAACTACCTTTTACAATAATAAGGAAAATTATTTATATCTATCAATATGTCTAGGGAAACATGTTTTAGAATTTTTAGACTATCAAGATTGTGTTCAATTTTTTTTCAGTCAGTGCCTTAAGCTGCCCCTAAAACACAGGTTAAAGTAATCAGGCTCCTGCAATACACAGTACAAGTTCCTGGGACAATGGGACCAATCCCCCAGGGCGCCCGGATTTCAGAGGGCAGGGACTGACTTAGTCACTTTGGTAGCCAGGAGACATGGCACTAGAAAGCATTCAATAAATGCTGGTGGAATGGATGAAAACTAAATGAGGGAAGTGTTTCACCTGAAGAGAATTAAAAGCCATTTTCGGAACAAAGCAACAGCACTTGAACAAAGGAGGTGTTCCTGGAAGATAAGAGACACCTGGGAGAATTGTGCAGCAAAAACAAAAGTGGGTGTTGCCAAGTGTCGGGGACAGCAAAACCAGAGGGGTCTTGCTGCGCTTACAACACACACCCCCCCTTTAGATGACTTGACAATAATCCAACTGAATTCACAAAATTTGCCAATGAGAAAATAAAACCTTAAATCGCTGTAGGCTTAAATTGGGCTGAGTTAGAATCAACATTTTTCAGTATGAGGGGAAAAATACAAATCAAAACACCACTGTCATATCAAAGGTGGAGCTACAACTGAAGTCATGATTTTATTTAGCAAAGAAAATTAAGCCAGGCCACTAACATCACACAAATAATAAGCACTCTTTTTGAGTATGTGTCTAGATTGTTCCTTTAGCCAACATAAAACTCACTGCAGCCCTAACGATCTGATGCTTTTCTAACCTCCTAAACTTGCCCCGGGCTCAATCAGTTGTCACCAAATAAGCAGGGGTCAGAAATGGAGGAGTCATTAGGTTCTTTGTGTGTAGAAATCAGTGCAATTTCCCAACCAGGGCACCTGCAGGGCAAGGAAGGAGACTTTTGTATTAGAGAGAGGACACCATGGCCACGCAGCTGTTTATCTGAGCACCAGCGTGAATCCTCACCTGGCCAAGTCAGTCAAACCACCATGGCAGGCGGACAGCGTCCTCCATGAGACTGTGGGGATTCGCCACACAGCACTGGCATCCCAATCTCCTCTGGGGCCTGACGTTGAGGGGCGGGGAATGGGAGTGCTTCTTTTAACATTAGATACTTCTATACAGCTTTTTTTAAAATACAAGCTTTTAAAAAAATATTTCCTTTATAAAGATAAAAAATACATACCAGTTTCTAGCTGCATGATCTGAAACAAATTATTTAACTTTCTTACCCTGCCCACCCTACTGCCTAGGTGGGAGTTAAGGCTGAGTCTGGCTATCTGGCTTCAGATCCATTTCTTCTTCTTCCTGGGCACAGAGTCAGACTCTCCTTTTGTGCAAGTCAGGTTTCCATTGCTGTAACAAAGTACCTGAGAGAATAACTTTATAAAGAGGAAAGATTTATTTTTGGCTTACAGTTTTGGGGGTTCAGTCCATATTGATTGACCCTTTGCTTTTGGGTCTGGGGCAAGCTGCCACATCACAGTGAAGCACATCACAATGGAGCAAAGCTGTTCATTTCTTGGCCAGGATGGGAAAATAGGAAGAGACTGGGGTCCCATTATCCCCTTTAAGTGTGCACTCTTGATGACTGGGAGACTTCCCACCAGGCCCCACCTCTTAAAGTTTCTACCACCTCCCAAGAGCACTTCTCAAAGAACAAGCCTTCATCACCAGGGCCTTAAGAGACACTTAAGATCCAGACTATACCAACTTCCCAGCATCTTTTGCTTTCAATACCCACATGACTGAGCTCTAGCCAATGGAACTTGAATGGAAGCAGCACATGCCACCTCAGATTTGGCCCATTCACTATGATCCTGCATGCTCTTCCACCTCCATCATCTTGTAACTAGCACAATCATCTAGAAAATCATGAGTTGAAGATGGGAAAGGCTCTTGATGACTTCCTGGGTGAGACCCACCAACCAATCATGAGCACTATTTCAGATGTTGCATTAGTTTACTAGGATTGCCATAGCAAAGTACCACAAAGTGAATGGCATAAACAACAGAAATGTACTTCACAGTTCTGGAAGTCAGGGGTCGAAGATCAAGATGTTGGCAGAGTTCATTCCCTCTGAGGGCTGTGAAGAAGAATCTGTTCCATGCCTCTTCCCTAGCCCCAGCTAGTTTTCTGGAACTCTTTAGCATTCTTTGACTTGTAGAATTATCACTCAATTTTTACCATTACTGTCACATGGGATTCTCCCAGTGTGTTTGTGTCTGTGCCCAAATTTACCCTTTTTATAAGGACAGCAGTCACACTGGATTTGAGGCTACCTCATCTTACATACGTTCATCTGCAGCAGCACCATATTCTAAGATAGTCACATTCTGAGGTGTAGGGGTTGGAACTTCAACATATGAATTTTGGGAAGACCCAACCTGTAGCAGACAATGACATGTGTTAAGTCCTTGAGATTTTGTGATTTATCTATTACAGGACCCAACATCTTATCAACTAAAACAAAGTACTAAGTATAGAGTATACAGCGCAGTGCTACACAATAATATATGCACAGACAGATGGTGGCTACTATTATGTCACCCTTTCAGGGCTAGATTTACTGTGGAATCTCATTATTCTTTTGTTTATAAAGTCCAACAGCACTCAATGAGCCCCTACACTATGTCAGGCAGCATGATGGGAGCTGGGAATATAATGGTGTCTTAGTTACTTTCCTCATCCCTGAGACACAATCCCTGACTTACACAACTTAAAGGAAGAGATGTTTATTTTGGCTCACACTTCAGTCCATGGTCAGCAGGCTCCAGAGAAGAAACAGCATGGCAGAGGGGCAGGGCGGAAGAAAAGCTGCTCATATCATGGCAGCCAGGAAGCACAGAGGGTCAAATGAGGAGCCAAGAAGGGAGATACACACCTCCGGGTCATGCCCACAGTGACCCACCTCTTCTATCACACCTCACCTCCTAAGAGCAAGTCAGCTACAACACCCACATTATCCAATCACCTTCAAAAGTCCTGCCTCTGATGCATGAGGCCTGTGGGGGACATCAAGACATAAACCATGACAAACAGTATACAAGCAAGTCTTCTGCTATGAAGGAGCTTAAGTCCTGTGGAAGAATGAATTAATCAACTACTGCTCAGAAATGCTGTGTGACAAACAACCCAACAATTTCAGGGGTTATGATAGCATTTAATTTTCTTCCTCCCAGGTCTGTGGCTTGGCTGAGATGACTGCCTCTGTGCTACAAGTCAAGTTTGGGTTTATTTTGCACATCATGGCTCTCTTTCTGGGGTCAGCAGCTGTCCAGGGCATGGCAGAAGCCCCCGGAGAATGAGTGCAAACTAGCATTGCCTTACACTTCAGGCTGGGTCCAGAGCCAGCACGTAGGTACTTCCTCTCACAAACCTGGAGCCAAAGCAAATCACACAATGTATTAGTTTGCAAGGGCCACTACACAAATTCCCACAGACTTGGAGGCCTTAAAAAATGTTTATTTCCTCAAAGTCCTGGAAGCTACAAGTCAAAAATCAAGATGTTGGCAGGTTCAGTTTCTAAAGCCTCTCTCTGTGGTTTACACATAGTTGCCTTCTCCCTGTGTCTTCATAGGGTCTTTCTCTATGTGTGTGTCTGTGTCCTTTTCTTATAAGAACACTAGTCACGTTGGATCAGAGCCCACCAAATGACCTCTTTTTAACTTAATTATCTCTTTCCAGACTCCATCTCCAGACACAGACCTGTGCTGAAGTGCTAGAGTTGCAATCCACATATGAATTTAAAGAGATACAATTCAGCCCATAACACAAGCCCAAGCTCAACAGTAATGTGGCCATAAAAAAAAAAAAAAAAAAAGTACCACATCTGCACAGCAAGGATAGGAAAAGAAGCAAGAACTGTGAGCAAAATAATATCATTTGGCACCAGGAGACAGTGAAGGTCCAATGCAATAAGTGCAAGGTAGAGGACAAAATTCAATAATGCCAGGCATTCAAGTCTCTCTAAAATCTGACCCATTGTATGGCACCCTGTAACTATGCAAAATTTGATGTATCCATTTTAATAATAATAATAATAATAATAATAATAATAAATAAGTAAAAAATCAGACCTGACTACCTCTTTCCTGATCTTAGTGTTACCATAGAAAAGCATCCAGCTTCTTCTTTCAGAGGCCCAAAAAGGACAATGAGAAGCGCGGCGTGATGTAGGAAGAAGAGAGATATTTGGTTTCCTAAAACCTGTTACTTTGTACACGATATACTGCGTTCTCATCCAGAGTGAGCCAAAAACCATCTGTGTGATCCCAGAGAAATCGTTTTCTCTCTCAAAGTCTAAAACCTGGTTTCCAAGAAGATGAAATGGACTCTAACATCCCTCAGTATCTTTGACCCCCACTTCTTTTCCTTCCAATGTGTATTCCACAGAACATTAGTCCCAAGAGATGCCATGCAAATAAATGATTCCATGAGCAAATAACGCCTAGAAAATGCTGCACACGATAGCCCTTTTCTAGCAAAGGTTATGAAGAGCCCTCCAATTTTAAAAAATTCCATTTTCCTTCAACTGTTTCCAAGATGTATTTGCTCTAAGAATTTCTTTTTCTGCCCCTTGTAACATGGCCCAGAAGCTGTGAACTTATGCCCTTAGCACATGCTCCCTTGCACAGTTAGACTTTTTAGCGTCCATCCATGTCCTGTTTCTCCAAATAGATTTCCTGCACCCAGAGGACAAAATGCTTTATGAATTCTTGCATCAAACTCAGAAAGTCCCACAGACTATGCAGCAGTTAACTCTCTCAGGGCCCTTGGTGTCCACAGCCCAGGCTTCCTCATCTCCAAAAGCTCCAAGAACAGAACACCCAAAGCGCCAATATCACACCCCGACTGGAGCTGATCCCCAGCTGCTGCATGAGGACTCCATGTCCTTATTCCCAGTGCTACCCAGAAGACTCCCCTTTGGGAGGATTCCCTCCCTAGTCTGCAAGGGGTTTCCAAAACATCTTTAGGAAGGGCGTGCTTTTGCCCTTTGGGGGAGACAGTTGAGTTTTGGAAACAACAAAAGAGTTTCAGAGCCAAGTTTGGTGAATAACTCAGCGATGAAGCTGAGAAATACTGTTCTGCATCAGAAATGCAGAGTACAATTCACCTCCTTGTTCTCATCTGGCTCCCAGGTCTCTGGAACAAGAATAGTCATTCCAAATGAGATCTCCCATGCATTCCGGAATCTCCACACACCATGTGCCGAGCTGACTGTGGCTCCCCTGAATGGCAAACAATTATGTCCACTTGTTTGTTTTGTTCCTTTTTTTTTTTTTTTGGCCCCTTGTCTGAACAAGGATGCATAATCCAGTGTTCTCCTGGGGCCATTCATGTTTCTGTTGCCAGCTATTGTTCTGAATTCAGAAGACTATCCCCGAATTGCACATTCGCATCTTTAATTGAGTCGAAGCCATTCTAATGCCTCCCTTTCTTCCCCTCTCCCCTTATCCCCAGCACATGATCATTCTGCCTCTCTCTGGCTTTGATCCCAGGGTAAGGATTGTTTTGTTTTGTTAACAGTACTGCTGTTATTCAGTAGTCAGCCTGTGCCTTTTCTTTCCTTCAAATAACATTTAATTGCTTTAACACAACTTTTTCAAGGAGCCAGAGGAGTGTTCTTTAAAAATCCAAATTATCCTCAAAGCTGGTCTCTCAATGTGGCTGAAATTTGTGCTGACTTTTAATAACTAAGACATGAAACAAAAGAAGTTTTATACCACCTTGTGCTAAGATTTTAACTTTGGTTATATAACCAAAGGCTGTCAGAGCTAGAAGATAAAGAGGAGGTTATAGATTCTTAGAGGGCTCCAAACTACCCTCCTCGTGGAATTCACATCAAACACACACTTCTAGAATCCCAGAACAGGAAACAAATAGGCATAATGAGGGATTCTCAGGGGAGCTGAAGGCTTCAGATTGGCTTTAAATGCTTTATTATTTACAGAGTATCTGAAGATCCTCTGCTCTTGGATTTGAGCAGGAGGAGGCTTCTGGGGATCGAACCCAGGGCCTTGTGCTTGCTAGGCAAGCGCTCTCTACCCCTTGAGCTGAATCCCCAACCCCTACTCTTGGATGTTGATTGCACCTTAAAAGCACAGACATTTCATAGATGAGAAAGGTAAAGCCCAGCGAGACAGAGCAAGAGATAGAGACTTTGCTCTTGACACCTGCAACCACTCGCAGCCTGACATCCACTGTGCATCCGAAGCACAAGAAGCTGGCTTACGATACCTTGAATATCACAGTGTATGACTCCTAAGTATATGCAATTATTACGTGTGAGTCCCAAAAAATTAAACGGAAAGGTTAACCACCCTGTTTTGATTACTATACACTAAAGATACAGGTATACCCGCCGCAAATTATCACCATCGCATAATTAGTACAATATGTATCTCGCAGACTTAGGGCCCGGGCTCTGAGAATCCTGACTGAGCAGGTCTGAAGCAGCCTTTTCAAAAGTTCCTTGTGAGTTCGGAGGAGATGCAGGCTTAGAGACCACTGATCTACACTCTCCAGTTCCCCATGCTCAGGTACCAAAAACCAATCTATTGTGAGAGAAAGAAAATACACACACAGGCGCGCGCACGGACACACGAGC
The DNA here is from genome assembly GCA_004026905.1 of Hystrix cristata. Taxonomy (NCBI): domain Eukaryota; kingdom Metazoa; phylum Chordata; class Mammalia; order Rodentia; family Hystricidae; genus Hystrix; species Hystrix cristata. The sequence goes on from PVJO010000116.1 coordinate 306,707, forward strand.
CTAGATTTGCTCATAAAACGGCCATCACTAAAAATGAAAGAGTGAATTGAGACTTTTTTAATCAGATCCGACTATTACTGAGATAAAGAAGTTACTGTATGATAATCCATGTACCACTCAGAAGGAATTTGACTAACATTTTGTGTCCTTAGATAATTGCTTGGCATTTTACAAGCGTGATTCCCAAACGGTACCTTAGTAAAGGTTGGTCGTGCTTCTTACAAAGTAACTGTCTGTGCATTCAATCCAAAATATGAATAAGGCAAGTCTTATTTTCCCTATTTTAAAGACAATACAACTGAGGTTCACACAAGAGAAATGGCATACTAAGAAAACACAGCCAATAGGAATCCAAACTAGATCAAAATCTTGGATCATGAATCCAGTATAAACTGCCACTCCCTGCACATTGGGATGGAGCCCAGAGCCTCACACAAGCAAGGCACGCACACTACCACTAAGATATACCCCTAGCCCCAATATGGCTTCCTAATGCATAGAAAAAATTTGTGTTACCAAAGCCTCGTCTTTTCTGCTCACTCCAGCATAATCACAAATGGCATTACAAAAGAGAAAACTCAATAACTCTAATAGTTCTTTTTTAAAAAAACACTACTGATGCTCACAGCCAGGACTTCATGATGTTTATTCTAATGTCCTCATTTACTACCACACTATCATTGTAGAATGAAAACCATTCAACAGAATTGTATCCTTTGACTTTTTGAAATCAATTTCTACTCAGGCCAGGAAGTAGAGTTGTAGGTTAAAACTCCAAAATGGGGGTTATCTACATCACAACTTATTTGTCAACAACACTAATGAACAGTGAATAGGTATTTGAAATTTAAAAGGAAATAGAAGTTGTTGTCAATCAAAATTTTTTAAATCTGCTCAAGAAATATGAGCATTTCATACTTGGGTTGTATTCTCGGGAGCCAGGTTAGCCTAAGCCTGAGCACATTGATGTAGTTTTGTTTTTTTCTCCCTCTCATCATGATCAATTTCACATCAGTGAACTGCACCAAGGATGTTGCAATTCAGTTTGATTATTATGCTAGCTAAAGTCATTGCTCCACTCCAAGGATTTATCATTTCAGTCCCAGGAACATTGCCCAGTTCCTTTAAGACATAAGAAGGAAGCAAATGGCTTCGATGACTTTCTAATGTGCAGCAGACACTGTTCCCTCCCAGCAAGTGGGGGAAATTCCCTGAGTACCAAAATATTTTCCAATCAGAAGAGAGTCTCTAGTCCTTCTAGCAATTTCTCCAAGTTTTTTCCCCTTTCTCTTAATATTTGTTTGTCCTTCATCTCTGTTTAACTGATCCCCTTAAAAACAACTCTTAAGTGTCTTGCCCCACCCAATAGGAAAATGCACTATAAAGGTACTATAAATTAAACAGTATAGTGGAGTATAGAGGTGGTTCAGGAATAAATAAATAGATCCCAATGTCTTAGCACAAACCTCCCTCTCTCTCCCTCTCTCTCTCTTTCTCTCTCCAAGAGGACCTAGCCTCTTTCATTCCCCTTTGAACATCTAAGTTTAGAACAAGGCATCACCTGAGACCACTTTACAGTTAATGATAACTTGTTGAATGAATGAAAGGTTGGCAACCGGGTATCAAATGGAAGAGGAAATAGCCGATGCACAATAACAGAAGTAGAAGAGACTCAGGGGAGTAGCTGAGTGATACAAATAATGAGTGAGGAAAGAAGGGAAGAGGAATCAGAAGAAAGGAGTCCTAATAGGAGTTCTTTCTCCTTGTTGTTTAATGGACTGTTATTCTACAGTATCTCAGTAATCTTCATGAAAAGGTCACAAAACACATGGAAATATATCACATTATCTGTGAGGAAGAGATGTGCTGGATTGGGAGACATATTTTGATTGAATTTTTGTAGCAGGTATATAATCACGTATTCCAGGTGTGCACTTCTGACACAGGAATTCTAAGATTTATTCCACGGACATAATTGAGCAAATTTTAAAAAGCTGTAAAAAGCATGTTTATCCCAGAGTTGTTTTTAACAGTGAGAATAGTAAACAGCTTCAGCATATAATCAGTAGAGACTGAGGTAAATTAATGTGCATCCATGCAACTGAGTTTTATGCAGTCGTTAAAAAACAGGGTGCAAGTTTTTCTATATTGTCATGGAAACATGCCCACAGAACATTGTTAAGGGAAAAAAAGCAGCTAACAATAGTAAGTGCAATATGAGTTTATATATGTGTGTGTGTGTGTGTGCACGCGTGCACGTGTGTCTGTCTGTGTGTGTATATATATGCATACGGATATTTCCAAAGGAGAAAAGCCTAAAAGAATAGCAATAGTAGTTAGCTCTGAAAGGTGGCATTTTCTTCCCACTTGGCCTTTCTTAGAGAAATTATTTTCCTTTTTCCAGAACATACAGCTAAGTATATGATAATACATTTTTGCAAAGAAAAATATAGTTATTTCTCCATCTAGCCATCCAACTTTCTCCATATAGGATTTTATTTCCTCCCGCCAACTGTAAAAACTGTGCTCATCTATTACAAGGGGTTGGCTTTGAAGATTCAAGTACAGGTTCAGATTCAGTCCATTTTAAGGTCAGAAATAATTGTCCTTTCCCTCTGAACACAGCATGCCTAAGACGTCTAACAGTAATATTTTAAACATTTGGGTTAAAGACTTGCAAGGTTGTTGTTGGAGAAAGTCACACCTTGGAAGAACATTAACAACAAAACCACTTACTTGGGAGTAGCCAGTTTAAATCCTGGATGGCTAGAGCTTCCGCATGTTTGACTCAGGAAGAAGCCCGAGGACAACACAAAAGGATGATTATGGCTTCTTAGCATTCAAACCAACTCTGCTATTGCACATGTATACATCACAGTTTTACTACATCATAATACTCCCTTCTGCACATGTGACCAGGGAGCCACTCTCCCACCCGCCCACCCGCTAAAAACATGGGGAGAATGCGAGAAAGATGAGGGATGGGAATTTGAGAGTTTTCTCCTTCCTATTTCTAAAACTATCATTTCTCCTCAGTTCAAAGACAAAAACAGATTCCCAGAAAACTTAAACTCTTCCTTGGATGGTGGAGAGGCTTAGGGAGTAGGAAACAAGGGAAGGAAAAAAAGGAAGAAAAGAAGGAAACCAAGAAAAATAAAATGGAAGAACAGAGGGAGGAAAATGCCCATTTCTTTCCCCTGATAACACATCACAGCTGCACCTGGGTGGGGATCATAAATTGGTTTCACAAACATGACAGATTGGAGAAACAAAGTCGTCATAAGCTCCTATGTTCCACCAATTTGATGTGGCTATAAAAGCAGACTAGCCTCCGGATAAAAACCTGGTTTCTGAGATCATGGGCCCTATTACAATAAAATTTCCTCATAACAATTCAGACCCAGGTATATGGAAAACACTTCACTTGCATAGTTTTCCCCAGTGCAGTAAAATTTTTATTTCATCCACAATAGAGCCCATTTTTCTCCCAGAAAGAGATATGAGAGGTTTGGTAAGGGAGTGGCTTTTCTGTGGTTTCTGATGGAGGCCAGTTTTCTCCCACAACCTGCAGACCAGGAACTCCTGCTGACATTGAGAAAGTCACCAAGTACAGATTCCGCATGATTCAGCCTAGAACTGAGCCAGGGGCAGGCTTGTCACTGTACTTTCCACCCACAGCTAATCCTGTCCCCACCCACCTGCTTCAGGGCTCGCCTGTTACTGTGACAGGGCAGAGGAATGTATGAAACCTACATGCTCCAGAAATGCCCAGGCCTCACTATGTCCTTTTCCTTAATCAGGATGCCCAAGATCCTTCCTAGGCTAAAGCTTCCTCTTGGGAAATGAACTCATGTCAGGCATGGACACTGTGGTGGGAATCCAACATCTCCTTTCCAAAAGGCATTTTAATGTCTAGTCTTTCTAATTGTGAGAAGGAACATTTTGTTTCTTATAGGAAACTCAGGCATATTTAATTACATTCTTTGGGGGATATGAATGAGAAGACTTCCAGTTCCTTAAAATCCCAGCATTCTTTGAGTGGATGCTTAAAACAAAATGGCCTGACAATCAAAGAGGTCATAGCTGTACGGTCCCCTTGGGAGAACTGGTCATGGGCATGGTCATGGTCATGGCAGAGGGAAGTCCATTTTCGAGCTATCTCTTTGAAGTGTCACCTCCCACATAAACCAACCCTATTTCTGTTCCCTCACATTCTACTCATTTTCCCCACACTGGCTAAGCACCTGCTGAGCCAGTGGATCCCATCCCCAAGGAAAGACACCACCTGACTGTAGCATAGAAACAGCATAGGACAACCACCTGTGACTTCCAGTGATGGGGTGCATATTTACAATTATTTTAATTACACTCGAGAAGACAAAGATCAGGAACAGGTGTAAGACATATAAATTAAAATTAATGATCACCTGTTAATGAAGTGAAGAGCCATTCATCATTTTATTAGAACTAATTCTTAAGGCCATATGGAACCTTTTAGAATAGAGCAAATCCTTATTCTCTTTAGAATATGAAGATTTTGATTAATAAAATGAAGAGAACAAGGTTACCCAAGCAAAATGTCTTCTCATTAAATATTGGTAGTTACCAATTAGTATCAAAAACTGGACTTGTTCCAATAAAATGAGTATTCACATGTTGACCAAGCTGTGTCTACATCTATTCTTCCTTCCTTTTTTCAACAAATGTTTGAGTGCCAAGCATCATCCTGGGCAAAGGGATACAATGGTGAGAAAAAATAAACATAGTCCTGCCTTCCTGGGTCTAATGGTCAGAAGGAAACAGATATTAATCAAATAATTATACTCACAACTGTAAGATTGGGACTGTGACAGGAGCATGTGCTGAAAGGACCAGAAAACCAGACTGACTAGAAATTAAGCCTGAGGACAGATGTGACATAGATGTTGAAGAGGCAGACAAGGGCTTGTAGACCACACCTGGATTTTTATTTTTTTCCCACAATCAGGAAGCCATCAAAAGGCTTTAAGAGGAGCAGTCAGAGAGATTTGAATGTCAGGATCATTCTGGCTGGATTCTAAATGAGAGGGAGGAGACAGAGTGAATGTACAAAGAGTAACTGGGGCATTTGTGTCATCCAGTGGCAAAGTGACAGAAGCAGAAGAAATACGGCAGTCAGAGTGTTGGTGAAAGAACTGGAGGCAAAGAATGAGAGACAGCATTAGATCATGAAATGGTTAGAGGCTGCCCTTAGTTATATTCTCGATGCTGGGGCAAAATACCTGACACCCACAAGTTAACAGAGAAAAGGTTTATTCTAGCTTACATTTTGTGGAGGTTTCAGTCCATACTGGGCTGGCTCCAAAGCAGGACGGCATGTCAGAGGAGAAATAGCTCACAGTGTGGCAGACAGGAAGCAGTGAGACCTCCTTCTTTCCCTTTTTATTCCATCCAGGCTACAAGCCTATTGGTTGGTGCCATTCAAACCCAGGGCGGGTCTCCCCTCTTCAGTAAATCCATCATCCACACCCAAAACTAAGCTAAACCACTCAGCAGACTAATCCAGTATCACACACCCATGATCAGTCGCTCCCAAAAGCCCCACCTATGAGCACATGGGGTTTTGGGGGGATGTCTAGATATAAGGCATAACAGAGGTTTTTGAGGACCAGGAAGGGAGTGGACAGCAACAGTGGTGAAGACAAGCAAGGTATTAAAGGATGGTTCTTGAGTTTCTGTCTTATAGAACTGGATGGATAAAAATGCTGTTACTGAGATAAGAATTGCTGGAGGATGCCCATTTTAAATGGGAAAGTTCTGGATCTCTGGCTGGTAGGTTTGTGCATGCCCTTCTTTAGCCATACCACCCTAACAGAGGCTGTGGCTATAGTGAGGAAGATAGTTGAGTTAAAAACAAAACTCGGGGAGTGTGTGCATGTTTAATTGATCAAGGTCCCACATTCACATTCACCTTCTCTGGGGATATGAGCACTGGAAAGGATGTAGGAGAGTATCCAGCGACACCCATTCTCTAGATAGGTAAGTGAATGGCTCTTACCCAATGTCGCGGGGCAGAGAAGCAGGAAACCATGACTGGCCCTGAAAAGGGTGCTGCGAAGAGAAGGGCACCCTGCAGGAGCCCTTAGAGACCAGCCTGTGCTTGGTAAGCACTGCCTGACTGCCCAGGTGCCCAGATCCTTGCAGGTGCTTTGGATCAAAGGGGAGAAGACACCACCCCTGAAGAAGGAAGCCACATTAACAGGTGACGGGAGCCCAGTGTGATTAGTGTCGTGGCGGAGAGAGTCAGAGGATTTGACAGGTGTTCACAGGAGCACCAGAAAGGAGGAATCAGGGGTAAATTCCTACAGTCACACTGAGCCGAGCCTTGGAGAATGACAAGGGGATAGCTGGGCACTTCAGAAGGGAGCGTAGAGAGTATAACCCTGAGCAAGTTAGACCCTAGTGCCTCTCCCCCTCCTCCCCTCTCCTCTCTTCCTCCTCTTCCTCCCCTCCTTCCCGTCTTCATCCTCCTGTTCCCCTCCCAGTCTCCTCCTCTCCTCCTTCTCTCTTCCTCTGTGATCCTTCCTAGCACGGTGCTCTCAAAAAAGTGAAACTTTTGGAAAACAGCTAAAAAGGGTGTTTCAGGAAACTCTCATCTTCTTCCCAGGAAACATGAAGCGTCGGGCAGAGTCTGGTTACATCCTTCAGAGGTGCACATGGGACAAGTCATAGAGATGGAAAAAAATACAGCAAGAACAAGACACCAATGACTACCTCAATCTATTGCCACTCACGCATGTTCCAGTGAGTGGGTGTAACTTGACTGCGGCGTGGAGAAGAGAAGAGAGGGGAGTAGTTGGTCGCTCGGCAGAGAATACTGTAATTCAGGCACAAGATGGAAGGCCTGGATTAGGGAATTCAAGCATTTTTCTGTAGGTAGAAAAGAGGGATTGAACAAACCTGCAACATTTAATTATTCCATGTAATGTGCCACCCTGCTGTCCCCATGGGGAGTTTGATCTACCCAACCAGGGCACCTGACTTAAAAAGGACAAACTTGTAAGGTGAGTGAAACTCACCTCCAGCACACGATGAGTATGAGATGACATTTCCTCCTCTGAAAATCCCAGTCTCGCTGCCCTCTTGGATGCCTGGGAAGAAACAAAACCAGGAGACCTCCCAGCTCCTTCACTGCAAGGGCCTGGCAGGAGAGAAGAGTTTAGCAGCAGAAGGAAGTTGTGCTCTGACCCAAAAGCAACACAGGTGGGAACAGAGAAAGACTCTAGGTGGAAAATAACAAATGCGACAGCAAATGTCACCATCTTGCCCTAAGCTAATCAAAAGGCTGCTGGCCACCTCCACCAACGATGTCAGTACCACATACAATCCAGCTCTCTCTTCTCCGTGCCCTTAGGCATCATGCGCGCAGGCACACACATTCATTTGGGGGCGTAAAGAGGACATTTCCCCAGCCCTCTCTATTCAGCGTCTTTGCTCACAACAGACTCCAAATGCTCTTCCCCTGCCCAGTACCTCCCTTCAGCCTGCTCTTCTTTCCTAAGGTATCTTACCCCAGGAGGAAAATCCAAGATCTCCTCATTAAACAATGTGGGTCCTCCCCATTAGCAGGTTGGAGGCCACCATGTGGGGGAACGGATGGGGGTAAGGACCAGTGCATCCACAGAGAGACCTCTTGCCCTGCCACCGCTCAAAGATGGGGCTTGTAGAAGCAGAGCTGACAAAAATCACAGTTCCTCGCAGGTTCTCTGTCTTCTCTGGGATAGGGTGGCCCCAAGGATCCTGCCCTGGGATTCCTTCGAGACCGCCTCCTTCCCATTCCCACCCTTGGTTCTCAGGCCCCCACTCGGGAGTGCCATTTGGAATGCTATTTGTGTAGCTCTCCTTTTTCAAACAGGAGGCAAAATGAGTTTGTCAAGATTGAGCTGTTGGGCCAGCTACAAGCATTCCTGGGAGTGAATACCCCAGGGCCGAGCGGTCACTCCCACTCGCTGGGGCTGGGCCCCCACGCTGGGAAGCTCAAGTGTAATTTAGGGCTGTGCTTATTACAGGCTCAGACCTTGTTTGATGCACTGGAGTGGAAAAAAGTTCCCTCTCTGCATGTGGCCACGTCCTATGTGTCTGTCAGATCTTTAACAATGTAAACATCAGAAACAGATGGGGAAATCCAGGCCAGTGCCAGGCCAAACAGTGCTCACTACAGACAATGTGCCACCGTGCCAAGACAAATACGCTCTTTCGATATCACTAATTTATAGCGCACTGGAACCAAGCAAAACAAATAACAATTAAGCCCAGAAATCTTAAAATGAATAACCTTTCTGTACACAAACTCAATGCCACTATTAAAAGGCCATCAACTGCGACGAATATATGAAACATAACAATGAAATCCTTCTTATGTGAATAATTACTGAGTAATTACCAGGAAAGGGGGCATTTCTCTAGTTTGCAAAGTCTGGGTTCTGAACGCCAAGCTTTGCAGAGCACACAGAGGCTTTGAAAATTCTTCTGCAGACTTGGCACCCTGTGACAACACTAGGGGTGGGGGGAGTAGACCCTCCCAGCCCCATTTTCCTGATGGAACCAACAAGGTAAATGGCCTGGTCACTAGGTTTCTGGCCTTGCAGGATCTTCCCCACTCATACCTGTAACCCTCATGGCTCTCACCCCATACTGCATTTCTTTTTTGGGGAGGTGGGGGGGCTGGTGCTGGGGATCAAACTCAGGGCCTTGCACTTGCTAGGCAAGTGTTCTACCACTTGAGCTAAATCCCCAACCCTCACTGCATTTCTTTTATCTGTTTTTGTTTTCACTTTTTATTTTTATTGCAAATTGATGAATTATAGTATATATTTATGGAATACAAAATAATATCAGGATTTAGGAATACAATGTGAAATAATTAAATCAAGCTAATTAACACATCCATCGCCACAACTCATATTCTGTGGTGGGAATATTTGAAATCTACTCTCCTAGTCATTTTGAAATGTGCCATACACTATTAACTATGTTCACCACACTGTGCAATAAATCCCAGAAAACAAAACTAATTCCTCTTGTCTAGCATCTTCCCCACACTCTAGCCTCTGATAACCCCCATTCAGCTCTCCGCTTCTGTGAACTTTAGATTCCACATGTAAATGAGAACATGCAGTACTTGTCTTTCTAAACCTGGTTTGTTTCACTTGTATTTCATGTTTTCCAATTCCATCCATGTTGTTGCAAATGACAGAATATCTTTCCTTCTTCAGGCTGAAAATTTTCCATGGTGCATGTGTACCACATTTTCTGCATCCTTTTATCTGCTGATGGACTTACAAGTTGGGCCATATCTTTGCCTGCCTAGGTGGGCCTTGGAGCGAGCTATGGGGCTGAGCTAAATGCTGTTTAAACTCCCAGGTATGGTGCACCTAGCCCTACTCCCTGCCAGTTTGCATGCTGGTAGCTGTCTCTCTCCTGCAGGGGTTGCATATAGAGCTTAAGACCAAGCCTAGAGATGGGTCATATTTAAGCCAAGGAGAACTTCCCACTACTTCTGGGAGGAATCAGCTTGGTGAGCATACTGTGCTGTTAGCTGGGACCTAGTGCCTTTGATTAACACACTGCTGGCAGGTCCACAGGGCCACCATCAAGATCTGCATGCTGGTCACTGTGGCTTCCTCTCCTCTCTTTCTACTTGACCCGAGGTGCTCTAGCTGTGCCATAACCTCCTACATTCCCCAGGAGGTGAGACCAAAATGTGATTCCTGGAGAGCACCTTGAAATACTAGGGAAGCTAGATGTCCACCTCCAGTTCTCACTCCCACTGCAGAAACTCAATAGCAGAGGACTCTTTTCTGTGCACTGCTATGCCAATCTGGGGTGGGAAGAGTAACAGTGAAACCAAGACCATTTTTCTCATCTTTATAATGCACCATTCAGTTCTGTGGTCTACACAGGTATCTCAATCTTTTCCCACATTTTAAGAGTTTTACCTCCTTACTATATCGGTAGTTGCTAGTTGAACTTCCTGTGGGAACCTTCTATTCTGCCACCATGTTGGTGTCACTCTTAGGCATCTCCAGCAGATGTATTAGCCACTTTCCCCTTGCTGAGACAAAATACCCAACAACTGCAATTTACTGGAGGACAAGTTTATTTTGGCTCATGATTTCAGCAGGTCCAGTCCATGGTGAGCCAACTCAAAGGCAGGAACTACATGGCAGAAGAAAGCTGTCCACCACACAACAGCCAGGAAGCAGAGAGAAAGGAAGAGCCAAGTATGAGACTACGCCCTTCCAACTCATGCTGTCAGTTACCTGCCCCTTCCAACCAGGCCCCACCTTTGAACATGAGACTTTTGGGAGACATTTTAGATCTAAACCGTAAGAGTAGGGAAGCACATGCCACGTACCTCTTAGACCCTGAATGGGCAAAGCCAGGGGTACAGCAGGAACCCAACATTGTAATTAGCAGGTATCTTTCCAAGTATTCAACCCCTGTCATCCTTCTTTGCCAACAAGACGCTTAATAAACATGAAGCTATCTGTGTAGCTACAAGCTATAGAGCCAGCTGGCTTCAGCTGAACAGCTCTATATTCAACCAGGTACAAGCCTACCCTAAGTTCCACAGCAGTCCACAGAGGAAAAGGGAGAATCCACCTAAGAATGTAGCCAGTCCTCTCTCTCTGCCTGCAGCTCACAGACCTGACAGAGAAATCACTTTACCTGGGCCCATCCCAGCAGCAGCACGGCCATCTCCTGTGAGTCCTACCAGAGGATCTGGCTCCCATCAGAAGGCCCCTCAGTCTGCATTTACTGCACAGCTCTGAAAGTCAGTGACAACGTGAAAGCCGTTCCTCATCTATCAAATTCGCAGAACACTTAAAACATTGATCATTTGATATGTGGTGGTGGTGTAGGGAAATGGGCACCCTTATAACTGTTGAAAGGAGGATGAATTAATAAAGTATGTTCAAAGGCAATTTTGTAATTCCAATTAAATGTATTAGGTTGAATTATACAAAGTTGCCAATATTCAACCCCTTTTGACCTATAAAATTTTACATGAGTCAGCCAGATACAATTTGCACATTCTTTAGCTTCATATAACCACTTCTCTGTAGCTACTTTAGAGAAATGTTGGCACATGTTCACGAAGATCTTACAGTAAGATGTTCACTTTAGTATAAATGTGACATGAAGAATTTGAAAACAATCTAAATGCCCATCAGTAGGAAAATAGTAAAATAAGTCCTGACAGATCCCTACTGGAAAATTGTATGCAGCAAGTAAAAAGGTAGATCTTTTCAACAAATAAATTGCAAGGAAAAAGACACAGAGGCAGAGACAGAGAGGGAGGGGAGCCCATAGGTTAAAAGAGATTTAAGACATAGGCATAGGCCAAGACTTCTTGTATAGGACCCCAATACCACAGGAAATAATAGGAGAAATTGACAAATGAGCTTCTGAACAGCAAAGGAGACAATTTTAAAGTGGAAAAACAACCTACAGAATGGGAATAAATCTTCACCAGCTACTTTTCCAACGGAGGATTAATATCCAGACTATATAAGTAACTCAAAAATCTTAACACCAAAAAAAACAATCAAAAATGGGCATATAAATTGAACAGATGCTTCTCGAAAGAAGTACAAAACGTCCAAAAAATACATTTAAAATATTCAATATCTTTAGCCACCAGAGAGATACAAATCAAAACTATACTGAGATCCCATCTCACCCATCAAAATGGCTATCATCAAGAATAAATAAATAAACAAGTAAATAAATCCATCCATCCATCCATCATCCATCCTGGCAAGGAGACAGGGAAACAGGAACCCTACACAGTGATGGCAGGCAGGTAAACTAGCAGAGCCAGTAGGGAAGTCAGTATGGTGTTTCAGGAAAAAAATTAAAAATAGAGCCACTATTTGATCCAGCTCTATCTCTCCTCAATATATTCCTGAAAAAAATTAAAGTCAGCATATTATTGAGATACCTGCATACCCATGTTTACAGAAGCCCAATTTATAATAGCTAAGCTACAGAGACATCACAGGTGCCCACTAACAGATGACTAGATGAAGTCAGCCTTAAAAAAGAATGAAATCATGTCATTTGCAGGAAAATGGATGGAACTGAAGACCATAATGTTAAGCAAAATAAGCCCAGCTCAAAAAACCAAATATTGCATGTTTCCACTCATATGTGTAATAAAAAAAAAATATATATATGACACCAAAATAGAAGGAAGACTATTAGGGAAGAGAAGGGGATCGGGGAGAAAAGGGTAAGAAGGATAATGGGAGAAGGGTGAAAATGATCAATGTTATATGCCAAAATGTCATATGTACAAATATACCAAAATGTTATGTGTACATATATGCCAAAATGAAACCCACTATTCCATATAACTAATATATTTGATATAACTAATAATATTAAAAGAGCCTTTAAATTTATATCAATCATCAAAGATCTAAACATAAAAACAGAAACAATAAATCTCCTGGAGAATAAAATAGAAAGAACTCTCGAAGACATAGGGGTTGGAAAAAAATTTATGAATAAAACTCAGGCTGCACAGGAAACAATTCAAACAATTGATGCTTGGAGCCACATCCTATTAAGAGGCTTTTGCACGGCAAAAGAAATTACTAATAGAGTAAGGCGAAAAAAATCACAGACTGGGAGAAAATTTTTGTCAGCTGTCCCTCAGACAAAGGTCTAACATCCAGAATATATAAAGAACTCAAAAGGATCAAACCCCCCAAATTTAAAGACCCTATCCAAAAATGGGCATCTGAAATGAATAAACATTTCTCAGATGAAGAAATAAAAATAGCAAATAAATATATGAAAAAATGTTCAACATCATTGGTCATTCGAGAGATGCAGATCAAAACAACACTAAGATACCATCTCACTCCAGAAAGAATAGCTA